>JAZKJV010006978.1:0-550490 GCA_037367405.1 Ottelia alismoides | reverse complement strand
TAGAGTCGAGCCTTTGAAGGCACCGGACGAAGAAAGACGTCACCCTTGTTCTCTGACTTGATGAAAAAGAAGGCCAAAACAGAACTCAACTGGGGAAATAGACAGATCCGATCGAGTCTACACGATCATATAGAGGATTGGTTGTACATGTAGACTCATACAACCATCATTTCAATCCTTGATTGGTGCTAGGACCGGAAAGTGTGATTTATAGGTCTGAAATTGTCTTTTTCCGGTCAAAATCAGACATTTTTAGACTGCATTTCGGTGACGGAGAGGAGATAAATCGGCCACGGGGCCCGTGGTGGCGCATGGGTGTTGGCAAACGTGTGCGGCTACCCAACGACGATGATGGAGGTGTTGGGCGGCGCACGGCAGCCCAGCAGGATCCACAGCGGCTGGGCATAAAGGTGGGCTGCACTGGCGGCGAGTGGCGTGAGGTGAGATGGCGGGGGTGGGGGATAGGCCACAGATGGGGTATGAGAACTCCGGTCTAGGGCCGTTGCTATGATACCATGTTGAGAGAAAATAATGAATTGCTTATACATGAGGCCCTAGGGTTCTCTTGTATAGAGGATAAACTGTTGGGTAAATTACAAAAAGATGAAAGAAAAGAGAATACATAAAAAGAAACAAAAGATAACTAATATCTCACCAAAAAGCATAATGAAGCCTTTATCTCATTAAGTGAAGTCGACTAAGCTTCATGAAATAATTCCTCATTTTGCTAGCTTCTTTGGTGCAGTCTCTTCCTTTCGGCGGCGTGAAGCACAGTGGTTTTGGAAGATTTGCTGGGGTGGAGGGGCTTCGAGCTTGCTGCCTGGTGAAGTCTGTTGTGGAGGATAGTTCTGGCCATACATCAGAACCAAGATACCGAAAACCTCTTCAGGTATGTAGTAGGAAAACTTGTTCATCGTTAATGATATTGTCTATGCGCTTAAGAGAATTTTCTTTAACAAACCCTTGCCCCGTTATGCCCTCAGTATCCTGTTGTGGAAAACGCATTCGAGTTCCAGGAATCACTTGTGGAAGCTCTTTATGGCTTGAACATCTGGGATCGCCTGCGTGCACTTGTCAATGTGTTAAAAATCATATCTGAACCAAATCCTCCCGTCAGCTCTGCTAGGAGAAACCGATGATCCGATCATCCGCGATTTGTTTTAGGCTGGTGTGCTTCTTCGGAAGTTCCTTTCAGATTATAGAGTTAACTAGTAGATCTGTTCATCTATGTATGAGTTGATGAGCACCTCAGGTGATATAATCCATGTACTGCTTCTAATATTCCCGGTTGCGATCCTCTTTGTATGTAAGACCTGTTCCAATCTCTGTTTAAATGATGAAATAATCCGCAGAAATAGACATTAAACTGCAGAGTTTTCCTTTCCACAGTCAGAAGAAGCGGCTGTTCTGAATTGAGTTTGATGGATGCTTGTAGAGAGTGCACACCATGTATATGGATTATGTTCTTGTTATCATGTAGCTATCTTTTCTCTCGATTTATTTCCTAATATTTTCAGTGATGGAGATTATTTTACCCTATATATATGGAGAAAATGGGGGGGGGGGGGGAGGGTAGCTAAATTAGCTACCTTCTGGGGGCAGCCCCATTTTACCCTATATATATGTGGGTTAAATGAGGCTACACCCTGGGTGTAGCCAATTGGCTACTCCCACCCTCATTTTCCCCTCATTTTTTATTTTTTTGGAAAATAAAAAATATGTATATTCATCACTGTATCCCTCTAACATGTCATTCAAATTTCATCAGAAACAGAGACTCCTATGCCCTCCATCTGAAGGGGGTCATTTTCAGCAATTCTGAGACCGTTAAAATTTGACAGTCTTGATGGAGGGGATAGAAGTATCGAATTAAGTCGAAATTTGAATGACATCATGGTGACATATTGTGATCTAAATTCCAATAGGTTTCATTTCAAAAAAATAAAAAAAATACAGGGGAAAAGAGGTGGGAGCATGTAAGTTAGCTACATCCAGGGAGCATACTCCTTTTTCCCTATATATATATATATATAGATAGAGAGAGAGAGAGAGAGAGAGAGAGAGAGAGAGAGAGAGGAAAGGGAAGCTTCTCCATGGAGCAGCTACACTAGCTGCTCCACGGGGCAGTTTGCCCCCTCTTTTTTATTTTTTTGAATTTTTTTTATGTATGTTCATCTACATATCCCTCCTACACGTCATTCAAATTTCGTGAGAAACCGAGACTCCTATACCCTTCATCTAGAACAGGTAATTTTTAACGGTCAGGATTTGTTGTAAAGTACCTGTTCTAGATGGAGGGCATATGAGTCTCCGTTTCTCACGAAATTTGAATGACATGTAGGAGGGATATATAAATGAACATACATGAAAAAAATTTCAAAAAAAAATAAAAAGGGGGAGGGGGGAACTGCCCCGTGGAGCAACCAGCTTAGCTGCTCCATGGAGCAGCTTCCCCGTCCTCATGTGTGTGTGTCTCTCTCTCTCTCTCTCTCTCTCTATATATATATATATATATATATATATGAGGAAAATGGGGCTGCCCCTAGGGGGAGCTAACTTAGCTCCCCTGCTCTATTTTCTTCAATTTTTTTTATTTTTTTTGAAAATTTTTTCTGTGAATATTCATCACTATATCCCTATATTATGTCATAAAAATTTCGTGTGAAACAGAGACTCCCTACGACCTCCATCCAGACAGTCATTTTTTTAACGGTAACAGGATTTTTTAAATCAACCCCGTTTGGATGGAGGTCGTACGAGTCTCTGTTTCGAATGAAATTTGAATGACATAATATAGGAATTTAATAATGAATTTACACGTTTTAGATTTCAAAAAAATAAAAACATTTTGTGAAAAAAGGGCGGGGGGAGCTAAGTTAGCTCCCCCTAGGGGGCATACACATTTTACCCTAAGGAAAATGGGGCTGCCCCTTAGGTGGAGCTAACTTAGCTCCCCTCCCTATTTTTTTCAATTTTTTTATTTTTTTTTGAAAATTTTTTCCGTGAATATTCATCACTATATTCTTATATTATGTCATAAAAATTTCGTGTGAAACAGAGACTCCTACGGCCTCAATCCAGACAGTCATTTTTTTAACGGTAACATGATTTTTTAAATCGACCCCGTTTGGATGGAGGTCGTAGGAGTCTCTGTTTCGCATGAAATTTGAATGGCATAATATATGGATTTAATAAAGAATTTACACGGTTTTGGATTTAAAAAAAAATAAAAAAATATGTGAAAAATGGGCGGGGGAGCTAAGTTTAGCTCCCCCTAGGGGGCATACACATTTTACCCCCCCCCCCCCCCCCCCACACACACACCACACCCACCCACACACCCACCCACACCCACCCACACACACCCACACCCACACCCACACACACACACGCACACGCACACGCACACGCACGCGCACGCGCACGCGCGCGCGCGCGCACGCACATATATGGGTAAAATGGGGCTGCCCCCTGGGAGTAGCCAACTTGGCTACTCCCACCCCTATTTTTCCCTCATTTTTTTATTTCTTTGGAAAATAAAAATTTGTATATTCATCACTATATCCCTCTAACATTCTATTAAAATTTCATCAAAAGCAGAGACTCCTAGGCCCTCCATCCAGACGTCATTTTTTTAACGGTCGCAGGATTTTTTAAATCAACCATGTTTGGATGGAGGCCGTAGGAGTCTCTGTTTCTGACGAAATTTTAACAGAATGTTAGAGGGATATAGTGATGAATATACAAATTTTTATTTTCTAAAGAAATAAAAAAATGAGGGAAAAATAGGGGTGGGAGTAGCCAAGTTGGCTACTCCCAGGGGGCAGCCCCATTTAACCCTATATATATATATATATATATATATATATATATGGTAAAAATGTGTATGCCCCTAGGGGGAACTAACTTAGCTCCCCCGCCCCTTTTTGACATAATTTTTTTATTTTTTTTGAAATCTAAAAACGTATAAATTCATTATTAAATCCTTATATTATGCTATTAAAATTTTGTGCGAAACAGAGACTCCTACGACCTTCATCCAAACAGGGTCGATTTAAAAAATCCCTGTTACCGTTAAAAAATGATTGTCTGGATGGAGGTGGAGTCTCTGTTTTGCACGAAATTTTAATAGCATAATATAGGGATATAGTGATGAATATTCATGGAAGAAATTTTCAAAAAAAAATAAAAAAATGGTGAAAATGGGACGGGGGGAGCCAAGTTAGCTCCCCCTAGGGGGCAGCCCCATTTATCCCTATATATATTATATAAATAGGGTAAAATGTGTATGCCCCCTAGGGGGAGCTAACTTAGCTCCCCCACGCTTTTTTCACAATTTTTTTGAAATCTAAAACTGTGTAAATTCATTATTAAATCCTTATATTATGTCATTCAAATTTCATGCGAAACAGAGACTCCTACGACCTCCATCCAAACGGGGTCGATTTAAAAAATCCTGTTACCGTTAAAAAAATGACTGTCTGGATGGAGGCCGTAGGAGTCTCTGTTTCACACGAATCTTTTATGACATAATATAGGGATATAGTGATGAATATTCACGGAAAAAAATTTCAAAAAAATAAAAAAATTGAAGAAAATAGGGCGGGGGGAGCTAAGTTAGCTCCCCCTAGCGGGCAGCCCCATTTTCCTCATATATATATACACATACATACATATATATATACATACATACATACATACATATATATATAGAGGGCCCTTCCAATGAGGTGCACCTTTCCTTGGTGCTTGGAAAGCCACTCATAATGACCATAAGATGGGAATCTAATGGATGAGATTAAAACCACCAAGGAAAAGTTAGGAGTGGTTTTCGAACTAACTAATTAGCTTAGATTAAGGAGGAGATTGAGCGCCTAACAAAAGAAGGAAATATTTTTAAAAGTTTCGAATATTCAAAAATTTCTATGATTACTTCAAATTAGTATTAAAAAACTTTCCTAAATTTGTTTTTAGACTTATCGATAACGTACATCCTGTAAACTATCAATGTCGTTGGGTTAAATAAAATTACTGCCAATTACAAAATTAAATTCTACATTACAATACGGTGCAAAGGAATACAATATAGATTGCTGATATACATTAACAATTGGTTTCTGAAATACAATTGATATCATATATAATGACAACTATCTTTAGAATATAATATATGTTTCTTTTGTGACACAATATAATGAAAAACCAAAATATATAACATGTTGGAACAATGGGTCATCTAGAATAGAGCATACATATTATAAACTGCAATGTCGGTATGTATATATTACGTTACGATGATTTACAATATAACAGCGCACAATACAATACAGTGCAGAATAATACAAAAGAAAGTCATGCCAATTTTAAATTATTTCCATATATACTGAAATTTTTAACATTTATATAACATATAACTCTTTCAAATACTATATTACAAAGTATAACACAATACGTGGACACTAATGTTTTAATTTGTACCACCATATCGAAAAGAAAAATTCCTTTAACAGAACTTTACATCATAAGTCAAAATTACCTCAAATGGACGACCCAAAAATTGTTAAGATGTATGTGTTTGTTTAAATTACTACTACTTACAAAAATAAGGACTATTATACAAAACAACGACAAGAAATACAAAATTAAGTCTTCCATATTTGCAATAAATGAGGATTGGATTACGTTCTCTAGCAGACAAATGAGATATAGCGTCATATTGTACTAATTTCTACAGTATAACACATTACACAGAAAAGATATATATTGAATTAAATGTTGGTAATATAGGAAAAAAATCTAAAATAACATGCTTTTTGGAAAATGATATTGTCGGTATGTTTAGATTAAATTGGCAAAATTTACTAAAGATTAACATACAATACAATAAACTGCAAAGGTATACAAAAAAATCACTTATTTTAAGAAGTTGTTGAAAATTTTAATGCAATAATAAGCATTTATATGAAATACGTCTCTCCTAATTACAATATGTCAATATAAACAACAATATATGCATACCAAAATAGAAACTTTTTCTAATAGTAGCAAAAATAAGTATTTCTAAGTAAATACTTAACAATGTAAATAAAAATAGAAAAAAAGATTGAAACCTCAACTGATGAGTGCGTTAATTTACTATAATTGACGTAAATTTACAATTTAAAATATTAAAATACAATATATATCTTAAAAATCTTTTTCAATGCTCAACCAACATGTATATTATATTACGTATGTCACAATACATACCGATAAAATAAAATATTGAGCAACTAGATAAAACTTGTAACGTAAACAATAATATATCCAAATAGCTGATAAGAATGTCGAGCTTCGATTACTTAGAGGATGAATAATCCTATATAAAAGATCGTGTACTTGATCAAGAATTGTATTCTTGTTATACATTTTCAGTATTTAGTATACATATTACATTATCTATTAGACAAAAAAAACACTTACGACATGTTGAATTTGATAAACGAGAAGTTTTTGAATAGAATCAATTAGCATGACATACAACTAAAATTTTCAATCTAAATTAAAATAATTTTTTTAATATATCTCTCTAAACTATGTATTAACAGCGATGAAAATAAGAACGATCCTATAAAATTTTTAAAAAGATATCATTTGAAAAGGATGAAGATTAACGAAAGAAATGAAACCTGGAACCGTGAAGAAGATGCACACGTTGTCGAATGAGCAATGGCAGAACAAAATTTGAATTTTGACAATCGAATGAACAATGGCGGAAAATTTTTTGAAATTTGACGGTATAGCAATATTAGGGAACAACATGTTTCTATTTTTAGCTAAGCTAATGTAATTAATTATTAATTATCTCTAATACAGCTACATAAATATATTTACTTAAATAGTTCTAAGTAATAACTATGTGGACTTTAACACCGTGATTTCCGCCATCGGTTAGAAGGAGAGCGAAACAGAGTTCCCTCCCACCGCGAAAGGCAAAGCGACTCAAGAACCCTAGGGTGTTTCTCGACTTCGAACGACGACGACAAAGGCTGAAAGACATCGATACTGAGAAGACGACATCCAGGTCAGATATCAGTCTATGATGATATATTGATTAGATATCTTAGTATTTCGTTTCTAAAAAATTACTACGAACAAAATGAAACTGAACAATGTAGGTTTTTATACCATTGTTTATCTTTTTTTTGCAAATGATGGATTTTTAATTGAACGATTTAATTAATTGATGTTTACAATTTAATTTGTTAAACTAGGACAGTAAAAAAATCATGTAAACAATAAAACCTATCAATACTGATGGTCGAAAGCAAAAGAAAAAAAATTTAAAAATACGATCATTGTCTGATGAATAAATTTTTAGTTAATCATGCATACAGTAAATCTTAGTTTAAGAGTTACACATTAAGGCATCTTAAGGAAAAAAAATTTAACAATAATATCATTAAGTGTTACCGTGTAAGAAATCTTAATGAAAAAATTGTAGAGATGAGCAGCAGTGAATCAGATTTCGAAGAAATCAGGGGGCCAAGAAATATGAAGGAAGACTTAACAGGTAATTCTACCGATGAGGACAGAGTGAATGAAGAAGCTGATTCAAAACCAAACAACTTCATTGGTGATGAAAGGTACATGAATGTATTTTCAAATAATATCATTACAGATATTCTATTAATTATGTTGTATTTGTTATTTGTGAGTTACAGTGATGGGAAAAGGCCTGAGAAAAAAAACTGACAAAGAAGATGAGCATATTGAAGAATGCATGACAGAGAAATATGGCAGTAAGATAGATATTATATATCCCTTTATAAATTTTTGTATTTTCTAGTTGTTACATCTGTTTTGTGTGTTGTATGTAAAATTAATTTAATTATATGTATACTTCTTTAAAGGTAAGGGATATATCCAGCACCGATGCTTTATTGAGCATTTTGTTCAATACATAGATGCACATAGACCAACGGCAAAGCAACAAAGTCTTCTCAATAAGACAGCATTCTCTAAATTAATAAACATTGGGAAGGTTGATATCGAAAGGAGGGTTCTTCAATGGATTGTAGAGCAATATCAAGGAGGACGACAATTCAAATTGGGGAACAGGGTTCTAAACTTCACCGACGAAGACATTGGAGCAATATTAGGGATTCCAAGCACTGGATTTACAGTGACTGTTAAAGGAAGACACCTACAGTGGAAGAGCTATATCTCAGAAGAGATATTTGATGATGGGATGATTTTCAATCGAAAGAAATTAGTCAATATTTTGATGGGATTTCTACGATAGAGATGATGATGATTCGGTAGCTCTATACGTCACTTGTTTGATATTGTTCATGTTCTCGACCTTCTTGTTCCCAGACTGTGGGTACTCTTTCCCACGAGACTTACTCCATTACGTAGAATCTTTGGAAGATACCCGATTTTTCAACTGGTCAGATGCTGTAGCAAAAATGCTTTTGTTCAACATGGAAGATGTGCGTCATAGAATAAATCAAAGGCGGCAAGGATCTTCGAGAACAACACTTGGATATCTCACAGGATGTGTAGCATGGCTCTACGTAAGTAGACATGTTTTTGTATAATTATTAATATATTTTGAAACTAATCAAGATTTTTTAAATTTATACCAGGTATGGATGTTAGAATACTGTTGCAAGGACCTTGTCGTCAACAGAGATCTACGTCCAAGAATACGGAAATGGGCAGGCTCAATAAAAGGTTTGTCGAGAAGGATAGCTTCACTCAACAATGAACAGGTATGCAATATTATATGACACTAGATATAACTATATATTGTGTATTGTTGTAAATACTATAAGTTTAAAGTATAGACAGTTAACTATTATACTTCAAATATATCAGATTTTAGGAGGTTTGAACCCACACAAGAATGAGATATTCAAAATAGGATCAGATGAATATGTTTTCCCGTATGAAAGGTTCATTCAATACGGGTTCTCCGTTAGAAGACCACAGATAAACCTCCGCACCCGAACAAAAGTCCAGAAGATGGTCCTGCAAGGAGAGGGAGATACAAGAGGGGAGATTTTCAAATTGTAAAAAGCCTGAATCAAGAGACTACCATTCGAGCTGGAAAGGGGTCTGAGAAACAATGCATGTGTGACGATTTTTCAAAAGAAATTGACAGGTTGCAGAAGGTAGTCGATGAATTGAGAGATATGCACAATGATAAGGATGCAAAAATTGCATCTTACGAGATTCAATTAAGAAGATTGGAAGAAGAGAATGAAGAACTGAGAGGCAAACTGGGAAAACAGACCCAAGCTGAAACTGACAGAGAAATCAATGAGATCATGACAATGGAAGGAGAGAAGAATGCGACTGAAGCTGATGCACAAAAAAATACACCTGTGGTGGAAAACATATCTGAAATTGAACAAAAGATGGATGCAAAACATGAAGCTGAAATTAATGTAACCAATAGAGAGTCTATTCCATGTTTTGATCTTGGTATTGGGGAGCATGAATCCATTATAACAGAGAAAAATAAAATAGCATCGAGGAAGAAAAGAAAGGAGAGATCGGAAGTGCATCCTAGCTCATTGACTAAAAGAGTTAAAGAGCGGAATGCAGCAAAAAGAGATGTCCGTGATACAAGAGAAATTATTCACAGTGAAGCAGACCACGAGGTGTGTATTGGGACTTAATTCTTTATCATGAAATGATTTATAGATCTTCTTAAGAATAAATATTAAATAATTACAGATATAATAAATACTTGTTTAAATATTATGTGTAACTACAATTTACAGTATCTATGTGATCCGGCAACTGACTTCATCGGATACGACAACATAAGCGAGGAACAAAGGAGATTGATTCAGGACTTTCTAAGAGACCCGACAGACAAGTAAGTTAGAATTTAAGATAGAATTGTATGTTTTAAATAAATATGTAATTACATTTTAATCTTTTCTTTATGAAACCTGCAGATTTAACGCCACATACTTCACACCGCTTGGAATCTTTTGCAAGGGAAAAGAAATTTATCATTTTTTATATGAAAAAATGATTGAAGATAGCGTAATCAAATAATTTTATTTCATATTTTAAATATTGGAAAAATACTAAGATGATACATTTGCTTTGAATACAGATTTTGGAAATGTACATGGATGTTCTGCGACATAGATATTGTACCGGAGACACAATGCCATTCCTATTCACACCTATTTACAAGATGGTTAGTCACTACAATGTCATGTAATTCTATTAATATAACATAATACTTAAATCTTCATCATGCAGCAATATTTTGTAAATACGGTTGATAGAGCTACAAAGGAGGAGTTGAACCATCTGGACAACCTTCATGAACTTGAAGATGAAAGGCTGGTTGGATTATCTAAGGTTTTCACAGTTATACACACCAAGAATCACTGGCATCTCCTGGTCGCAGACTTCACGGCGAGGAAATTCTATGCATATAACTCAATGAGAGGATCAAAAATTCACAAAAAGGATGCACAAAAATGGGTATGTGTATTTTCTACATTTTTACATTAAATCAATCTTTTGGTTATGAAGGAATTTAACAATATTTTTTATAGCATGGATGGATGTGCGAATGCTTTGGCATGGTCTTGGTGGACGAAACAATGAATGATTGGGATATAATATATGTGGTTGACAGCCCGCAACAACCTCCTCACAGCTTGGATTGCGGAGTCTACGTGATGAAGACAATGGAATACTTGTGTGAAGGAAGGGCTTTGGACTTCAGCTTTGAGGACATTCCAAGGTTCAGGGCCGAAATTGCATGTACTCTTTTGACATGCGGACACGTTGACAATGAAGCTGGAAATTAATTGAGAGCTGATGATGCATGTTGTTTTCAAAACAACGTCAAGACATATTTCATATATGTTTAATAGTGTTGAAATTTACTTTCCTGAAACAATATTTAGTTTTTTTTGTTTAGAAGTATTTCCTGGAACAATGTTGTACTTATAGGTATTTCATGGAATGCTGAACAATTTTGTTTAGTTTAATTTATTTACCTTAGATAATTCAGCCATATAACGTCTTTTTTTAAGTTTTTTATGCATGAATTGTATTTTGTGATGTTCTTCTGATTGTAATATGCATATAACTTAAACAAGACTTCAATACTGATATTGATTGTTTAACACATCAATGTAAAAATCCAATATTTGATATTTACCCATTATACGTAAATCATTATACATATTAAATATACAAATCAATGAAAGCATTATATTGGTGTTAAATATATTGATATCTGTATAAACCTCTGACTTCGACTGTTATGGATCTGTATAACCTCATATATATTAACTATATATTACAATAAGTTTATCACTGTGTACAATAATGAAAGTTGTTACACAATATGTTCATTTAATGTACAATAAATTGGGAACATTGTTTCACTTAGATAATATTTTTTACATGGAAGACAGTCGTTTTTACATTGTAACAACCTTGTGTTAACATGTAAAAAAATGATTTTGTTCAAAATGGGATATCAAGTATACAGATCAATGAATGCATTATCATGGTCTTAAATATATTGCTATCTGTATAATCTTTTGACTTGCATTCTTAAGGATATATGGATCTGGTATGAAGAATTAAGTTAATTAGAATGAAGAACTTTTATAAAATAATATATTCCTTTAATTTTGAAAATAACATCAAATAATCAGATAGCGTTACAATTTGAACAAAATAAATCCACGTAAATCACACCTCATAAATAAACTATCTAAATATTACAATAAATATTTTGTTTTGCACAATAATGTATCGTATTATACAATAAATTAAGTTATTTTACATTAAGTTTTGAACGTTGTGTCGCTTAGACAATCTTTTTCATTAACTTGCTAACATAATCATTATCAACAAATATTTCGAAGAGTTATATATATTTTGTTAATCTTTTTTTGAATCCAAACGATGTATTATTTGACAACCACAAAACTTTTTGTGAGATAATAATACTGAACAATAGCCAATATGGAACATACAATGTTTGACTAATTCAGTCATATATATTACATTCAAATGTTTCCAGAAAAACTAATCACATGAAAACAAAAATAACTACCAATCGTTTGATTAACATCAGATCATGCAATAAATATATAACAGTCAACACACTGTTATATGGAAAAAATAAATTGAAAGTGTCTTTAAACATCGGTCTATATTCTAAAATAGCTGCAACTATGACCTCTTCCAGGTTGATCAATAAGATCCTGCAAAGAAAAAGCAGAATACATCAGTAAATCAAACATATTTTTTAAAAACAACTACGTATGTCATATCTGAATATGTTGTACTGGTTAAACTCTGTAATAACGAAATATTAAATCTAAAGAGACGAATAAAAATTTATAAAGTAACCAAAATGTCAGTTAAAAATATACCCCCTCGCATTTAAGTACTTTGCAATATATTTATTGTGAATCTGCCTGTCCTGAATCATCGCTGCGAAAAAAATTTTAGGTTATATAAACAACAAAACAAAACAAAAATAATAAACAGCTTAACCCTGCATACCAGTCTGAAGTTGCTTGGACCTTGTTTGAAGGACAATTCCTAGAATCATGACCAACATTATACTTCATGCAAGCTTTGCATTGTCTGCCTCTATTCCTTTTTAATTCTTGTTGAGAAATTCGGCGACTGCCTGAGCCTTTTGGTCTTCCTCCCCTTCCACTACCTTTTGTTTTTGCAGTAACAGGGACAAGTACATGGTTATTATTATCATGATTTTCCAAATAAGATTGATCCTGTGATACATTTGCTAATCTTTTTTTTGAATTTAAACTATGAACTTCTTCGAGCAATTTCAGAAGCTTTGCTTTTACGAGAAAGAAAATATCATCATATTCTACGCTACTTTCAGCAACAATCTGAGAACATATATCGTTTAACTGTCCAGACCTTTCATGTTGGGGATTTTGGTTGTAGATTGGATAATTCCCAGAACTCTTAATATTCCTGGTCCATCTGGGCATGATAAAAGAACTTGAAAGAAATGAATCTCCTCTGAACTTGATAACAGCAAGTAAATGCCTGCATGGTATTCCTTGAAATTTCATTTTTTTGCATTCACAAGATAGATAATCAGTCTGATGAATTTCAGAAACTATTCTATCACTAACAGACTTATCGATTGATGAAACATTGTAACATGTCGATCCATCTTTTATTTCAGAAACACGAACGTTTAACATCATTAACTCCTTCAACTCTTTCTGAAACTTGTAAAAAATCCTTTTCGAATAAACATCAACCATTTGTTCTTCCAAAGTTCATTTGGTTCTTAACTTAGGCCTTCTAGTCTTTGAATCATGGTCCATATCATTCTCACGTTCTCTTAACCTCTGGATGGCTGTCTGGAATCTAGAAACAAACTCTAAAAGAGTGTTCTGTTTAGTAATAGAATTTTGTAAAAATGAGTTCATACTTTCACTCCTTTGAGTGCTACGCATCCCAGCAAAGAATGTGTCATTTGTATATACATCTATCCATTTCTGTCTTATTTCATACTTCTCTGCTAACCATTTATTCTCACTCAATCCAAACTCAGAAATGGCTGCTGACCAACCATCTTCAAATTGATCAATAGACTCACTCCGCCATACAAGCCGGCTGAATGTTTTAAGAGCCTTGACAATTTCCTTCAGTCTACCCAGTTTAAGTTTCAGCTTTGTCATAATATGCCATGTACAAAACTTGTGAACAGTGTTGGGAAATGAAATACGGATTGCAGCACCTATTGCTGGATCTTCATCAGTGATTATAGAAATAGGGTGTTTTCTAACAGCATCAAGGAATTGATTAAATAACCAAGTAAAACTTTCTGTTGTTTCTCTGTTGATAAATGCATTGCCAAAAAAAATTGAACAACCATGGTGGTTAACTCCACAGAAAGATGCAAATATTAATTTGTATTCATTTGTTCTATATGTCGTATCAAACGAAATTGTATCACCAAAAACCTTGTAATCTTCGATGGATACACTGTCAGCCCAGAATAAATGTGTGAGCCTATTGTCCTCGTCAGTTTGATAAGAGTAAAAAAATTCAGGGGTCAACTTTTTACAGTTATCAAAGAGATCTAACACAAGTTTTGCATCCAAACCATCACGACGTCTTCTCTCATCCCTGTTAAGGTTGTATATATCACGCACAATGCCACCCACTTTGTTGTTTGTAATGAAACCGTTATCCAAAAATGCCGATTGTTTTGAGGCAGGAATATTAACATCAGTCATGGACTTGATAAGCATTTTAGCAGCTTTAGAGAACTTTCTATTGGCACGAAGATATAGCCGTTTGCTGGGGGATACAAGGTTATGATTGTGCTCTTCATTGAAACAAACCACTATCCAGTCATGATCAACAAACCTATATTTAACCGACATCATGGCCTTACAACCAGTTCGAACAACACCAACAGCTCTCTCCGATCTTTCAAACATACTTTCATCGCTACAATCACTGTCAACTAAGAAACCATCTCTTGTTGATGAGGAAGCTCTTGATTTTCCTTCTTTCCAACATACAAAACTCTTAAACACCAGTGTCTTGTTTCTAGTTACTCTATCAACTCTATGTCTTGTGCTACTTTTGCGTACATTGAAACCCTCTCTTGTAGCATAAGCTTCATAAAAATTATATGCGTGTTCAATGGAACCAAAAACCATACCAACAGTGGGTATATGCTGATAACTAGAACAGTTTGCGAT
This sequence comes from Ottelia alismoides, assembly GCA_037367405.1. Classification (NCBI taxonomy): domain Eukaryota; kingdom Viridiplantae; phylum Streptophyta; class Magnoliopsida; order Alismatales; family Hydrocharitaceae; genus Ottelia; species Ottelia alismoides. The sequence goes on along the minus strand of JAZKJV010006978.1, from coordinate 535,743 downwards.
TGGGGAACTTGGATCAACTGCATTATTTTAAATAAAAATGAAAAACGTGTTAAAACTAATGATGTTTTTCCCAGATTTATCGAAAAGTATTGAAAAATATTAACAATAATAACTTCAGGAACCATGAATATATATTGTTTGTATAATTATTAAATTCACATATTAATAATATTACCTGAAAATGATGCATCAGTTGCTAGGCACTCTGTATATGTGATTTTTTCTCCAATATCCTAATATAAAAATGACACAATAAAAAATTTACTCAAAAAAAGGATTATGTGGAATCTCATTACCTCAATATTTGGAAGACATTCTTGTGCAATATCTCTGGAACGTATGGCACCCCATAGAGTTCCTGCTAAAATACAAAGAAAGTGAGATTGCGTAAACTAAACTAAGAAAAATTAATATAGAGCAATAAAATGTACAATTCAGATTAATATTTTACAATGGAATATGATATTAATTACTGCGTAAAAAATGTACTGGTATAATACAAAGAATGAAAATATTGTGTAAATTATATTAAGAAATAGTAAAATAAATTAACATAATGTATAATACAATCAAATATTGTACAATGGATCATGAAATTATATAAATCATATTAAATGAATATATTGTAAAATATGTCGAATAATAATAAAATATAGGCATGTATTATTGTATAATGTCAAATATATATCAAGACAACAAATTAAATGAAACCACGTTTATTGGCAATAACTGTAAATGTAGTACAATTTAGCATAACTTGAGAACAATTTGAAGAACAGATGAAATGATTAGATAAAAATCATATTAATACTAGTAAAATGAAAAATTTGTATAATAAAAACAATACCTGAGGAGAGAGAACCGATATCAGAATTGAGATGACCTGAATCTTCAGTGATATTTTCCTGTTACAAAAAATAACTATATACATCAAATCGAAATATTTTTTGAAGAACAACATATAAATATACTATAATAACCTGGCATCTTCTTCATAAAAGTTAGACATAAACTCCGATGCAGAATCATCGATTGCTGAAGAATATGAATCGTCCATGGGTTGAAGATCGAATGTGGATGGAAAAGCATATGCGTTAGAAAAGTGAATTAAAATTAGTATAAAACCAATTTCCGTAATTTAAGGGATAGTTAATAAAAAAATCAGCGAAATTCGGAGAGTGATTGAGTCATAACGCCACTGATTTGCTAAATATAGAAAACCGGGAGTGGTTTTTTGAGATGGTTTAGCGTGGTTTCGCATGATTGAATATGGACAGATGATGGCCGTAGATGCAGATCAGACGGCCAATATTAGTGGCTTTCCATATAGCAAGGAAAGGTGCACCTCATCTGAAATATTTCCTATATATATATATATATATATATATATATATGAGAAAAGGGAAGCTGTTCTATGTAACAGCCAACTTGGCTGTTACACGGAGTAGTTTCCCCCATTTTTTTTATTTTTTTTTCAAATTTTTTTTCATGTATATTCATCTATATATCCCTCCTACATGTCATTCAAATTTCGTGAGAAACAAAGACTCCTAAGCCCTCCATCTAGACCGGGTAATTTTCAACGGTCTGAAATTTGTTGCAATCTACCCCTTCTAGATGAAGGGCTTAGGAGTCTTTGTTTCTCACGAAATTTGAATGACATGTAGGAGGGATATATAGATGAATATATATGAAAAAAAATTTGAAAAAAAAATAAAAAAGGAGGGGAAACTGCCTTGTGTAACAGCCATGTTGGCTGTTACTCAAAACAGCCTCCCCGGCCTCTCTCTCTCTCTCTCTCTCTCTCTATATATATATATATATATATATATATATATATATATATATATATAGGTTAATGGGGCTGCCCCCTTGGGACAGCCAACATGGCTGCCCCCGCGCCATTTTCGGTGCTTTTTTTATTTTTTTCAAAAAATATCGTCATGTATATTCATCCCTATATCCCTCCTACATGCCATTCGAATTTCGTTGGAAACAGATACACCTACGGCCTCCATCAAGACAATTATTTTTTAACGGTAACAAGATTTTTTAAATCGACACAATCTCGATGGAGGCCATAGGAGTCTCTATTTCCGACGAAATTCGAATGTCATATAGGAGGGATATAGGGATGAATATACATGGCGATATTTTTCAAAAATAAAAAATAAAAAAAGCGCCGAAAACGATGCGAGCAGCCATTGTTGGCTGCCCCAAGGGGGCAGCCCCATTTTTCTTATATATATATATATATTAGAGGTTATTGGGGCTGCCCCCAGGGAGTAGCTAACTTGGCTACTCCCACCCCTATTTTCCCCTCATTTTTTCATTTCTTTGAAAAATAAAAAATTATATATTCATCAGTATATCCCTCTAACATTCTATTAAAATTTCATCAGAAACAGAGACTCTTAGGCCCTCCATCTAGACGTCCTTTTTTTAACGGTCGCAGGATTTTTTAAATCGACCCTGTTTAGATGGAGGCCGTAGGAGTCTCTATTTCTGACGAAATTTTAATAGAATATATGAGAAACTTTAAATGAGGCGGGGTTTCACCGATATTGTGGTGAGCCCCTCCATCTCATCCATTTAATTTAAATCCCACGGTTGTGATTAATTTCACATTAATTACATTATTTTAATGGTAAAAAATCCATTTTGGTCATTTGTCAAATTCTAAATATAGAATGTGACAACGAAATTCCCTACTCTCTCTCTCTCTTGATTAATCCCAGCCCAGCCACCTCCTCTGCCTCGTCTCCCTGCCGCACATCCTCCCCCCGCCGCACGTCCTCCATCTCTCCAGCAACTTCTGTCGGCGGCCTTCCTCCGCGCACCGCCCGCCTTCCTCCGCGCACCGATCTTCAAGCGGAGCCACAACCCCGCGCGTCGGCCTCTTCGACGACCTCTGCCTCACGCAAGGCGGCATCGTCCGCCATCCTTTGTACACCGACCTTCAGACGGAGTCGCAGTCCCGTGCGCCGTCTTCTTCGGCGACCTCTGCCTCACGCGAGGCGGCACCGTCCGCCTTCCTCCGTGCACCGACCTTCAAGCGGAGCCGCAACCCCGCGCGCCGTCCTCTTCAGCGAGGCGGTAGCCTTCCGCTCGTGCCCCTACCGCCCGCCCTCGGCCCTTCTTTCTGTCAGGCCGCGCTCTGCCTGCGCGTCATCCAATGCAGCACCTCGCCGTCGACGCCGAAGCGTCGAGATGTACACGGAGGAGGGACCTCTTAGTTTTTTACCAATCGAGGTTTTTTTACAAAAATAGGAACTTTTTTTGCAAATATTGAATTTTTTTACAATATCATGTCAATTTTTTACATTTCCAATATCTAACAGTGTACCTATTTGTCGCAGAACACTACGGAAATATTACAAAGTAATCAGTTCATTTTACAAAAGAGCTCCTAAAATTTACAAAGTGATCAGACACTCTTACAAAGGAGCGAGATTCCGTTACATTATCGTATAATATTTTTACTTAACTGATATTCAGATTTACATATTTGTTTACCTTTTTTACAAATCTCAATGTTTTTTTCTCTATTTTGCAGGACTCGAAAACATGTATGGCAATTGAACTTTAACGCAATGGAAAACATGCGTGAATTTTACAAAGAAAGGAGATTCAGTTACAAAGATTCACGGATTTTTTACAAAACAATCATACACAATTATAAAAAAATTGAAGCTTACAAAGAGGAAAAATACTCTTACAAAAAACTTACTGAAATTACAAAATGAATGTACACATTTACAAAACTTGTACAACCATTTACAAAATGAAATTACAGTAATAAAATGAAATCATTAATGAAATTTTACAAAGACTATAATATATTTTACAAAAACTCGTTGTAATTTACAAAACTGTTGTTGATTTCATATCGTTTGGAATAAAATCGGAAATTAATCAATAAAGGAATTTATGAAAATACCAAATCGAGAAAAGCTTAGAATGACAATTTGAAATCAATAAATGAAACTCGAAATTAATGAAATCAATTTGACAAAAATGCTCTTTTGGATGAGGTTTTTGATTCAACCGTCAGATTGAGATCTGACGAATCTGGTCGATGACTCACCACAATTTCGGTGAGACCCCACCTCATTTGAAGTGCCCCATATATATATATGTATATATATATATATAGAGAGAGAGAGAGAGGAAAGGGAAGCTACATCATGATGTAGCTAACCTTAGTTACATTAGGGGTAATTTCGTCCCTTTTTTTTATTTTTTTTCGAAATTTTGATGATAGATTTTCATAACTATATTCCTCTAATATGTCATTCAAATTTCGTCAGAAGTAGAGACTCTTACGACCTCCATCCAGAACAGGTAAAATACAACAAATCTGTGATCGTTAAAAAATGACTATCTGGATGAAGGCCGTAGGAGCCTCTGTTTCTGACGAAATTTGAATGACATGTTAGAGAGATATAGTTATTAAAATCCATCATGGAAATTTTGAAAAAAAATAAAAAAAAGGACGAAATTGCCCATGATGTAGCTAAAGTTTATATATATATATAAATATAAAAGAGGTACCTACACAATTTTTCCCTCCCCCTACGGCCCTCCCACTCAGTTGTTCCGTTGCTCCCACTTAGGCAGCCAACCACACTCACTGTGACACGAGTTACGAGACACATGATTCCCTTGCCTTGACTTTGCCCCTCCCCCCGTCCGCCATTTGGATTTGCAACTTGCAAATTTGCCTGAGAAAACCCTAAACAAACCTCCTGTCGTCCTGCGTCGCCACACACCCCGGAATCTAGTGTCTTCTACTGCGGGCCGCACAACCCCCTCCTCTGTCAACCACACCGCTGCACCCACACTTCCGCCCCTCCTCGCGATCATCCGGTGTATGCCACCTTCCCTCCTCCACTGCTCCGTCATTCCGGTATCTCAACCCTCCAATGTTGTCAACTATATTGCGTCGACGCACCCCACTCCACTGCACCACTGGCCTGTCGTGCACTCACTGTCGAGTGCTGCCCCATGCGTTTTTCCTCCCCGTGATTAGCCGGTGCGCCCATCAAGTTTACTTTGATTATGTTATTTGATTGCATCAGTTTGGAGTATACAAGATGCCAATATGCGGCAATATCATGGAAAATTCCACTCGTTGATAGGTTCTTGTACATATGATTTCCATGTCGAAATTTGAATTTGTCTCTGATGACTTTCTTTTTTCATTTGGATCATTGATCGTCACGATACAATCCAGTGAATCATTTAAGAATTCCTTCAATTTCGTAGACGGTCTTGTAGAGATTTGCTCTAGGTATTTCCTTACAATATATTCATTTCTGTTTCACAGCCGAAACAAATCTTTGTTCCACGGAGGTTGTGCACTAAATTTTGAGGAATCTTGTTAAAAAATCCATAGTATAGAGGATGTTATCGATCACAACTTTTTTATTGTGTGGTTTGTTGCAATCTGAATGGTCGAATCGAGTCAACCCTGAAGATTTCCTATTAGATTCTCGATGATTAAAAAATGATATTTGTAGAGTAGACGTTAAACTGCCGAGGTAATACAGCATTAATTTGTAATTTTAAAGGGGCTGCGCCTGTTGGAGTATAAATCTGAAGTTTTGTATAGATTAAAATACAAAGCCATTATTATTATTTATAGAAAATATCTATCTTTAGACTATTCAGATTCAGAACATTGACAATTACAAATCATGATTGGTTCTGACACCATTGCATAATTGCATTCCCATACCTCTTAAGTCTTGACTATCATACTATATGTTAAAGCTCGTGGGGTTGTAACTGTAGCAGCAACTGTAGCCTATCTGATTTTATATAACTTCCTGTGATTCCGAGATGCGTCGAGGAGATATACAACAATATATTAATATTTAATTTAATGCCCCATGCATTGCTCATTTCTCTTATCCTTATCCATCCATCTTCCTTCCCCCGCAAGATACATCGTACATTCCCACTTGATGCTCTCTATTTCCCCATGCATATCCATCACCCCTCTGTGTTCATCGGCTTATCCCTCGCCCTTCTCATCTCCATTTCTCTCGGAATCCGATCGCTCGCTCATCGACGTCACGGCCATCGTCAGGTGGTGGTTCCTCTTTAAACTCGATCTGCATACGTGGTAGCTATCGGCTCCGCCGTTCGGCACGTCACCTTCGTCATCAGCGACCGAGGAGGAACTCATCGTAGATAGCTTCAAGGATGTCGACATCACGACCTTCAGCATCATGTAAGTGTTTTGTCTTACATCGCATAGATATTCTTCATTGCTCAAACAAAGCAGACTCGAACGAATTGCACCCTCGAGTTCGTGGCATCCTGCTTCGATGGGGAGGGCCATGGCACTGGCAAGCTCAGTTCAGAGAGCCTGGACACCGTTCCCATATTCAACTAGACACGTCGGCGCACGATTGCCTGGTGATGGTGTGTCCAACGGGGACACAAATAAAAAGAGATAATGGCATGATATATGAAGACTCAGAAGATCAAATAATTTTAAGAGGTACACTATATTGATTGATGATAGTTCTCGTGCGATGCTGGAAAACAATAAGATTGTGCACAAATGGAAAACACATGTGTGAGTGTGCTCAAGAGTAGAGCACGAGAGAGCTATTGAAGAGACGAGCTCTTTTCGGATAGGAATCATTTAAACTCCCCTCTATCTTACACTATGTATGAAGCTCTCTCTTTACTATTTCCGATTGTGCTGTTTGAAGAAGCTTCCTGGACTGTTGATGTTTCTCATCGCTGCTTCTCATCTCACATTAGAGGTATGGATGAACTATGTCACTATCTGACTATCTGTTGGGATTTGATGTTAAAGCTTCCCTATATGCATGGAGGTTTATCTTTAATATTTTTTTGCACTTTTTCGTAAACCTTCTACGGCAGCTGTTGCTTCTCATCTCCCACGAGGTACAAGTCATATCACTACTGAACTGACATGGGTTTTACGTTAGAAGTATTGAATATTAATATGAGTGTACAAGTCATGTGTTTACTTTGGGTAAATATGAGTGTTTGATTGTATAGAGATCAAAATATTATATTTGATACATTTTGATTTTCCTTACAGTTGACACCGATACAGAGAGCGTTTGGCGCCTCGACTACATATGTAATTTGTTATTTAAAATATGCATATTCTTTCTTGTGTTATATCTTATATAACTATCGGTATTAGTTGATGTAAAACATGTTATCTTATATAACTTTCAGTATAAGTTGATGTAAGACACATCATACTTCTGTGAATCCATGATTCTCAATAATCTACCCTTTGCCATTAGCGTTGTTATTGAATACGATATAATTAATCTAATTGCCAACAGTTTATATTAAAATTAAAACATCATTTCGGAGACATCTGGCCTGTTTATTGCAGCATCTATCTTTGTATTATTGACTGTAGAGCAGGCATTGTTCATTTGACTGTGGCTAAGTGCTATAGCGAGGTGATCGCACTTGCAACTGTGGAGTCATTTTATACATGATGTGAGATGTGATTACATATTTCTAAATATTAGCTTTTGTTGTATTCATCAGTCGTGCTATGGTTAAATCTTTTCAGCGTATCTTTGGTTGAAATATGAGTTCGCACACTACAAGAAAATTGACCTAAGGCAACGAATAGTTTAATATTTATTGCCATATCTTCCGTAGTTAAATATATAACAACGAATATTAATCGTTGCTTACTTCTTTAAATTCGCAACGAATAATGGTATTCGTTGCTATATTACTCGCAACGAATCATATAACAATGATTATTCGTTGCCATTTTCTTCTAATCGTTGCTAAATATGGCAACGATTAACGTGAAGTTTAACGAATAATTCAACGAAAAAATTGTTGTTATATGGACCTTTAACAACGAATATGATATTCGTTGTTAATTACAAGTATAAAAAATTATTTGGCAATGAATAATATTCGTTGTTATATCTTTAACATCGGAAGATATAGCAACGGATATTCAAATTATTCGTTACCTTAGGTCCAATTTCTTGTAGTGGCAGCAGACATCAAATGGCTCCAAACCAGTAGCAGGACAACAAATCATGTCTTGGACTCCAACCTGTGTTATACATGGAATTCTAAGGTAATGTTTGTTTCAAATTACCAATTGTGACTATTTAAGATGTACTTTGAGACCAACTATTTGTAAGCCATATTGCCATTGTACCATTTATGGCGATTAGAAAAGTCATATCTTATAGGGCATATGGTTTCCAAGGGATCGAAAAAGTGCACACACATGGCGCACATTAAACTTTTGTTTCATCAGAACATTGCAATAGCACATTAGTTCTTCTTTGTTGATATGTTGCACTTCGACATGAATGCATGCTAGCGAGGAAGAAAAGTAAATCATACTGGTCAAAGCTCATGCACCCTTTCGCGAGGTAGAGGTCAAGGTTAAGTGGCAAATACCAAGATGCCCAGCAAACTCATCCATCATCTACGAACTCTCTTGCTGAATTTTCTATATTTTGCATGATAGTCTTTCAAGAACTATTTACAGCTTTGATGGTATGTTATTTTATTAAGAGTTGTGCTTATTTTGATTTAAATATGTTAACTAAAAATGTCAATGTTCTTTGTTGGTCGTAAATGACAATCCACAGTTAAACTAAACTACAACTACATTGTTGTATTATCTCTATTAGTTCATTATGCTTGTGTCTACAACATGAAATGAGAGATTGTTTATGCTCCTATGTTGTTGAATCTGCTAGAAAATAAAATACCATATTTGCGGCAAAAATGCTTCTATCTATATCAAATTTGATCTTCTATATTTATAAGTAAGCAAATTAATACAATTACCATCCTTATCTTTTCATCATTACACTATGATTTCCATTAAATTTTTGATGTATTACGTAGCAACATTGATGAACGTATAAAATTTGAAGGTTACTAGAATCTACAGTGTAAATTTAGGTATAAATCTACGTAGCAATAATACGAAGATGATGGGAGAATAAGTGTAAAATTTTTAAAAAGATAGTTTACATAACGTTAATATTTCATGGGGAGTACAATAAATTTAAAAGGTCAATAGTAAAAAGACAAACGTCTCGGTTAATGAATCGCCTTAACAAAGATTATTTTAATATTAGTATTCTTTATTTTATACTATGTTGTTAAATTTATAGCAACAAAGAATATTCGTTATTGTAGGTTAATTTATCTTTGTTTTTTTGGACGAAATATATTAGTCTCTTTTATATCAAACGTTCCTTCCAGTGCAACGCACGGGGGTTCTTACTAGTTAGAATAAAATAGGCACAATTTAAAGGAAATGTGACGTTATAATACCTTCCATCTTTATGTACTCACATGAAGCGTGGATGGCATTGCCTATTTAAGTTGGCTAGTTTTGATAGATACACAATAAATGCACATATCATGTTCAGTACTTTGAATTGCGATGAAATTTGATCAAAGGGTGGTGGCATTTGCAATATTAAAAATGGTTGAATGGATAATTTGTATCTATTGCATTTTGGTGTTGCTGATTGTCAAATAAATTATCCTTACGAACCACGATTACACGCATTTCATTTTACATGTTTTGAGTTTTTTAGTTTTGGGCATGAAGGATGCTAGAGTGTGGAGGTTATAATCCATCTTTTTCAGGTACCACATATCTCGAATCTCAAATCTATAACTTGACATGGATAAAGGAAAAGGAATACAATAATATCAACCAATTGGCCAAAATGTAGGTTATTTTATAAATTTCTAAAACTCAAATCTCATTGGTTACTCTTATAGACTTGTATGTATGTGTTCTACTAATTGTCAACAATTTTTGTTACTCTTTAGAAATGGTGAATATTGAAAAAATAATATGGAAATATGGAGAATCAAGAATCAAATAATCCTCTTAGAAAGGATATCACTGAAAATCAATCAGTGGGCAATAGTGACAATGATAGACCTAATGTTACAGTTGAAACAAAAAAGAGAGGAAAAGAGATATGAAGTTTGGGGTAAAATGGTAGAGACCATAGAAAATGGAGTTCTCAAATCCAAAGGTATTCATTGTGGTAAAATATTTTCTGCTATTAAAGGAGGTTCGACCAACGCACTTGGTAGACACTTGAAGTATAAATGCCCCATCAAGTTACAAACAAAAGGACAGAAAATCTTGCCATTTGGGAAAAATACAACAGGAGAATCCTTCTCAATTGTTCAAAAGTTTGATCAAATGCATTTTAGAAGGTTAGTAGTTGAAATGATCACAGATGTAGAATTGTCATTTTCTATTGCGGAAAGGCATAGTTTTAAAAGGCTTATCTCTTGTGTATGCCCTTAATATCTGCCATATTCTCGTCAAACTGCTAGGTTGGAGCTATGAATGATTACGAAGAGCAAAATATTGGCATAAAAAATAGTTCTCCACCACATTAATAATGGACTTATCTTTACATCTGACTTGTGGACATCAAACCAACACAATAGTTATCTAGCTTTGATAGCTCATTACATTGATGATTCTTGGAAACTTTAAAAGAAGATCATTGCATTTAGAGAAATGCCTCCACCTCACACATGCGACAAACTAGCGGATTTTATACATAACATTTTGAAAGAGTGGTCTATTAAAACTAAGGTTATATGTATTACATTGGACAATTGTAGTGCAAATAATATCTTGGTGAGAAAATTAGAATATCTTCTGCGGGAGAATGGCGATTTGATTTGTAATGGTTCATTATTCCATGCATGATGTGCTGCTCATATCTTGAATCTAGTTATCCAAGATGGATTGCGAAATATCAAACCAACACTTGAAAAGATACGAGAATGTCAAATTCCTTAAATATTCACCAGGAAGCTTCGAAAATTTAGGCACATTGTTGATGATCAACAATTGTACACGAAAGCGAAAGGGTTGGTTTTGGATTATCCTACCAGTTGGAATTCGACATATGAGATGTTAAAATTAACAGTTTTATTCAAAAAAACATTCATAGAATTGAAAGTTTGGGAGCCTTCTTATACTGATTTGCCAGAGCCGATTTAGTGGATAAATCCAGAAGCCATTTGTGATTTGTTAGAGGCCTTTTATGATGCAACACATGTATTTTCTGGTGTTCAGTATCCCAATTCTAACATTTTTTTCTTCCACATGCTAATGTAAATGAAACATTGATGAATGTATAAGCTGAGCTATTTCCTCTTCCATCCATGTTAGAGACATGCTTGCCAAATTTCGTAATTACTGGGAAGATTATGATACTCGGGATTTAATGTGCATTGCTGTAATCCTAGATCCACGAGAGAAAACAATGCAGTTAGAATATATTTTTGATCTCTTGTATAAGGATATGGATCGTAAGGTTCGTGGTACGTGTCGTGATGTTTTCAAGTTTTATGAGAAGGCACAATATGGATCACAGTTCGAAGGATTCCTGTCAAGACCAATTGAAGGAAAAGGAAAAGAGCTTGACTCTTAGTGCAAGAGATAAACATCATCAATTCCTTTCTTCCCTCAATAAGAATTGAGGTGCACAAGAAAATAAAATGTCGAAGTTTGACATTTACTTAAAAGAATGATGCTGTGAGGATAGTGATATATTTGATATATTGGATTAGTGGAAGGCAAATTCTAGAAAATATCACATTCTTTCAAAGACGGCAAAGGACATACTTGCAGTTCCAATGACTATAGTTGCTTTAGAATCATCATTTAGTACCTGAGTTCTGAAGGATATGGTGAGATCCTTAAGCACATCATGGAAGCGTGAGGATCGCATCATATGCGATCGGGAGCGACTAGTTGACTAGTTGCTCGATGCAGCGGAAATTAAAATTTTTCATGTGACGAAACCACATGATCCAAGAATGCTTCTCGGTTCGTTTCGTCTAAACCACAAACAAGTAATAGGATTACCTCTTGAAGCGTGGTGGTGATCGAGTCTCTATATGAAGAGACCTCCTGTCTTAAGTCCGATCCGACGGAGGAGACGCTTGCGAGTACGTGGATGAGACGCGTGCTTCTCGCAATCCATGATGATAATCCAACCACGGATCTCCTGATCCCGAAAAATGAGATACGATATTTTCTTCACGAGCAAGGCACACCGAAGTAGACGGAGATCCATGAGTAACTGATCATGCAACATAACGACGACGTTGCGGCGATGGAGAATCTCTCTAGTGCATCCATGGTGGACGGTCACATGAGAGAGAGAGAGTGGGCGTGTAGAGAGAAAGAGAGAAAGAGACTTATGTTCTCATTGTGTTGTTGTAACCAAGAAGAGCAAGGGGTGCCTCTCCTTTAATTTAATTTAGATTAAATATATATTGATAAATCAATATAATTCAATCACCAAATTAAATCAATCAAGCATGGAGATTATGGAATGAAGATTGCCTCCTTCCATAATATGGGATTTGGTGGCAATCTCAAGTAATCTCATGATATCTCATGAGATTACATTATTCCATGGAAATCTCCAAGATTTACAACAACACTTGTTGTAAAATATTCTACAAAAATAATTCATAATTATTTTATGAATATTGCAATCTTGCCATTGGAAAATTGTGAATCACATTCACAACCCAAAATAAAATGTGAATTACATTTTCAATTAATTGTCCAATGTGAATCCAATTCACATCAACATTTAATTAACAAATGTAAATTACAAATACATCTCTCTTATCTATTATAAATCACATTTATAATATATATGATTAATATAGATAATGTTATCCACATTATTCATATCTATGATAATTAAATCATATTTAATCATCTTGGATCTCTATTCTCATGTTCCCAAATAATATGAATCACATTCATATTATTCACATCTTTGATAATTAAATTACATTTATTTATCAATTTTCTCAATGCTTGGATACATAATATCAACAATGAAATTATTCCGAACCCTTTCAAGGATAATGCGCTTTCTTCGCGGATACTTGTAGATAAGGATAGGACGATCGTATTGTTCCATGTATAGTGACTTGGATATTGAGATCATATCTCAAATCCAGATCGCTGGCCTCCCATAGATGCTTGATTAGATCAAGACCGCAAATCTAATCTTCTCATTGCATCTGAATCACATTCAGATCAATGTCCAACATTTGGACCAAGATCAGATTACTTCTCTACTGAGAGGAGTCACTAAAATCCAGATCCGTTTCATCACTCCCTAGGAATGGAAGCGTCATGGACCCATGGTTATACAATCGTTTATGATATATCACCCTCATGTATTCCCAATACCTGTACATACTACATACTGGAAGACTCAGAATAAACCCGAAGTATTAGATCAACTTTACACTATCTACTTCAGGGTTTTTATCAGTAAGTTTCTCATTTGATCATTGGGAGTCGGTATCGATCATATACTTTCCAAAAGCATATATCATACCAAGGTCTCGATCATATACTTTCCAAAAGTATATATCAAACCTACAAATTCAGTCAAGCTTTCAAAGCGAGACGACCGTGTACGGAATTTGATTCTTCCCAATATCTATGAGTGAGCTCATGTCTTCTGGTTCAGTAATTGAACCTGTATGATCCCTTTGAGAGATCGTATTACTCATATCCCCTTACATGCACACCAGCGCGCCGGTGTATAGACCTTGATTAGGTCATCAACCTATTAGTCTGCCAAATGTACATACTCAGATATATAGTAACACATATGTCTCTGGTCAGAGGATGTGTGCCTATATCATGACAGCATATGATATAGGACTTTGGTTATCTCGATCTCGTTAAGTCACTCTTTTGACCTAACTTATCTAACACCTCTGAATCTTTATTCCTATGCAGAGGACCTGCATTAAGAGGTTGGTTAGATATCAGCCTAACTGAGAAAGGATTGCCATCTCCTTCTCAGGTTGGAGATCATCTCTTTGATGGTGCTTGATGAGTCCTCAATCTAACTCATTAAATATTCATCCAAGCACCAACCTCTATGATTCAATAATTGAATCAACAAATGTATGATCATTAAGATGGCCATGGTACATAACCCTAATTGTACTAAGGGACCTATTATGCAAATTAGTTAGTTATTCTTCATTTTAGATCAGGAAATGATATTTGTAATAACATTTATTGCATAATGGCTCGCCGTGGGCTCGCATGTCCAACAAGTTCGTTTTATTTCTGATAATAGGAGCTCTATGTGTGTCATCATAAAAGTCTACTTTGTTGTGAAGATTGGTGGAAACAAGATTTCAAAGATGGACACATTTTAGTGGTATGTTCACATTGTTTTATTTTCTTACAATGTAACATACTAATATGTTAATATGTTTTTGCATGTGTATGTCACTAAGGCTGGCTACTTTGATTTTTTGTAGGTCAATGCTATTGGAGAGGAAAACATAATTGAAGTTGTTTCCACAAGTACTAATGACTAGTCATCATTATGTACCCTGTATATTTATTTACTTCATTTATATATGGCTTAATTGTGATCTTTTTATAAATAGTTATTTTAATGCAGATAAAGATGCAAATCTTGGAAGAGTTCAACGACTACAACAAGACATATTAACTACTTTGGAAGAGTATCATTTTGACCGGATGTTGAGACGATTTCATGAACAAACACATTAATTTTGTTCCCATAATTTCATTTTGTGAAACAGTAATGATGTATATTTTTATTTATATTAGTTTTGCAGCATTGTGATTTGTGAGTGGTGGACCACGTGTGTATGCAATTTATGGAATGACAATGTGATTTATGGAATGGCAATGGTGGACTATGCTGTAGACTTTGACTTCCTACACTTCATTTATGTTTTTCTAGATGATAATAATTAGAATTTTTTTTATTTTTATTAGAAATTTTCCTTTTTTAATATAAAATTGAATATTGTAATATATATTATAATTAAGCTTTTATAACGTGTATATTGGTCTAATTTGTGAATGGTGGACTACATGTGTAAGCAGTTTATGGAATGGCAACGTGATTTGGAAATGATGGACTATGTTGTAGACTTGGACTTCCTACACTTCATTTATGTTTTTCTAGGTTATAAATAGAAAATTATTTTTGCTTTATATTTGAAAGTTTCCCTTTTTTAAATATAAAATTGAACATTTTAATATATATTATAACTAATATTTAGTACATAATGTGTATATTGGTCTACTGGTAAGGTGAACAATCTTTATGAAAGGTGTCATGGTTTCGAGCCTAGGCAAAACACTTTTCACCAAAAAAAATGCCTATTTCCTTAACGAGCTTGACTAGGCTCGAGCCCAGACCAGACTCGATAAGAGGCTCCTGGCTAAGCTCGAGCTGGCTCGATAAGAGACTCGAGCCAACTCGACTGGGCTTGACCGAGCCCAAGCCTAGTTGTGCTTATCGAGCCCGAGACTCGATAGCCAGCCCTTTACGGATATAATAACATAATTTCCATTTTCATCAACATCCAGATCTGCATTTTTTGTCGTATTTAAAAATGGATAAGGATGTAGTAATATATGTAACCAGATCGATTTAACTGTTTTGCATCCTCATATGATATCATAAAGTGGGAAATTAGGTGTAAAGAAGAATGACAAGTAAAATAAAGAAAAAAAGGATTGTTGGGAGTTTATTGTGTAACCTCAATCCTAGGGGTATCCAGCTTGTCTCATATGTTAGAGTCGACTCCTATTGTAACCCTAGCACTAGGTCTCTAGGTATAGAAAGAACCCTAATGTTCTATTCGCAATCAAGAAAATTCTTTTCCATAGTTCAACTTGGTATCAGAACAAGCAACCCCTATCCCCACCACCACTAACATCGTTTCCTTATCCATCAGTGAAGTTGTCGCCTTCTCCTTCATTGATGTTATCATCATTTCCTTCATCGATGCCACCACCTTTCGTCAATTCTAGGCACTTTAATCCAACAACCTCTATCCCAACCCCCTCCTGCATCCAAGCCTTAGGTCCCATTGCATAAGCCCCATCCCCAATACCCACAATGCCCAAGTTGTCAACCTCCCCCCATGTCGTTGTCTATCTCTCTCCGGGTTGCCTCATTTGTCGAGCAACACCACTCCCCCCCACACCCCACAATCAACAAGCCCCTGTTAATCCCTCTCCATGAACACTCCTCAACTGGGAAACCTTTACAGTTTGCTACCACCTAACCGTCGTTGGGACCTTCTTGGTTGCAACCCTAGAACGTGTGTGTGTTAACACATTCTTTACCGCTCAATTTGCCTTGTTACCCACCAAATAATTATCTTGATGCCACCATCCAATCTCTTCTCAATTCTATAACCCCCATGAGTTTGGTATGATCTAAGGTGTTCTTTGATCTTCATAATTGACTACAATAAGCATGTCATCTTAGTTAGAGAAGTTAGAATCAGAGGTGACATCTCGAGGTTAAGAGGGAGGTAGTTCTTGCCAATCTTCATTCAGCTTGATCCTCAAGTTGGACAAGACCAATTATCTTAAGTGGTCCCGCATGTTCCTCATGGTCATATGAGGATACGATAAAGAACTTATTCTTTTGGAGTCTGAGCATGTTGACAATATTGGAAGACATGCCACATGGGTGAAAGATGATGAGATGGTAAGTTCGTAGAATACGGGCAACGCCATCGACATGATCATTGGTGAGCTGGTCTACTACACCAGTGCTCACAATGTATGGGCTTCTATTAAAGCCACATATGGGCATGATAAGAACTCTAGTAGGATGTATCTAACATACTTAGACATGATGAATATGAAGCAAGCAAGCTGCTCCCAGTTCGAATATCTCTCTATCCTCAAATCGTTGTCTGAATGATACAATGCTTGCATTCTAGGACGCACCTACCCTACACTAAAGGAACACTGTTGTTGGATGGTTGTTTTAGATAACAGGACTCGATTCTGACTATGTTGCAGCTCATGACCATATGATCACTTTTATCACTCTCCCTACCATTAAGGAGTCCTATAATACCCAGAGCCACCTTGTTGTCCCTCCCACAAGCATCCGTGTTGACAATCACAGATAAGTTACTGTACTTGCCACCCCATCCGAGGAGGGAGGCCAGGGGTTATTTAGGAGACATGGTTGGGGTCGTTTCGATTCAGGGTGAGGCCGAGGCATAATCCAATGCATGTATTGCTAACCACACATGCAACCTACTACAACAAACAAGAATATCATGCTCCTACTACTCGGACTATTACTATTGAGGGTGATATACACCTCATCAAAGTCAGTAGAAGGGACTTTCGAAAATTTGATGCAACACCTGAACATGCTTCTCCCATGAGAGTCTATGCACAAACACTAGAGTGATCTTCCATAGACTGTGACTATCGCTCACACATGTATCTTTCTTGCCCCCGCAAACAACTTTGTGAAATTGTAGTGGTTGATTGATATAGGTATGTCTACCCACTATGCACCTAGTCCTCCCCAGACGAACAATACAAGTTGTACATTGTTGATTTTTCCCCAGCAAGTGATGAAAAGAAGCACATTACATTAGACTCAATAATGCTATCTTTGTGCATAAGTTTCCCATAAGTCTTCTTTCGCTTAGCCAAATTTGCAAGGGGCTCAATTGTCGAGCTAAATTTGATGTTGTTTCTTGTGTTTTTTTAGGACATACTGATTAGGAGGATGATTGGTGTGGGTTGTGAGGAAGGGTGGTGTATACCATCTAGTCCAGACGTATGGGAATATTGATTATTCCTGAACTCCTTTTTGTATGTCTTCAGGTGCTCTCCAACATCAACATTGGCTCATCCTTCTCTTCACAAGCTTCATCGAGTTCTTCCCCATCTCCCTCCCACTATCAACCTAGAGCGCAAGGCATGCCAATAGGAGAAATACTACAAGAGTTCCTTTCCTTCTCCAAAAGTCTCTTTGATCTGATTCGTGGACATTTGGGAGCCCTGTTGATATTACTGTCATTTGAGAAAGATATATTAATAGTTCTTATAGAGATATTTCTCATGTCATTTGAGAAAGATATATTAATAGTTCTTATAGAGATATTTCTTATAGAGAAAGATATATTCGTGGACCTTCTTACTAAATAAGTTTGATGTTTTTATATTATTGTTCACTTTATAAATGAAATAAAAACTTAGTTTAGTACCATTATCAAATCTCTTCGATCTGATAATGCTAGGGAGTTTCTTTCTCATGGCATTCAACCATCTCTATCCTCCCATAGAATATGACATCAGACCACTTTTACCTATATATTATAGCGTAACGGAGTAGTTGAGTAAAAACATATGCATATCCTTGATATTACACAAACCTTGCTCATATATCATAATGTCCACATACATTCTAGTTGATCAATCAGAGTTAACTGATGATTTAACCATTAAACAATTGTCTGACAGCGTTGAATTTCAAACATTGATATATCTTGCAAAGTCAAGTGGTCAATCAATTCTTGAACAACACATTTGATCAGGTTGCAAGTGTTGGTCCATCAGCTTGTATCAGTTGATCAGGTCAAGGTCAGTGTATCCAATTCCCAAGGTTTGTTGACCAGGTTGCAGAAGATACTCGATCAAACCGTTTCTTCGAGCATTTCTTGATATGAAAAGTTCTGAGCCCAATACTTAATGTTACAATACAAAAATACAAAATAGATTTACAAAGTAATTTAACTTCGATACAACAAGATAAAAATAAAATTTTAAGAACAAATCCTCAACTATTTTTAGTCTGTGTAGCATGACTAACCTCTATTTCCGCAATACAATTATATAGTCATACAAGTGACTTTCAATATATGTATGTTATCTTTAAAATGAAATAAAGTATAGGGTGGGAAAAAAACCTAACAGACCTTAGCACATGAATATATAAGTTCTTTTATTTTATTCATCTTTTCTTAATCGTTAAAAATTCTAAAAAAAATTGTGAACTTTAATAATTTAGTTTTTTGATTTGTTATTTTCTCATATTTTATCCTCCCTCAGTCCAACCTTGGTTCTTTTGTCAAGTAAAATAAAAATGCACACCACAACCTTTGTAGAAGTATTTGTAGTTTTGATTAGTTGCTTGGCATCTGATTATACTACAACTCCATGTTCATTAATAGGGTAGAAAGGGTCTTTTTAAATGTTGTCGTTTTCAGGGACACAATCAGCTCACAATCAAACTTAGACAACCCAACGTTTTAGGGTTTGCATCCCTTTGGGTATTTCGATTCTCAAATATTTGTGTTTATTTTTTTGTCATTTGTTTTGTATTATTTTGGTATTATATAATCTTATTTTGCTTTTTTTATTTGCCTCTCCATGTTATTGTGGACATGGACCACATAATGCGATCGATTTGAGGAATCAAGAAAACCAATGGCTTGGAGAGTGGTGTTCATCGTGAACTAGTTGCGAGGAGCAGAACTGAATTATTTGTATTTATTTAGCATTGGACTATAATTTTATTTTTGCATCATATTTATTTTATAATAAATGTAAATACTTGATAGGACACTTTGGTATGTTTCGATCAAAGCTAAGTGGTTGGGACTCACCATGATTTTTAGTTTTCACATTTTTTATCTTTGTTTTCTGCAGTTTTATGCGAGTGCTTAGTAAAATTACATGGACATGTATTTCAAAAAATTAATACATAAGATAGTGAGTTGATGAGTTTTTAAAAGAGCATGAATTATGCTTCTCACCGCTAATAAAAATTAGGGATATTTACACCCATAACTCTGAATAGTTTCATAATTACTCCAGATACCTACGATAGTCACGAATTAATGAGTAACCCCGAATAATATTTAACTCTCACACTCAAACCCCCGTGTTAATATCCCTCCAATTTTCCGTTAACTACGACGATATCCGTCAAGAAGTTTACCTTACGAATAGCCCCTCCCATTTCTCCCCCCAACCTCCTCCTCCGAGGCAACCCCCATCTCCACGTTATCGTCCTCCCACCGGAACGCCAACATCCCCTTCCCCGACCTCCCGGCCCCCACCAGGCAACACCCCCGCGAACCGCCTCCTCACGAAAGACCCCCCTGTCGCCTCCCCATCACACCTGCAGCCTTCCTCGTCAAAGAGACCCCCCTAAGTCGCCTCCCTCCAACCCGCTTGCCGCCTCCTTTTCACCCCAGACCACCTACTTCGCCCTCATCAAAGCACCCACCCCCTTCGCCTCCCTTCCACCCCGCATGCATGGCCCCCCGACCACCTCCTTCTCCCTCGTCAGAAATATCCAAGATCAGATATTGAGCCAAAAGTATCCCAACATGGGTGAACCAGAGCTTTGGAATCCAATTGAGAGTAATCGGCAGTAAGTACGAAGAAAAAGGAATCAATCAAAGATGGAGTGCGGTGATCGATATAATATTCATGAAAATTGGGAAAGGAGCAAAAGCAGGGGATGCGGACGTTCGTGAAGGGAGCAGAGCAGCAACCACAACCCGCAGCGGAGGAGCGACGAGGTTGAGCAGGATTTGAGTGCGATAGGCAACAGGTCCCCCAGTCGCCTCCTTTCTGCCCCGCCTACATGCCTCATTGGATTGGAGCATTTTAACCAATTTAACCCATAACCTTTTGAATGTCACTTTATACCATATGCCAACCGATCATCAATGAGGCATTTAACTTCATTACCGTCTGACTAAAATTTATGGCAATGTTATTGAGGAAGTGTTAATCTTCCTAGAACAGTTTGAGATGATATGTGGAATGAGCAATCACCCTCGAGTAACTAAAGAACACATCAGACGATGAGCCTTCTCTTTTGCAATAGTAGATAAAGCCGCCCATTTGCGTAAAAACTTGGGAAGAGAGGTTGCTATATGGGTAGTCCTAAGGAACATATTCTAAAGAAGTTCTACCCCCTGATAGAATAACCTGCTGAGGAGACCAATCATGCACTTCTCATAGTTTTTAAACGAACAATCCATGAGGCATGGGAACGGTTCAAGAGCCTACTTGAGAAGTGTCATCATCATGAGATTGCCAATGCGATACTCGTTCAGAGTTTCTTCAGGGGATTGACCCTTTAGATGCAAGGGCTTGTTAGGTTCACGCGTGATGGTAGTTTCATGAATAAAGAAACGTATGGCATGTGGCCTTTATTTGAGGAGATGATTGAGAATAGTCGAACACTTGCATCTACTTGTATATATCAAATGAAAGAGCCCCAACATTCCAAGTCTAACCGTTAAATGGTTATAGTGACTGTATCGGATGAGTTTGAGGACATGATTCCCAACATGGGGATCATATGAAATAATTAACCCAAGTCGAGCTGATCGTAAAAGATGTATGAGAGATAAAGAAACTTAAGGAGTTGGAGAGTCTATCCAAAGATTCCAAACTACCTCAATAGATGGAGGATCTTACATGTAAGGTATCCAACATCAAGGTTACTGTACCCCACCACTGCCATCTCCACTTTACTACATTCACCATGTTCATGAGCAGCATATCACAGAGGTATTGCGGATAGTCTAGGTAGATAATCAATTAGAGAGTCAACAGTACTAGATTTCCACCCCCATCATCTGAAATAGTTGTGGAATACAACCTAATTTTGTATGAGATCAATGGGTTGTTGTATAGCCACAAAACTATCTCATACAGTCAGGCTGGAGGAGTCACCTAGGGTTCCAGTATTCATCCACTTACCGTGGGAGAAATCCTACCCCTACACACCAAGGAACTTTTCTCCCAGGGGTAAGTTATTATATTTATTGCCCTTGGACGGTAGGTAATTTTTTTTATTATATACCGTAGGTAAGCTGCCTCTTCAAGAGGCGGCTTTTGACCAGAACAAAAAAAGAGAAGCAATAGCTATGCTGACAGGTAGAGCTACTGCTTCTCTTTTTTATGGAAGTATAACTTTAATTGAAATCATACAATATTATATAATAAAATTTAAAAAAGACATGGTTCATAGATTAGTTGGATAAAAAGTTCACATACAACAAGAGAAATCATACAACATGGGAACCACAAAGCTCATGATAACATACCAACTCTTATAAAGAGACATTTACATATGAAGTTCATATAAAATTGGCACGCATGCTTTATATTACAAAAATAGCATAGATATCGATATAGCCTTTACGCTCCCTTCTTCGTTTGTATTGCAACTTGACCGGTCTGTCATCGACCATCGATTTCTTAGGTGCGCTTGGCTCAAATCCATGAAGTTGGCTGTGTCGATCGATATTAGGAATGTTGTTCATATATGTTCCTTCTGCTCTGAAGAAGTCCAATGGTAGGGGTGAGTGACGTGAAGGTCCTGCGTCCATAACTACTCGATGCCTTCGTGGTGTAGGCGGTGTGGTAGGATCCCTAGTGGGGCCACACCCAGGAACGAGAGTCTCAAATTCTATTGCCAGACTGCGATGGTAGTTGCGTCTCAACAGGGACATCTCCCTCGCCAGAGGTCCTCTCGGCCCTTTGTCGATGAGAACGTCCCCGTCCGCGTCCCCGAACACGTGAATGACACTGAGATGCAGCCTCTACCTCCTCAGCTTCCTCGGCAACCTCCTCATTCGTATCGTTTTTGAATTGTCGCTGTATAGACTCATGTAGATGTGAACTTGCTTCAGTGACAAGCTCTTTAATCCGTGGATCATCATCATCATAAAGACGTAAAATCTCGTCGAAGCGGTACAACTGTAGTAGGAACAACTCTTGTCAGAACAGTATAAAATAGTCAAACATAATTGCAATTTAAGGTAACTTTGTTGTTACGGCGTAATCTAGAGTGCACCTATGTCGACCAATGATTCGTCGTGTAATACTACGATACCATGGCAAGTAGTTGACAGTCGTATTTGGTCTTCTCAATGGGATGAGAGTCATCGGCACAACGCAGGTGGCGGGCATGTCACGCAGAGGAAGCCAACGGTGAAGACGCGGCGATGGTGGTCGCAGCGGGCGGTAGTGGCGAGGGCAGCAGCAGCAGCAGAGACTGGAATGAGTGTGCATGTGGATGGGTTCTTTTTGCCCACCCGCTAGGTTTAATCCCCGATCAAAGCCATACCCTGAAGAGACAACTTTAGCCTAGAGATGCCTCTTAAAGAGGCAGCTTACCTACGGTAAATAATAATAAAATTTTTTGGCTACCACCCAAAGCTATAAGTATAATAGGTTTAATAACT
This sequence comes from Ottelia alismoides, assembly GCA_037367405.1. Taxonomy (NCBI): domain Eukaryota; kingdom Viridiplantae; phylum Streptophyta; class Magnoliopsida; order Alismatales; family Hydrocharitaceae; genus Ottelia; species Ottelia alismoides. Next base: position 512,607 of record JAZKJV010006978.1, on the reverse strand, counting down.
TACCCCTGAGAGGAAAATTCCTCCCTAGTGGATCATATCAACAGATGAACAGTAAACTCAATCTCATCAGCACTAGGATACTCATGGGCAGTCGCAGTGGCAATAAAGACCCAGTTCCATTATTAGCAACATCAGGCAGGTCTGGCCCAGCATCAGTTCTAGCAGAACTGCGAGCACTCATCCTCCCACTAGTAGTTTCATTCTCAGAGGTAATTTTAGAGTAACCCTAGGGCATTAAAATCTGGTTCTCCTAATCTCTAGGCCATCACCAATATGTTAGCCAATCTGCAGGCTATGCAGAGCAGAGATGGATAAGGTCAATCAATGTCTTAATGATATAGCCAGTTCAAAAACCACCATTTTTGCACAGGTGTAAGTCAATCTAAATATGCAGATTCGCTATGCATTGGATAACGAGGCATACACAACAGAAGGTCCTCCCATGTATGGTAAGCTCTTGAAATTTTTAGTTAATGCCATTTATCTAAGGAGCGATTGGACTCTCCATGCCATTTACAAGTGCAGAATCACGAGAAGTGAGAACTCGAGGAGGTGAACAGAGCCAACGAGAAGAGATCAGTCCACAAGAATAAAAAAATAGAAAATCGATGAAAATGGATACAAGAAGGGTCTACAGAGCTGCAAGGGCGAATCAAGTGTGCAAAGAAGCCCGGAGCATTCAGATGCTAATCCACCTGCTGTTGATATGCCTACAACTGAAGACTTGCCATTTTCTTTTCAAATTTTATTTGTAGGGGTCATATAAATAAACAAATAGTTTCAAATGATTTAAATGTTAATTATGATTCATTTTTTTATTATGTTCCAACTCTTCTAATAATCCATTCATCCGGAGCCTTCTTTGCTGGAAAGAAGAAAAACAACAAAAAAGTGATGACTCTGAGATAGAGAGAATATGCAAGGATAATATCTTTCTCAAACTCCCTCTCAATGATGATTTAGACCACATCCCTGCCATGATGAAATATCTTAAGGCCAGATGCAAGCCTAAACATCGGAGCAGGAACGAGAACAAGAAAATAATGAAGCATGTGTTGGCCATCTCTAACTACATAGTGAAGAACATCCTACCATCCAAGAGGGAGTAGGAGCAAACAATGTGAGCACCCATATCTCTCAAGAGACCTTTGACCGTATTCTACTCAATAATAGTTCCTCCATCAATTTGATTCATCTGCACCCAACAAGATCAAGTTATGTCCTCTTAAAAAAATCCAGAACAACCCTGCAGCTTTCTGATCGATTAGTTAAAAGGCCTAAAGTCACACTTAGGAACGTTATTGTGGATGTGGAAGTCTGAAATTCCAGTGTACTTTACTGTCCATCACATGGAATGTTCTAAACGGTTAGGCTTTGCTCTTGGACGACCCTTCTTACATATTGCAATAGCATTGTTCGACCATGATACCAAGAAGGTATCTGTCGCATTTGGGGAGAAATATAACAAGTAGACATGGCGAAGGATTCAATTGAAAGATCATATTCAAAGTCCGTGACAGAGTGTTTAAAGTTTGAGGCGGATTATGAGTTTTTCTTAGCGAGCTTTCACCGTCAGACCGAAAGACCCTAGCTGAAGTTTCATCCAAAGAGGACATCTAGGATGCAAACACCTCAATTGGAGAAGTCACTGAGATTCTTAAGGTTGAGGATTACATATCCGAAATTCTCCAAAATGCTTGACAAATCCAAAATTACCATCGTTAATAATGTCGAATTGTTGTAATCGAGAAATTAGAGATCAATCCAACCACACATGCATAAATCAATAAGATAAACAAGGTGTGATTCAATGTTTATTTAACATGGGCAAGCCCTAGGGCCGACTCTAGGATACGAGCTATCTCTATAATTAATAAAGTTCTAACATCTATATTAAGCGATCAATTATGTCAACCTAGGTTAGCAATCAGACACAATGCACAAAATGATGCTACACATTATGTAAGACAATGATGCATGCTACATAATGAATTTTTATTTTTATTTTATGCAATTTAAAATGCAATAGGACGAAATAATATGCGCACACATAAACATGCAAATCTATGCCCTTGGAAATATCAAATAATAATAAAGCAATCAAGGTGGGTTCAATTTCAAAATCAATTTAATGCCAAAAGATTCTTTCTCGATGGAACATGGTATCCATAGCCTTGCATTTTAGTCGGCCAAATCCGGATTTCGCCGGAAAGAGTAGACAGCTGACACAGGCCGCTTTGCACCCCCGCATAGTAGTGAGCTCTTGCTTTTCCAATTAATCAATTATTGCATTTAAATCAATGAGCAAGATAAACAATATTCATTAAATCTAACATGCTATTCTATGCGTTAAATCAGGAAAACAATAATGCCATTAAATAGAACATCAAATTAGCATCAAAATGAGACTAAAATCAATTTAAACGGAGTTCAGATGCTCAAGTTATAAATAAAAGACTCCATGGGTGTAAATTAAATAAAACAAGCAAAATAAGTAAAGAAAATGTTGCAAATTGGTCCTATCAGGCCGTAGGGGTGGGTATTTGACTGGTTTGGGTGTGTTTGGATTATTCGATTTGGTTTGAGTTTGATTTGGGTTGCAAAAATGACACCCATCACCCAACCAAATTAGATTGGGTTGAGATATTTGGGTGACCGTTTTGGGCCGATTGGGTTGGGTGAAAACCAGATTACCCATATGAAAAATCTTGTTAATTGAAGGTCAAGTAATGATGGGGACATTGGTGTAGGAAAAAGATGTCAAAGTAAGCATGTATTAAGTTCAATAGAGAATAAGAAAGTTAGAGGAATATGTTCAACATGGATGAAGAAGGTTGAGATATGTTCAAGTTGATATGGAGTTGTTCAATTAAGATTATGGGATGCTCAAGAATAATTTATGTCAACTAAAGTGGATAGGGATTGGAGCATAGTTGTTTGGTAATAAGGTATGTTCTCAATTGTTTATAGCATGTAACGATAATATTAAGGATGATAGAGATAAAATACATGAAGTACAACACATAATAACAATTGAAATAATGATTAGTGACACAAGGTTGTTAACAGTTTGATAACTTAGATTGGAGAATTCAAGTTGTACATTAGAAATATGCGTGAGTTTAGAATTCTTGATATTATATATTAAGTATATATCGGTTGAGTTGTGTGGGATTAAACCTTTTGTCATTCAAAGAAATAGTTTGGGTTATTTGGGCGGGTTGGGTGGAAAACATTAGACCCACCAACTGACTCAATACCTATTGAAGGAATATTGTTTGGGTCCAACCTGGCCCAAAACCCAAATGAGCCAAATCATTTTGACCCATTTTCAACGATTTGGTTGTATTATATGGGTGGACCCATATAATGCCCATCCTAATCAGGGGCATTTTTGTAATTTCATGAAGTTGTGAGGCCCTGATGCAATTTGCCCAAGCATGACACGTGAGGCAAACATGCTTGGGGAGGATCTGATTGTAATTTGAAGAAACTTATAGTGTGTGTCTGCAAAATCTCCAAGCCCTCATGTGCGGGGCATGCGGGTGGAGGCTTGAATAGAGGTCAGGGTCGAAGCAGGTGGCTCGAGCCACATGACAGCTCAAGCTGACTTTGGGCGAGGCTTGATCCCACCGAGCCTCTGCACTTCGGAGTGGCGACGTGGCTGGTCCACATCCGTTAAATGGACACCGTAAGGGCGCCATCCAACGACACCTATAGCGTCTGCTACCTCCTCCTTCACCATGTGTTGGCGGCATGATTGGAGCTATGTCTTGCTCCTCCATGCACGTTGAACACCCATGAAGGTTCCTAGGGTCATGGCAAAGAAGACATGATGGAGGAGGGGGTGTAGAGCTTCTTGGAAGTCATTGTCGATGTATGCTCGCTGGAGGTAGAGCTCTGGAATGGAGCTCCTCCCGAAATCGGAGCTCCTCCCGAAATCTGGCCATTGAAGAATGAACCTGCAAAATGGGTTAGAGGAAAGCTGAGCCATGCTTGAGAGTGATGTGAAGGTGATCGAAGAGAATCAAAGGCATAGAACATGGAGCCCTAAGTGGGTTCAATTTTGGCTTTGTCGGAGATGAATGTCCGGGGTGGTGGAGGTTCTGGAGGATAAGAGATGGTGGTTTGAGGGTGGCATGAAGATGAGGGAGGTGTGGTGGAGATGGTCGTTGGATCAATTAAAGGTGGGGGTATTGGTGTACATGTAATTAAAAGGAAGAAAACAAAAAGAAAAAATAGAGAAGGAAAGTAGCTGATAGGAGAAGGGTGTAGGGCAGAGGATGTGGTCTGGGCTGAGCTCCGTTGAGGAGCTTCGATCATTGCTCGACCTGGGCAACAAGTATAGGGGGCTCAAACGACCAAGGAAGGTCATGGCTCGAACGTGGGGTATTAAGGGTACCACCTGGTTGAGGATGGTTACAACGACGTCAGGGGGTGGTTAATGATGAAGAAGGGCATGGATGGGGTTAGGGAGAAATGGGAGAAAGTGGAGGGGCGATGAGGTGGCATCGTGGGAGAGAGGAGGTTGAGGAGGAAGAAGAAGAGTCTGGAGCCGTTAGATATAGAGATCCAAATGTTGAGGTGAAGGTGCTAATGAATGGCCCAAATGGCATCCATCAGATGAACATAAGGGTCGGAAAGGAGGAGGATTTCAGAAGAAGGGACAGGCCGCGTGGCAGCTCTAGAGAGCGCCACATGGCCCAATGAGAAATTTAGAAAAGGATAAAAAGAAAGAAAAATAAAATAGAAATAATTAAATGCCAAATTAGAAAAAGTGAAAACATGAAAGTTGTAGATCTCAATGAGATCTACAAGTTTTATGTTGAGCAAAAAGTTAAAAGATGCCAAATAAATAAACTACAATTTTTAAAGATATTTTTAGTGAATGAAAAATACCTCTTTTAATTCTATTGTTGTTTTTGTATTTTTAATTTATTGAAAACTTATAATAAATATATACAATAATTATCTATTTTTTGGAATTTTCAGTACAAAGAAAATAAATTAAAGAGAATAAAAAACTATAAATTATATACAATAAGTAGAGTTAGTTATAAAGAAGCGTTAATTGTTAATTAAGGTTAAGTGATATTAGATTTTATTGAAAATTTCAAGATAGAGGGATAATATATGAAGAATGTGATGATAAATCAGAGATTCATCACTCCCTATACTTAAACCATGCTCGTCCTCGAGCAATTAAAGAATGAAAGAGTCGGATTAATCCATGTTAGTTCTTGTGAAGTTCCAAGACTTAATCCATTAAGAATCCTTGATTTCTATGATCGTAAAATTCTAAGCTCAACCATGCTCTAGTCAAAAGGAATCCAAATTTATAGTTATTAGACTCTCCGTATATACATATAGTATAAACATATGATATTTAGTGTGTACTACATTCATGAGAGTCAAGTCGAGATGTCACCCAAACTCATGATCCAAGAGACTCTTCTCAGGACCCAATCTTCAACACTAGGGAATAAATCAATTCTTGCATCCAATCCACCGTCTCTGTAGTTTGTCAGACTTGAAAGTGTAGATGGAAGGCCAGTTGATGAAGGGCATATGTTTGTGTAATTTCTTCTCTCCCTCATACTGGAACAAAGATCCTTTCAAGTGCCTTATTACTCAACACATGTATTTTTGGTTGTTGATCAGTGTGTCTGTCAAAAGAGTGCTGAGTAGTCTGCACTTGTTTTCCTGGGAATGTACCGGGATGTGTCTCTTTTGAGTATCTATTATACCTTCAACATCCACACTTGTATCACTATATGATGCAGAGCCTCTTTTGGGTTCTAATCTGACTCAAGGTCCTAATAGCTTTGGTCCAATTGGCACTTTGAAATGGTTGGGAGCACTCACCTTTGGTGTAAGCTCTTTTGTAATTAACCTTGTAATGAGATCTTTTCATTCAACATTTCTTTTCTTTTTCTTTTTGTCTGGATCCACTTCTTTTTCCAAGTTGGCGCACACTGATCAACAACTTATTAGGTTTCATCACACATTGGCACATAAGTCATATCAAAAGATAGCATCAAAACTTGTTCTTATACTAGATAGGGTTGCTGACACTCAGGTTTTATGAAGCTTTCATCAACTTTATCCCATCTGCGAGCATCATAAAATCATGTCTAGACTCAAGTCTCAAATCTCAGTCTTTCAAGTGAAACCTCAACTCATCTCATCATTCACGTAGTTGTGCAGGTGATATGTTGAACATATTCTTAATAGTAGAGATTAGTGTGCAATATAGCACCCATATATTTCAAACTAAGGAAGTATGGATTATTAAGTCTCAAACCCTAATGATCAAGGTTGTTTAACTTAGATATTTAAGGCATCATAAACCAAATGTTCTCAATTCCTCAAGCCTTGAATGATAGTGATTGTGTCAGGGATACACCAACTCAAAAGATAATGTTTTTGCGATTTTTGAATTTGCATTAAGGATTTTTAGAGCTTCATTAGAGAAATAATGGCTGACCTAAACTCACATGACTAGTTGTATCTACTTCCAATAAGTATGGGTGTAAGTACAAACCGTCAAACGGCTACTTGTATTACTTCAATATGGTACATGCACATTATCTTTTAACCACTCACTCTACTAAGGGAGATTGTAGTTCTCTCACTGAAAAGTAGCTAAACATTTTTCAGTTTAGTAGTTAGAATTGTTAGCAAAGAAAGTTTTCTTATTTTTATGGATTTTTAATAAAGGATAGGAATAATTACAGCACAAGTTAGTCTCATTTTCTCCTGTATTTTTGAAAGAAATTTTGAAAATATTTCATAAACCATGTCGCTTAATATATATTTTCAAAATATTTTTCAAACGATTTTCAAAATAAGTAAATCCCATTTTTCAAACCATTGTCAAATATTTTTCAAAATAGTGTCACACAATTATATTTTTTTCTCAAAGCATTTACAAATAATTTTACACAAATCAGTTTACATTATACCCTAGCCCCAAAAAGTTTTAAATTTTTCCAAAATATGAGTTGTGTCTGAAGTATATATAAAATATATGTGATACACTCCCCTATACTTAGATCTTGTTATGTCATCATAGCACAAAGTGATATGAAGCCATAACTCATGCTAAAATATAAGGTAATATACGGGAACTGACATGGGTTCCCCCCTCCCCCCCAGTACTTAGGTTATGAATAACCTAAGTTTCAGAAGAAGAATGAAAGTGGGATCAAATGAGTGATGAAGATGACAGGGGCTCAGGTCTCCCCTATACTTAGGTTGAGAGGAGCCTAAGTATAGAGATATACAATGAAGATGGAGGGGCCCGAGGTGAACACTTAGAGAAGGAGATGATTCCCCCTATACTTAGGCTGAAGAGTAGCCTAAGTATGCTAAATATGGAGCTAAGGGGAATTGAGACACTAGTTAGGGTTAGAGTGGAGTGAATTTATAAGATGGTTGAATTTTCAGAGATGGATGAATCTATGGAGACAGAAGATGAAGTGCCTAGGGGTTCATGAGGGTTGGGTAGAATACACAATCATGGATCAACCAGTCAAGCAGAACACCTCTGATTTCACCAACTTCACACATGAAGACCAATGAGTGTTGATCATTTATCTTTTCTATTTTATTGGTGATCATCCAAAATTTGTGTCTATTATGGGGGGTTTAGGATATATTTTGGCCACTATCCTAAGGATGTGACCTCTCCTCTCAACATGCAGTCACATCATGCATACAATGTGGGTATTGCTTTCCCATAATCCATGGTGAAATTTTACTCCATTTTATTAAGGTCGACTTGTATTATCAATCCCAATTTTCTGCTTAGGTTATCATTAAATTAATGGGCATACAAGTCTAGCATCCATCATCTAACGACCAGTCCCATCTTCATTTAAATCCTAACTGATGAATCAGAATGGAGAAAAAGCCGATGCATACGAGAAAACCACGATGCATGCTTGAGAGAAAAACTTACAGTGCCTCCAACATTATCTGTGCATGTGCACGATGGGTTTTTTTAAATTATCTCTACATGTATGCAAGTCGAGAAAATCACATCCTAACCATGATATTATTGGAGAAAAGAATTGAATTTATGTTGGCTAAATAGATCGATGTTTAGTGAGTCTCATTATTCTATGGAGATAAAGTGGATCTCCCAGATTTTTATTAGTGTGTTCTAACCTACGATCAAGCACATGTGACATAAAATAAAAGAAGCTCAGAGAACGGCATGCCTAACCTACGTCGAACACTCAAGTGGAGCCCCATCCAGGCCGGGGTGACTCCACATACCACATGCAAGTCCAAGACTCCAAATATACACATGAGTCCTTAAACGATGAGCTATAGAAATGTAATTATTACAGACATATATATATACAACAAAAAATGCTAAATAAATCTCTTTGATGCTTCAGAAGTACTTCTATGGATCCTCGCAGCGGGAGCTCCCGACTCCTTGCCTCAATGTCTCCCGAGCATCCTCGACTCCACGGACCATGTTACAAAAGCTAGCATTAGATTTATGTTTAGAAATTTAATGGATAATAAAACAATGCAAAAATATCTACAACAGATAGATCTAGGTGTTGAAAATAATCAACTCAAATAAAACATTAAAATCTAAGGAATCAAAATGATGAGTCGTGTCTCCGAAATGACCCCATTGACAAACCCAAAATTACTCTCGTTAATAATGTCGAATTCTTATATCTGAGTATTTAGAGATCAATCAAAACAACCACGCATGCATAAATCAATAAGTTAAACAAGGCATGATTAAATGTTTATTTAACATAGGCAAATCCCAAGGTCGACTCTAGGACACGAGCTATCTCTATGACTATTATGGTTTCAACATCTATATTAAGCAATCAATCATGTCAACCTAGGTCATAAAAAAATGATAATGCACAAAATGATGCTACACATTATGTAAGACAAAGATGCATACTTCATAATGAACTTTTATTTTTATTTTATGAAATTTAAATGAGAGACATGACAATAGGAAGAAATAATATGCACACACATAAACATGCAAAACTATGCCCTTATAACTATCAAATAATAGAGAAATCAAGATGGGATCAATTTCAGAATCAATTAATGCCAAAAGAATAAGTCCAATTGATCAACTATTGCATTTAAATCAATGAGCAAGAGACACAATATTCATTAACTCTAACATGCTATTCTATGTGTCAAAACAAGAAAACAATAATGCCACTAAATAGATAATCAAATTATCATCAAAATGAATTTAAACAGAGTTTGGATGCTCAATAATAAATAAAAGACTCTAAGGGCGTAAATAAAAGAAAACATTCAAAATTAATAAAGAAAATGTTCCAAATTAATCATATCAAGGGCATTTTTGTAATTTCATGAAACCAACAAGGCCCTGATGCAATTTGCCCAGGAAAAACATGTGAGGCACGTATGCTTGGGGAGGATTTTATTGTAATTTGAAGAAACCCACAGGGAGTGTTAGCAAAATCTCCAAGCCCTCACGTGCGGGGGAACGTAGGAGGAAGCTTGGATGAAGGTGGGGGCCAAAGAAGGTGGCTCATGCCACGTGGAGGCTCAAGATGACTTCAAGTGAGGTTCGGTCTCTCCGAGCCTCTGTGGTGTGGAGTGGGGACGTGGCTAGTCCATGGCCGTTAGATGGACGCCAGGAGGGTGCCATCCAAGGACAACTTAGTGTTTGCTACCATCTCCTCTGCCATGCGTTTGTGACGCAATTGGAGCTCCGGTGACATGCCGAGTGCTCCGCCTTGCTCCTCCATGCATGTTGAAGATCAAGGAAGATTCCTGGGGGCATGGCGACGAAGACCTGATGGAGGATTAGGTGCAAAGCTTCTTGGAAGTTGTCTTCGATGTCTGCTCATCGGAGGCGGAGCTCTAGAACGGAGCTCCATCCAAAGTCCGACCATTGAAGATAGTACCTGCAAAATGGGTTAGAGGATATCCAAGGTGTATGTGTGAGAGTGTTGTGGAGGTGGTCAGAGGGTGGCGGAGGCGTAGAACATGGAGCCCTAAGTGGGTTAATCTTCTGCTATGCTAGAGATGAATGCCTGGGGTAGTGGAGGTCCTGGATGATAGGAGATGGTCATCTGAGGGTGGTGTGAAGATGAGGGAGGTGTAGCAGAGATGGTCGTTGGATCAATTGAAGGTGGTGGTATTGGTGTGCGTGTAATTAAAAGGAAGAAAACAAGAAAAAATAGAGAAGGAAATTACCTAATCGAAGAAGAGCGTAAGGCAGAGGATATGGTCTAGGCTGCGCTCCGTCAAGTTGCTCTGGTCGTCGTTCGACCTGGGCGACATGTCCAGAGGGTTCAAACAACCAAGGAATGGTCGTGGCATGGACATGTTAACCATGGGTCAACACCATCTTGAAGACCCATTATATACATCTACTTTGTCCTCCTCTGTCACTAGAGGAGGAGGAGAGCTAGGGCTTCTTGCATCTAATGGTGGATGATGAAACCCGATTTCATTACATTAATTCGCAGTTATTAACCTCCTTGATTAGACTAAGTGTCAATAAAAACCAGATAAATCCTTGTTTATGTCTGAGTCATAGAATAAATTAAAAATACAAAAAAGTCAAAACTAAAATCTGTAGTATTTTTACCCTTAAAAATGCTCATAAAAATATTTATCTCTTTGTTTGACCTCATTTCCGTTTTTGGTCAACATGAAACTTGTAGATCTCATTGAGATCTACAATTTTCATGTTTTGAGTTTTTTCAAATCCAGTCATTTTCTCCATCTTTTGTGAGGTTTTCTTTCGAATAACCAGATTGGGCCACATGACGCTTTCTGGTTATGCGACGTGGTCCGCTCCTTTGCGCGCCACGCACCCACCAATTTCCATCGTCCGATCGCCCTCTGGACACTTCAATCCCCGCCGTTCACTCCAACACCTTTCTCTACCATCTGATTAAATCCCGGCCTTCATCACAGTCATCCATCCCCGCCTTCTTCTACTCATGCCACGTGTCCCTTTTTCCAGCCGCCTAATCATCTCCTGATGCCTTCATCTCTATCGCATGTAGCCGCCCCAGTACAGCCCTTCGTTTCGCCCATCCATGCAAATCATCACCGTTCGCCGCCGCTTGCGTATTCTGGCGACACGTGGCGCTCTCCACTACCATACGATGCCATCCTCCTCGATATAATCCGAGGCGCTCGTTAGCGCATGCCTCTCGGCCGTTGGATCGTGAGATCCAATGGCCGCGATACCGTCTCCTACCTACAGATCCTCCTCTCCCACGTCGCCCACCTCGCGCACACCTCACCCCTTTTCTATTTTCGCCGCCCTCTCAGCCATCATATCCACTCTCCGACCTGCTCACGTCCACGTTCGTTCTTCCCTCATCCTCGCGAGGCACGTATCACCACTCATCCCTCTACCTCGCACTCCATATCTTCCTCTCATCCCACGATGACCACCATCTGGACCACCAACTTCCGCCTTCAAACACGCCTTCACTTCCGCGATTCCACTCCGTCCACTTGTATGCGGGGCTTCGCCCAGTCCCTCTCCGCCACCCCGTGATAGGGGGAGGCCGGATCGAGGTGCGAAGACGATGTTGCCTCCGGTGAGACCCCTGGCCATGGTAGGCCAGGTCTCCGGCCATCCAACGCCAACGAGCTGCCCCTGATGGTCGTGGGGGTCCAGCGAAGGCCCGAGGTCCACTTAAGATCTCAAGCCTAGGCTCCTCGATCGCCATTCCTCGGGTAAGCATATATGATCCGATCTTGATTTTTCTTTAAATTTCTTTGATTTTATTAGGCTTTGATGCTAATCATCACCCTCTGTTGATCACCGCACTCGCTTCCCCGCATCTCCATCAGTCACGTGCTCTCATCCGATCATCCTTCTTGGTCCTCCGCCACCTCAGACCACTCAGCTCCCCTCTCCTCCGAGTTCGCTGGAGAAGATGGCTCAGATCGCCACACTCTCCGCTCAATACGATCTCCATTTCACTACACTTCACACACACCATGCATGTGCTCGCTTCGGCTATGTTCCTAGCATTGCTAGTACCTAGATCAACACTGATCGGATTTGAGTTTGCGAGCTCTGCCTCCGGTATATAGATGTCGCTAACCTCCTTGTGGACCTCCAGTAACTCCCTTGAGCTTAGGCGATGGTTCTAGACCTTTCAAGTTCCTCCATGGCGGTGCACCATAACCGCTTGAAGGAGGCGGAGAAAGTATCATGTCGCCGAAGCCCAGCCTCTTGCGGTGGCGAGGAGGAACTTGCAGAGCAGTTAACGTCCGATCTTCTAGATCGAACGGCACAAAGTTGGCCACATCACCCCTCGGCACGCTACGACTACTATCTGATCTTTTATGATTGGATGGCCCACAAGTGTCCACGTGCCCACCACTGAACGTCAGCACCGAGCCTCTTCCGAACCTCACGAGTTAAGCTCTGAGCCTGATCCAGCTCCCGAGCCTCCTTTGAGCCTCCCTCGAGCCTGCAAGTCCACCGAACCTCGCCCCCCCATGTGCTCAAGCACGTATGGGCGGGGATATTTGTAGGGAGGCCCTTCGAGCTTCTTCAAATTACATTCAGGTCCTCATATCATGTGATATCCATGCACACTTGGGGTAATTTGCACATGACCCCTCTGATTTTAATAATTACAAATTTCCCCTCACGTATGTGGGTAAATTTCAGAGAAGGCCCCGCTTTATTTTTTATTTGCATTTTGGTCCTTCTAGGGACCTATTTGTAGCATTTTCCCTATTTATTTGCATGTTTTCTTTACGTTTATGCCACTGGTTTCTTTTGTTAATATCTTGAGCATCCAAGCTCTGTTTGAGTTAATTTTGGTCTCTTTTCGAAGCTAATTTCATCGTCTTTTTAATGGCAAGGCTTACTTATTGTTTTGACATTTTTAAGAATTAATGTTTTATTTTAACAATTAAATGTCACTTATATAGTACTTTTTATGCCTTGCCTTAATTAAATTGAGCTTGCTTCATGATTTGACTATGAATTCGACTATTGTTCAATTGCTCAAATATGTTGTGTACTTCGGGTATATTTGCATTATTGTAACCTTGCATTTTGTTTCATAACAAATTAAATAAAAAAGTGTTTGATCCATGTTCTTGCGTTGTTTGCATCATGTTTTCGTGTGCATTATTGACCTATGGATTTCTAATTCAACACTTAATCTAGGTAATAAGAGTCTAGATAATAGCTTAAGAGGCTTGTGTCCCTGAGTTCGACCTTGGGCTTGTTTAAGTTAAATAGAAATCGACCGCTTTGTTTTAATCGTTATTTTAATTAAGCAGTTTTTGACGAGATCCGAATTCATCCAACTGCAACGAACGTATTCTATTTAATCACTTAAAATGGTTAAATTAAGAGGGTGAATTTTCGGGTCATCAAATGGCATCGTAGTTGGGGACGCGACTCATCTTTTGTTTATTTAGATTTTTTATATTTAATTGAGTGTTTTTTTAATTCATAGGTCATGATGTTTACATTTTTAAAATTTCTTTGATGGATATCTAACGCTTGTTTTTATGGTATGGCCCTTGGTGTTCAAGGAGGCGAGGAGCAGGAGTTCCCAGTGGGAGGAACTGCAGAAGCAAACTTTGGAGAAAAACAAAGAGAAAAAATTGTTGTCTTGCATTTTTATTTTTATTGTAATAATCATCTTTATAACGATCTTCGTTTAAAGACTCGCGTGTATAGTGAACGAAGATCTCTGTGGTTGTATGGGGATCGTCCCACTTGAGTGTTGACCTAGGATCAGGCACACGACTCTCTGAGCTATTTTCATATTCTATCTTATGTGTTTTATCATAGGTAGGGCACACTTTAATTCTAGACGTACATAAACATCGCTCCACCTAGCCAAAATAAAAATCTATTCTTTCCTGCTAATAGAAGCATGTTAGGTGCGGGTTTTCATCGACTTGCATACATTTAGGTTTAGATTTTAATTCAGTCTTATTTTCATGAAATTTTGCTCAAGGCACTGCGAGTTTCCTCTCTTAGCCTAGATCATGATTTTTTGGACTGCATGGCTTTTTCTCGACCTCCCTTCTTGTCTTGATCACCTAGGTTAATGAAAATTGGGAATGAGCGGTAGACGATTGATTGATTAATTTGTGCTCACATTTAAATAGTGACAACCTTAAGCTTAAAAATGGGACTGATAATTGCAAGTTGACCTAAAATTGTGTAAAATCATGTTTTGGGAGAGCAACACCCTTGTTTACGTAGGATGGCTTTCTTTGACATTATTCTTGATCCTTACATAAATTAGAATTTTTAATCACCAACAAAAATGACAAGACAATCAGCCAACACTTGTTGGTTTCACGTGTGAGTTTGTGAATTTAAAAGGGTATTGCATGCTTGTTTGAGGCATAATTGCTCTGACACCCTCCCATGGCCATTACGTACTCCATTCATCTCCTATGATTCATCCACTCCCTTGTATATCCATCCTAACTTCTTCGTTCACCTCAGGTCTCCCATGCATCAATTATCCATATCTGTACTTAGGCTACTCTTAGCCTAAGTATGTAGGGGGCCTGAGTACCCGTGATTTTTCTTACTCATCTTTCCTTGCCTTAATATTTAGGTTATTTCTAACCTAAGTATAGGGGGTGTCCACCCCAGTTCCGGTATATTCTTTTGTACTTAAATGGATCTATGACTTTGTATCATCTAGTGCTATGAGGACATAGCAAAGTTTAAGTATAAGAAGTATACGTATATATAATATATGTACTTTAGCTATATTTTGAAAGTTTTTGAAAAAAATTAAACTTTTTGGGCTGAAGCATAATCTCTTGAACTAAGTGGACAAAAATGTTTTCAAGGCTTTGAAAGATTTTCTGTACTATGTTACAATATTTTTAAGAGAAATATTTTTGAAAATTATTTGAAAAATGGGTTTGTCTTATTTTGAAAAAATAGTTTGAAAAATATTTGTCAAAAACTATATATGTGTGACATGGTGTTGAAAATATTTTCTTAATTTCAAGGAAAGTGAATCTAACATGTGTTCTAACTTTAATAAAAAAACTCCATAAAAATGAGAAAAACCAAAAATCCTTTGAAAATCGAATTGAATACTAGACCTAAATAAGTAGCCGCTTTTGAGTGAGGGTTTTCCCTTAGCAGAGTAGGTGGTTTAGAGGACATCACGTAAGGCTCCATCCTCAAGTAACGGGTTTCTTTCTACGGCATGTACTTCACATATACTGGCTGAAAGCAGATGCATCTACTCATTTGAGTTTAGGCAGTCATTAGGTCTTTTAAAGTTAAAAAAATCAAAACTTGGATGAAAGAGTTGCATGAAATCCCCTACATTTTCACTTCCACACAGGATCAGAAATGTTCGAAAACATTCAATTTATAAGGTCTTAAGATTTTAGGTTAACCAACCTTAGACATCAGGGTCTTAGACTTAATTATCTACATTTCCCTACTTTGTTAGATTTTTGTGGTATATTGCATGCTTAGTCTCTACCCTTAAGAATATGATCAGCACTTCACTTGAACGACTGCGGTCATGATGAGATGAGTTGAAATTTCACTTGAGGAACTGGGATGAGGGATTCAAGTCTGAACTTAATCTAATGATGCTCGAGGATGGGAGGAAATCATTGAAGGCTTCATGAAACCTGAGTGTTAACATTTTTAGCCAGTATGAGAACTTGGTTCTCGTAATAATCTCTTGATATTTACCTCAGTGCCAGGGAGCGAAAAAAATAAAAAAATAAAAATTGTTGATCAATGTGCGCCAACTCTTAGTAAAAGTAGTAGAGATAGCCAAAAATAATTCAAATCAAAGAAATATCATTGTTGAAAGAAAAGCTCTCATTTCGCAAAGTCAAATATCAACAGAGATTCGACCAAAGGCGAGCGCTCCCGACCATTTCAAAGTATCCACTTGGACCACCGCTATTAGGACTAGGAGTTGGGCGTGCACCAAAAAAGGGCTCTGCATCGTAAATGCTACAAGTCTGGGTGTAGAAGGTATAATAGGTACTCAAAAAAGGCACACCCCGGTGTATTCCCATGAAAATAAGTGCGGACGACTCCAACATCTCTTGACGGATGCACTGTTCAATAACAAAAATATGCGTTGAGTAATAAGGCACTCGAGAGAATCCTTGTTCCAATGATAGGGAGAGAAGAAATGCCACAATCCAAACTTCGAAGTTTGACAACTAAAGTGACCTTGGATTGGATTCAATATTTGATTTATTCCCTAGTGTTGAGGATTGGGTCCTTAGGAGAGTTTTGACCGGGACCTTGGGTGACGTTGCGACTCTACTCTCATGATTGTGGTTAACACTTAAATTCATATCCTTATTATATATGTATCAAAGAGAGAGTCTGGAAAACAAGAGAAATTAGAGACCACTTGCTTAAGGTTGGGATAAGATATGAAATTTCGGATATCTAAAATTGGGAGTTCTTGAACGTATCAGATCCTATACGGACATGCACAATGGGGTTAATCCAGCTCATTCATTTTTTGAGATGCTCGAGGAGGAGCATAGTTTAAGTATGGGGGGGGTGATGAAACCTGGTTTCATTACATTAATTCGCAGTTATTAACCCCTAGCTTAGACTAAGTGTCAATAAAAACCAGATAAATCCTTGTTTGTATCTGAGTCATAGAATAAATTAAAAATACAAAAATATCAAAACTAAAATCCGTAGCATTTTTAGCCTTAAAAATGCCCATAAAAATATTTTTCTCTTTGTTTGGCCTCGTTTCTGTTTTTGGTCAACATGAAACTTGTAGATCTCATCGAGATCTACAATTTCATTTTTCAGTTTTTCCAAATTCAGCCATTTTCTCCATCTTTTGTGAGGATTTATTTCGAATAACTAGATTGGGCCACATGGTGATTTCTGATTACATCACGAGGCCCTCTCCTTTACGTGCCACGCACCCACCAATTTCCACCGTCCCATCGCCCTCTGGACACTTTAATCCCCATCGTTCACTCCAGCACCTTCCTCTACCATCTGATCAAATCCCGACCTTCATCACAACCGTCCATCCCCACCTTCTTCTCCTCATGCCACGTGTCCCTTCTTCCAGCCGCCCGATCATCTCCCGATGCCTTCATCTCTACCGCATGTAGGCACCCCAATAGCAGCCCTTTGATTCGCCTATCCAAGCGCATCACCTATTCTCCTTTGCTTGTGTATTCTGGCGACATGTGGCGCTCTCCACTACCATCCGATGGCATCCTCCTCGATATAATCCGAGCCTCTCGTTAGCGCCTGCCTCTCGGTTGTTGGATCGCGAGATCCAATGGCCATGAGACCATCTCTACCTCCAGATCCTCCATGCCCACGTCGCCCACCTCGCGCACACCTCACCCCCTTTCTATTTTCGCCGCCCTCTCAACCATCATCTTCACTCCCCGACAAGCCCACGTCCACGTCCGTTCTTCCCTCATCATCGCGAGGCACGTATCACCACTCATCCCTCTCCCTCGCACTCCATATCTTCCTCTCATTCCACGACGACCACCATCGAGACCACCAACCTCCGACTTCAATACGCCTTCACCTCCGCGATTCCTCTCCGTCCACTTGTATGCGGGGCTCCGCCTTGCCCCTCTCTGCCTCCCCGTGAGGCGCGAAGATGGCGGTGCCTCTGTTGGGACCCTTGGACATGGTAGGCCAGGTCTCCAGCCATCCAACACCGGCGAGATGCTCCGATGGCCGTGGGAGTCCAGCGAAGATCCGAAGTCCACTTAAGACCTCAAGCCCAGGCTCCTCGATTCACCATTCCTCAAGTAAGCATCTCTGATCTGACCTTGATTTTTCTTTAAATTCTTAGATTTCATTAGGCTTCGACCCTTATCATCACCCTTCGTTGATCACCACACTCGCTTCCCGCACCTCCACCAGTCACGCGCTCTCGTCTGATCAAACTTCTTGGTCCTCCGCCACCTCAGACCACTCTGCTTTCCTCTCCTTCGAGTTCATCGGAGAAGATGGCTCAGACCGCCACACTCTCCGCTCCATACGGTCTCCATTCCACTCCAATTCATACACACTATACATGTGCTCGCTTCGGTTATGTTCCTAATGTTGCAGGTACCTATATCAGCACTGGCCGGAGCTTCATCGGAGATGAGTTCGTGAGCTCTGCCTCTGGCATATAGATGTCGCCTACCTCCTCTTGGACCTCCAGCATCTCCCCTGAGCTTCGACGATGGTTCCAGACCTTTCAAGTTCCTCCAGGAAGTGCACCATAACCATTAGAAGGAGGCGGAGAAAGTAGCATGTCACCGGAGCCCAGCCTAGTCCGCCACAGGAGGCAGCAGTGAGGGGAACTCAAAGGGCAGTTACCGTCTTATCATCAAGATTGGATGGCCCAAAGTTGGCCACATTGCCCTCCCTGCACGCTACAGCTACAGTATGATCTTTTATGATCAGACGGCCCACAAGCGTCCACTTGTCAACCACCGAATGTCAGCACCGAGCCTCCCAGCTCGAGTGCCTGAGCCTTTTTCGAACCTCATGAGCCAAGCTCTGAGCCTGATCCAGCACCCGAGCCTCCATGAGCCTACGCGTCCACCGAACCTCCCCCCCCCCCCCCCCACGTGCTCAGGCACGTGTGGGCGGGGATATTTCTAGGGAGGCCCTTCGAGCTTCTTCAAATTACATTCAGATCCTCAGATCACGTGATATCCATGCATGCTTGGGTTGATTTGCACCTGACCCCCTCTGGATTTTCATAATTACAAATTTACCCTCATGCGTGTTGGTAAATTACAAGGACGGCCCCGCTTTAATTTTTATTTGCATTTTGGTCCTTCCAGGGACTTATTTGTAGCATTTTCCCTATTTATTTGCATGTTGTCTTTACATTTATGCCCCTGGTTTCTTTTGTTAATATCTTGAGCATCCGAGCTCTGTTCGAGTTGATTTTGGTCTTGTTTTGAAGTTAATTTCATTGTCTTTCTAATGGTAAGGTTCATTCTTTGTTTTAACACTTTAAGAATTGGTGTTTTATTTTAACAATTGAGTGTCACCTATATAGTACTTTTTATGCCTTGCCTTAATTAATCAATGATCTTTCTTCATGATTCGATTCTGAATTCGACTATTGTTCAATTGCTCAAATATTTTTTATACTTCGAGCATATTCGCATCATTGTAACCTAGCATTTTATTGCATAAAAATAAAATAAAAAGTATTTGATATGGATGATAGGAAGTCAACCTCGAGGTTCACATTCTTATTCAACTGTAGTGTTATGAACTGGAGAAGCAAGAAAAAAGACACCACGACATATTCAACCATAGAAACCGCGTACAATGCTACATATGATGTTGTTAAAGGGGTTGTGTGATTGTATAAATTCATCTTGGAACTTGGTGTCGTTTCTTGAGGAGTATTCTGTAGTAATATGGGTGCCATAGCATAAGCGACCGAACTCAGGATCTATCAAAAGAGATAGAACATAGAGAGAAAATATCACATAAATTAGGAGATACATAAATGTGGTGATATCACTATAATCAAGGTTTCCTCTACCGAGGATGTTGCTAATGGGTTTTCTCTCCTGAGGATATCGCTATAATCATGTAAAAATTGAGTTATGTGTCATGGATGTCTTGATATCATATATTTGTTGATTTAAGGAATTGGATCATAGGTGCCAACGTTTTGTTTTACATCAAAAGAATTAGATCAAGAACATAATAGGTATCGTTTTATATTCAAGAAGGATCTCGAATCTTAGAAGAGACGACAATCTTCTTTAAAGATCGATATTAAACTAACAATCTTTATGCAGGTCCTTTGCATAGGAGTAAAGGTTATTAGGTGTCATATGAGCCAAGTTAAAGAGATAGCTTGACAACATCGAGATGGTAAACACATATATTGTATAATGTAATGAACAAGATACATCCTTTAGTCGGAGGCAGATATACATTTATATAACTTACTGCATACATTTAGTAGATCAAGAGATTAATGGTATGACAAGGTCTATATATAGGTGAGCTGGTATGCATATAAGAAATGTGAGATGTACGATCTCTCGAAGGAATTATACAGGTTCATACTTTTTGAGCTAGAAGGCTGGAGCTCACTCATAAGAAATTGAGGTCATAATGAATTCCATCTATGGTCAGGTCATCTTCTTTATGAAATAAGAAAAGAATTCGAGGTTATTAATATATGCCTTTGGAAATCATATGATTGATATTTTTGTCCAATGATCAATTGAGAAATCAATTGTTAAACCCTCAAAAGAGGTATCCAAATATGGGATTAAACTTCATATCTATTTGAAGTCTTACAGTATGTAAGAAGCTTGAGTATTGAGAATGCTTTAAGTTGATGTGATCATAATAGATTGTAGAACACGTCATTTCCATTCCAAGGGAAAGATGAAACTAGATAGATTTTAGTGATCCACTGTGTATCTAGATGAATGAGAATTAATTAGATTAAATCTTGATTCATAGAACTAATTTATATATCCAAAAGTTGAAAATTAATCTGAGAAAGTTCGGGGTCAATTAGAGACATTGATTTAATATATGCTTAAATTAGATAAAGCAAAGTGGTTAAATCATGATATTAGAAGTAAATCTATATATTAAGTCACAGTAGATTAACTATATAATCTCCTTTATATTATCTTCAAGTATTCACGAATGATGCACACGAGTCTTAATTGGATTAAGAATCGTGCATTGAGAAATTGACTATCAAGATTATAATTGCAATTACCATTGATAATTAATATAGAAATATGTGAATGTAGTTAAGATAATTGATATTTAATTATTATAGATATGTATCCATGAGAATTAATATTATTGTGAATATGATTCATATTTATTCTTTTAACATATTTCAATATGATTTCACATAATTAAAAAATATGAATTATACTTATATTTTAACATGGACTAATGCCTAGGATTTATTATTTGGTTGGATAATTTTATGTCTATCCCATGATGGTTGATAATAATTAATTTATTAAACTAAATAGTTAATTCCACAATTACCATGGACCCATTCTAGGATTTGAATTACATGCATGAATAATTGATGGAGAAAATTATCCACATTAGTCTCCTTGCAGTGGTCCGATGTGGAACCATAAAAAGGATATTTTTTCTTCTTACATCCATTAATTCAAGTTAAAAAAGAAGAGTCCTATTGGAAGGTGAATTAATTTAGCTGCCTACATAGAGAGAAAGGAGGGGAGTCATGTTTAAAGAAGAATTGAAAAGGGAAGAGATAGAGTACCCCGCCCCTCATGGTCATCCATAGGTCTTTAAATAGAGGGCACAACATCCCTATTTTCTCATTTAATTCAAGTTCAACAAGTACGGAATAGTTCTAAGAATCAAAAGGAGAAATAGAAGAGAAATATTCTCTCCTTTATCTCTCCTTGGATGTCCCTATACCCACCATTATTTACCATTGGACGGCCATCATCTAGCCTCTCTCTTCCTTGCCATTGAGTCAATCAATTGTGAGAGGATCTCTCTTCTTCTTCATGATACCCGCCCATGGAGAAGAACTTGATTTCATAAGATGAAATTAAGATGAAAGAGATCTTTATATATCTCTATTGGCATGAACAACCAGTGGAGATCAACTCTCAAGGTCGCGGAAAGATCCAGCATCGTCGTGCCTGCGAGTTCAAGCATTTGTTGGATCAGACTTGATTTAGGATATCTTTTATTTTAGAGACTCATACATTAAAGGTGTAATGTCTCGAGCTTAGGTTTAATCCGTTATCGAGAAAAATTGTCCTGACAACTTGTTGGGTTCGGGCTCACATGGATTCGTTGACAACCACCTAAAATGCTTAAGCCCAAGTTGTCAAGTAGTAATCCCCATCACTTATAACCCACTCTCACACTTTGTGAATTTTAGATGCGGGACTATGTTTGGGGTGTATGTGTATTACAATCTCCCACACTTATATGCGCAACGTCTTCGTTGCGACATGGCCCATCACTTAATCCCAATGACAATGGTGGTTACATGTTCCGGGTAGCCATTTCCTCCTATCTCTTGTAGGGGTGGCTCCACCTCTCAGGTAATCATTTCCACTATCAGAGGGAAATTGGCTGTGATACCATTTCTAACGTCTCGTGCTTAGGTCCCAGGCCCATTATCGAGGAAAACTGGCCTTGACAACTTATTGGGTTCGGGCCCAAATGGATCCGTTGACAACTATCCAAAATGCTTAAGCCCAAGTTGTCAAGTAGTAGTCCCATCACTTATAACCCACTCTCACACTTTGTGAGTTTTAGATGTGGGACTATGTTTGGGTGGTATGGGTAATACCAAAAGGTATAGTTCATATACTCCTGAGATTTGCGGAATAATGCAGAAATAGTTTCCGTTAACATGTGTTTTTGCAATGCAATTAAAAATTTTGGTATGCCATTGCTATGTCGCTCATATGATGAGCATTCTTTATTTCAATTTTGATTCGGATTTTCCATGTTTTTCTGATGTTCGATGTCAAACCTCCCTTCATTTGGACCGTACAAGCCTCACATATCCTCAGCCATTGGGTACACTCAAATAAAGCAACCATGTGGACGACACCTCACCACGTGATTAGATCTTTGGAAATCCTCCTACATTGTTGATTAGACACCTAGGTCACATGCCTTCTCGTACGTGACTCGTGTAAATATTGATAAAGCCCCAACTGTTACTGTTCTATAACAAGGTATGGAACCTATAAATCTATTCTCTTTTTATGTAATTATTTAGTCTTTGAATATAAAAAAATATAGAAATGGAATAGGGACCTGCTTTGGATGAAAATAATAATAATAAGCAAATAATATTCCCAAGTGTACCAATTGAACAAATTCGAATCAATTGCGTTCTTATTTGTTATTTTGAATGTTCGAAAAAGCAACTTGAAGTGTTCAGATAATATAAAAGAATCTCTCGTGTGCCAGAATTATTATTTTGAAATGGTTCACCATCTAACCACATTCCACCGCATTAAAGAGAAATATTTATAAAGAATATTGATAATGAAATCTGAAATAGGCAGAAAAATGAGAAAGAAAGTTTCCTTTCGAGAAGCAATGAAAAAATCTATTGAATTAATTGATCAAGTGGATACAAAAGGAATTCAATACGAACTGCAGGACATATCGAGGGGAGAGAAATTGCCCGTGTTGAATGAACTAGAGAGGGCAAAGTTTCCCTACAGACCATTCTTGCTAAAATTGATTATTGTGCCTATACAATTCGAAATATCTATGGAGTGTTGGGCATCAAATGGATAATCTTTTTTTAGTTTTCTTTAGATTAGATATTATAACACGAAAGAATAATGAGGTAAAGTAAATTCGTTTTTATTTTCCTCCAAATTAGCATTTCCCTTCTCTATATGTAGAAAAAGAATAAATAAATAAATCAAATTACAAAAAGCCTCATAAACTACTTTTTTGGAGTTAAACTCAAATTTATCTATATTTCGAGAAAAAATATCTCTTGTTTTCATTCCCATTTCCATAGGAATAAATTCTATGATTCACATTTCGAACAGGCATGGTTACATCATGTATAGGATAACTTCCAACTTGAGAGTGAATTATGGATTTTATACGATGTCCACGATCTCTATTGATTTGTTATTCAATATGTAACTCAACGGGTTGCATGAGGTTAGTTATATGTTATGTATGGTCAACTATTTCCTCAAACGATGGTGAGATAGACCAACCCTTGGGTAAATTGCACACAAGAACCACTAATTATATGTAATCACAACAAATCCCTAAAGTTAAGTTACAAGTTTAATTTTAATTATTTTTATTGCATATATCCATCTGAATACATAATGAAATATCTTGTAAATCGGAGATCATAAAATTGACATTTTTAAATCATATAAAGCATTAAAAATTCTCCATTATTTGAGATTTTGTAAATCACATTGGACATCAATTGAATTACTTATGATTTTTTGTAATTATAATTATGTAATAATAGTTGTGAAGAGGATGCAACAAAGAAGCTTTTTGAATTGAGTTTGATGAAATTTTTGCAGTGCAATCTCTATAGAATTTAATTTATGAATTATTTGTTAGATTTTTCAAGTGGACATATTACAATATTTCTAAAAATTAAATATAGTCTCAGATGCCCCCTCTGATTGCTCTTTCGCTTGTGATTTTTGTGGAATAATTGAAGTTGTTTGCAATGTTTAAAAATTTAAGAGGATTAAAGTATGGATGTTTCATATTCCATTTTTATTTTATTCATATTAATTTCAAAATTTCCAAAAAATGTAGTAACATTATTTCACTAAATTATGCATCTTATATCTTAAATTTCTCAAAAATATTGAAGTTCTATTCTTTAAATTTAAAAAAGATTAGAAATCTTGCATGCATCATATTTAATTTATCTTTAACTAAAAACTATAAACAAATGTGTTATGGATCCTTGATGCGTTGATATATAAGTTGTATTTTTGGAGCTTAAAATGATAGCGAAATCTATTTTGCTAGATCACCCATGTTTCCTTTGGAAGTGTTACTCTTTGTTTTCTTTATTTCTTTCTTTATTTTCATTTTCATCAAAAATAAAAGATGAAAATTTTGTAAAAAAAAATGAAAAAACTAAAAGCAAAAAAATTTAAAATTTAAAAAATACATCATGCCATAGTCATCACATAATTAATACTTAACCCATTGATTAGACACACTTCAATAATGTAACATATATCTAAAGTCTAAATAACTTAATTCACATCTAAAGTCGTCACACTTAATTGACATAGTTTGTGATTTTTTATTTATTCTCCTTTAATCCCGTATTATAATAATTCAACTTGAACAATATAGCAATTGAATTGGTTCATCATGTATCAAGATATACACATGAGGCAGAATATATTACATGTAGCATAGCTACAGCTCATGCAGTTTGGATTAAACGCTTTCTCAAAAACTTAAGTCTTGAGTTGGTCAAAGAACCAATTGAAATGCATTGTGATAATCAAGCAGCAATAAGCTTGATCAATAGAGGGCTAATAGTTCTAAATGAAAGCATATTAAGATTCAATATCACTATATATAATGTATAGTAGTAAAATAAGAAATCACTGTAACCTATATAGATACGAGTGACATGTTAGCCGATGCTCTAATCAAGGGAATAACAACAAGCACCTACACTAAACATGTTGGTTTAATGGGGCTAAAAAATGCATGAGTTAAGGACGAAGTTTTCATGACTAAGGATCCTCACGAAAGACAGCTTCATGTACACACTACAAGAATAGTGAGCGTAGAAGTTTTTTTCCCACTTCAGTTAACTAGGAGATGTTTCAAAGATTCAAAATGGGATAACCTTGTGCTCAAAACCGCTACCAACAGTTGCACGCACCTGCAATTGCGCGACAACTAGTCTTATGGGGCATAAGGAGAGAGGACAGACTATGTGAGGGATTGTACATGCTACATATATATCAACCTCCATCATGAGGAGAAAGACAACTTAATTAATAAGTAACCTTACATTAGGGACTCCTTCTGATGCAATATTTCCTTCTCTCTCAATCATACTCACTATAAGTCCTTCAACATTGATATTGGGATTTCAAATACCCATTGGACTTAGAATTCTAGTAGCGTCTAAATGTCATAAAAAATGACCTTAAAGTATTAACATGTTGAGTTGGGAATATTATATCAATTATGAAGTTGTCTAAAATATAATGTAAACAATAATTGGATAGTGGAAAGAAATGTATTGATAAGAAAAATTCATGAGACAAATACACGACCTTCAGAATAAGTATTGTGTTAGAATTGTACTTTAAAGGCATACCTATTATTGAGTAAAGGACTGGGATCCTCAATAATCTATTTAGAAAAAGAATAATTATTTTAAATATCATAAATATAGCATTAATCCCCCACTATTTTAAATACTCTTATTTAATTATTGTTTAATCTCCAATAATTTCAAACAAGAAATAAAACAAGAAATACCGTAAGAGGGATAAAAAATTGAAGAGGACCTTTGAAGGAACTCGAAAATGTAAAGCATGAGACTTGGTGTCTTATCAAAACTATGAACCAAGACAGAGAATACGAATAAAGTTTTTAAAGGTTCGTGAAATTGTAAAAATCCCATGAGTCACTCCTGTAGAATGGTCTATGACCAAGTTGGTCAAGAACCGCCGCCGGTCATTGCGGAGCCGGCGGTTACGATGATCGGGTCTCTCGGAGGTCGCAACCGCAGGGGGCGTGGTTGAAGGGGGCGGACGTGGCGACGGTTTGCACCCTATAAAAGACCTCCCATGGGGAGGGGAACACACACATCAGAAGCTCGCCAACGGGAGCCCCCTTCCCATCTCCATCATCTCTCTCACTCGATCTACCCCTCTCTCTCTCTCTCTCTCTCTCTCTCTCTCTCTCTCTCTCTCTCGTAGCCAAGGGCAAGAAGGCGTACCTGGAGAAGAAGCTAGACTGGTATCAGAGCACGCGTCACCGCTACTCCTTGGCGTCACTGCTGCAGTCCGCCCTTGCTCTTGGCCACCGCCGCTACTTGCGTCAAAA
Organism: Ottelia alismoides; assembly: GCA_037367405.1. Lineage (NCBI taxonomy): Eukaryota > Viridiplantae > Streptophyta > Magnoliopsida > Alismatales > Hydrocharitaceae > Ottelia > Ottelia alismoides. Next base: position 486,008 of record JAZKJV010006978.1, on the reverse strand, counting down.
AGAGGAGCAGCCGACAGCCATTTGCCTCCTCTTTCAAAAGGGTCGAAACCCTAAAGGAGTCCAGGTTCTTTTTTATTGAAGAATATTACGTGAATGCCCTTGTCGTTTATTTTATTTGAAACCATGTATTTCTCATATCACGGAACCCTTATCGCAGCTTGAGATTTTTTTATATAACATCATCAATTCCTTGTGGGTCCCTTTTTTTAAAGAAAAAAGTTGTACCCTTTTTTTGTGCTCGTGCTCCTGTGAGCATTTTTTTTAAATGAGATACCATTGCCCTAAGAAACCTCTTTCATACATTCCTGTGAATTTTTTTTCTTTCCCCACAACTAGACATTTTTTTCAATCTCGTTTTTTAAGGGTTATGCACAACGTTTGTAATGCACAACGTTTTTGCATTTGCATTGTTATCTTTTCAATGATTTTTTTAATTCATTGACATTTGCTTTGTTTAACATCTTAGTTTAAAAAAAGATGTTTTATTACTCTTGTGAATCGCCAGATACTGTACTGAAAAAGTTATTTTTTAATTTGTTCTTTTACACCACAACCCTTGTGATCTTCGATTTAACTTAGCACCCCTCTCCCCCATTAACTTGCATTTTTTTGCAACAATAATGTCTACCATTAACTTTCGTTAACTTAAAGCCTGTTTTTTTAGAAAAGTTGGAAAAGGACCATTACAAAAGGATCTTAGTTAGTTTGTTTTTTTCTTTTCACAGTATTGCCATTAAAATTGCATTTTATTTTTTTTACAAAAGATTATCAGTTTTTTTAAACCGTGACACTGTTTCTGATTAAAAGGGGCGAGGGTTGATTTACCAATAACTAGGATCACTTGATTGCTTAAATATATAAGAGGTAGATATGTCTCGTGCATTTGCTGTTATAGTTTGTGCATAGTTCTTTGTTAAGTTTTTTTGTATAATTGATAGTACCATCTTGTTAATAAAAGGGGTGCATATTTTTCTTGTTAGTTGAATTAGCGTAGCTTTACCAAGTTTTTTTTGTCGTATCTTTTTTAAAGAACCCCGTTGATTGCCTTCAGTAAAATAGCCTGCTTAATCTTTAATAAACTTGCCATTTTTTTGCTTTAACTAGATTTATATTGCTTCTCTGTTTGCAATTGACTACATCAATACCTTGTCTTATTGTTTATATATATAAAAAAATATACATACCCTTCATTAATTTACTTAATCTCATACAAACTTACATGTTTTTCTTTAGATCCAATATTACAAGCAAAACTATTGCCACTGAGTAGGGAAAATTGAGTACCTTAATGGTACTAATTATGAATTGTGGAGTAGAAAGATCTACTATGGCCTGCTACATGATAGCATACACACCATCATAGACAAACCCGACCCAACTTATCTTAAAATCCGACCGTGGAGGAAATTAGGTCCCGCGAACAATGGGAGAAAACGGATGATAGGGATAGAAGCTTTATACTGACCCACATGGATCTGAACCTGATTCAGATCTTTGAGAACTGCGAATCATTTTACGAGTTCTGGACCGCGGTGAAGGAGAAATATCACTCCAAATCCGAAGTAAGCGTCCAGCTTCTTCTACGCAAGTACAACTCGTGTAGAATGAAGGAATATGAAAGCATCCTCGAGCACGTGAACAAGATGATCGTGATGGCCAAGGATCTAGCGGCTGCTGATTGCGCAATTCTGGAGAGGATGCAGATCGCAACAATACTAGGAAGTCTCCCACCGTCATTCGACATGGTTGCCACATCTCTGCGGATGAATGGTAACATTAAGTCCGTGATGGACCTACCTGCACAGCTGGCAATCAAACAAGACCTCTCTAAACAAAAATCGAAAACTGAGATCTTTGAGATCCAGGAAGAAGAAGAAGCAAATGTCGTGCATGCGAAGAAAAGGCTAGGCCCCTCCAAAGCGAATTTCAAGGGAAAGAGTGGGAAATACCCACACGGCTCTTGCTATGGTTGTGGCAAATATGATCATTTCAAGGTCAATTGCCCCAACAAGAAGAAGTCGGAAAATTCTAAAATGCCTGAAAATAAAGGCAAGAAGAAGATGGAATTCGCGGCTGTCGTGGAATGCAACTCAGTCATCACGGACAGTGATGGATGGTGGATCGACTCTGGAGCAATCAGACACATCGCCAAGATGAAGGAAGGCCTGGTGGACTTCAAAGAGCTGAGAAAAGGCGAACAGAGGATCTTCATGGGGAACAACACCTACCTGGACGTGGAAGGTGTTGGGACATACAGACTTGACCTGGGAGATAGGATTATGGTACTGAATGATGTACTATATGCCTCAAGGATAAGTCGGAACCTAATATCTGTCCCAGTGCTGCTCAAGAAAGACTTTGACGTTAGGTTTTATAATAAGCGTGTGTCAATAGGCAAGAATAAGAAGGTCTATGCGATGGGAAAGCCGAGCATGACCTGTTTTGTCTTCCTGTAATAAATTCTAGTGAATCAATGAATGTCGCTTCTGATTATTCCTTGTGTTTTTTGTCTGATTATGACTTGTGGCACATGCGACTGGGTCATCCAGGAAATTCCAAGAAGGATCAAATGATTAAGGTAAATTTGTTGCCTAAGATCACGAGTGCAAGGACAATGCCCTGCGAACATTGTCTGACCCGTAAAATGATGAGAAGACCCTTCTCAATCGGAATTCGGTCAACAGAGTTACTAGGTTTGATCCATTCAGACATATGTGGACCACTGAGCGTTAACACACATACAAATAAGGAATATTTTATAACATTCGTTGTTGACTATTCGAAGTTCTCCTATGTCTATCTCTTAGGAAGAAAGTCGGAAGCACTTGAAACATTTAAGAGATATAAGACAGAAGTGGAAACAAGATTGGGAAAACCAATCAAGACTCTTAGGATAGAGGTGGGGAATATACCATAAAGGAGTTTGAGGATTACTGCATTCAAGAAGGTATTCGTAGGCAGACTACAATGCCATATACACCACAACAGAATGGTGCAGCAGAAAGAAAGAATCGAACTTTGATGAACGTAGTAAGGTGTATGCTTTCACATTCAGGACTCTCCAAGAAATTCTGGGGAGAAGCAGTGTTGACGGCGAACTATATAGACAACAGGATTCCCACCAAGTCCGTAGAATCAACGCCATATGAAATATGGAATGGCAGAAAGCCCGAGTTGGGCCATCTCCGGAAATAGGGATGTGTAGCACATGTTCTGGTACCAAGTCATCTTAGAGATAAGCTAGATTTCAGGACATTAAAGTGCAAATTTATTGGATATATCGAACATTCTAAAGGGTATAGGTTCTTCCATGAAATCAAAGATCTGATCGAAAGTCGTGATGCAACCTTTCTTGAAATTCATCAAGAAAAGGAGCATGAAGTAGAGGAATCGGATCCTCTGATTGTCCTACATGACAATGAAGACGACTTGAGCATTAGACAAGAATTTGAGGATGATGTCGATCATCCAAATGTAGAGAATGAACCTATGAAACATGATGATCCTTTAGAGGAAGTGGGTGGACCCACACAACCCACGAGTATAATCGGCAACAAGAGATCCAGAACACGGCCTGCATGGATGGAAGATTACCATTTCTATGGATGCGAGGCGTCCTGCTACACCGTGGATGAAGATGTCGTGGATTGTACAAATCCCGTATCCTTTGGTGAAGCTATGGCTTCGTCAGAGTCGGAATCATGGTCGGCCGCCATGAGAGATGAGTTGGACTCAATCAAAAGAAACGGTGTTTGGGAATTATGTGATTTGCCAGAAGGTAGGCAATCCATAGGATGTAAGTGGGTATTCAAGAAAAAGTACCGAGTTGATGGTGTTGTTGACACATACAAAGCCAGATTAGTTGCCAAGGGTTATACTCAGCAAGCTGGAATAGATTTCTAGGAAACCTATTCTCCAGTGGCTAAGTTTGCATTGATTCGGATGATCTTAGCCATAGTCGCATATATGGATTTGGAATTATTCCAAATGGATGTGAAGACGGCCTTTCTTAATGGAGAATTAAAGGAGGAGATTTATATGCGACAATCTGATGGTTCTCAGATTGAAGGTCAGGAGAAAAGGGTTTACAAGTTAAGAAAGTCATTATATGGCTTGAAACAGTCTTCACGGCAATGGCATCTCAAATATCATGAGAAAGTTATCCAATTTGGATTTATTTCAAATAAATTAGATAACTGTGTGTATGTCATGAAGAGTGGGAGCAGATTTGCAATCATGTCATTATATGTTGATGACATTCTGCTTGCAGGTAATGACATACAAATGCTAAATGAAATCAAACAAAAATTGAGCAATGAATTTGAGATGAAGGACATGGGAGAAGCATCCTATGTTCTTGGAATTCAAATAACAAGAGACAGGGACTCAAGGACATTGGGCCTTAGTCAAGAAAGATATTTGCATATTGTGTTAAGGAGATTTGGAATGCAGAAAAACACTATAGCTCCAACACCACTTGTGATGGGAAAAAGACTCAGTAAGAGTCAGTGTCCCGGAAAGGGGAAGAAACCTTTAGATGTACCATATGCACAAGCGGTAGGAAGTCTAATGTATGCAATGATGTGTACTCGACCTGATTTAGCTTATCCAGTAAGCTTAGTCAGTAGATATCAAAGCAACCCCGGTCCAGCACATTGGGAAGATGTAAAGAGGATTCTTCGATATTTGAAAGGGACAGTACATCTGAAACTTGTGTATCAAGCAGAATCGCTTGAGGTGGTAGGATACTCCGATGCCGATTTCGGAGGGGATGTGGATGATAGAAAATCCACATCAAGTTACCTGTTCATGTTTGGTGGTGCAGCCGTTTCTTGGGGTAGCAAGTAACAGTCCATTATTCATTTTATGTATTTAAGCATTTTATTCATAGCATCTCAATGCTCTTTATTGGGATTTCAAGTATACATGCTTAACCTTCACGTCAACATATGCAATGTTGAGTCTAGTATATTTCATAAAGTACATAAGATTTCCAATATTTTGTACATATTTTGCTTGGAATAAATTATCAATTTTATTCTTGTTTAGTGGTGAACTAGCATTAAAAAGAGTACTTATTGACTTGCAGTCAAAAGCAAGAAACTTTTTTCAAATTTTTTTCAATATGATGTTCTTAAGAGAGTAAAATATAATTAAGCTTTATTAAAAGTTGTATTCTTAGAGTGTTGTTTACTTATCCCATATCTTTCATATCAAAATTAGAATTAAACAATTTCTTTGTATGATGAGAACATCTAGAGTAGTAAAAAAATAGTATGCCATCCACATATTAGAAAATAATGACACAATTTGTGACATCATCTCTAAAATAAATACACTTATCTACATCATTAATTTGAAAAATCATTAGAAATAAATACTTTATCAAAATTTCCATGTCATTGTTTAGGTGCCCGCTTCAATCCATTGAAAAATTTAACCAACTTACGCATTTTATTTGCATCTCTTGAAATAGAACAACCTTGGGTAGATCCATATAAAATTCTCATTTAAAAAGACAGTTCTTACATCCATTTTGTGAAGCACTAATTTATGAATAGAATCTAAAATACTTAAAACTCTTATAGAAGAAATAGTAGTTACAAGAGTAAGAAAAATCTAAATAATCCGCATTTTTTTTAAAATAGACTTTTAAAACTAATTGTGCTTTGAATTTCGCGTCCGGGACTTAGGCGGGCGCGGGAGGTTATTCAGTAGCAATCGCAGGAAACCTCTTTTTGTCTGATATAGTAATAGGTCGCTTCTCGGCGCCCTTTCCATCATGTTTTTTCCGGCTGACTCAAAATGCAAGCCCCCCTGCGAGGACTTTCATATCTCCTCGGGCCCCACTTCTCTTTTCTTTACATGACCACTCAACCGCATTCGTGCACACGTCAACTTTCACTCTCTGCCTTTGCAGAGTAATACAAAAAAAGAAAGAACTGCCTGACCTCACAGAACCATAAGGTCTTAGATTTCTTTTAAAAATACACTTACAGTCAAAATGTAAGCACTCGACGGTAAATCTATCAATTCTCGTGAATCCACATCTTTCTTTTGATAATAGCCTTTTACAACTAATTCTGCTTTGAATTTTTTACAGAACCATCGGATCTTGGATTTCTTTTAAAAATCCACTTACAATCAATTGTGTTAGCATATGATGGTAGACCTATAAATTCTCATGTATGGTTAAATAGTATGTAAGCTAATTACCATGGATTGTTTCTTTCTCAAAGGTATAACAGAGATATATAATACACTCTTTGTAAGTTTGAGGATTACTATCAACAAGGTATAGCATATAAATCATTTCCAAAATTATTTTCGTTTGTAGCTCTCTTGGACCTTCTTAATTCATGAATTTCGTTTTCCTCCATCTCGTGGCTCACAGTTAAATGTGCAAAAGAATTTTTTAAAGAAGACTCTAAAAGAAAAACTTGCTAAAAATAATCAGAATCTTTACCTTTCCATAATATTTGTTTCCACTTCTAATCGAAGAGAATGATGCGCATCACTATAATGACCAGCACGGCTATTATGACCCCATAACCAACAAATAAACAATCATAAGTTTTTGCACCGAGTTTCATTTTTTAGGTTTATGAAGCAACGATTTAACTTCGGCTAATCAGTTCTGAGTATTTCAAGCTAGGTGCCTCCACACTTTTAAGTATTTCAAGTTAGGTATATATATTTTCCATAATTCATTCGATGCTTTGTTTGTATTTTAAGGTTTTGTGTTTTGATATGAAGCATGCAGAAAGTATAGCTTCCACCCACAAGTGCAAAGGAACACATGAGTTGATGAGCATGGAATTCTTCATTTCTTTCAGAGCATTTTTTCTTTCAACTATATTGTTTAAAATGATAAGGAGGCGTAAATTCATGGATAATAACATATACAAACATCATTAAAGGACTCGAAATCATATTCTCCCATATCCGATCTTTGTCTTTTAATTTTCTATTGAGTCGATTGTCAACTTTAGATTTGTATCTTAAAAATATTTAAAAAGCTTCATCTTTTGAACTTAACAAATAAACCATTGTATAATAAGGAAAGTCACTAATAAAAGCGATGTAAATTTCTTCCACCTCTAGTAGTGTTTCATTGTAGATCGTCTATATGAACCAACTTTAACCATTCTGATTCTCTATTACATACAAAAGCATAATGCTTTTTGATGGATTTAGAATCTACACAAATTTCACATATAATAAAGAGAAATGATCAATTAATCATATATGTTTCATTTTATTCATATAAGAAAAATTGACATGTCCTAATCTTTCATGTGGAACATCAATTTTGAAGCATATAGGCAGAAGAAATAGATGTGTTCTTATTCATAACATCAATAACATTATATACAAAAATACCTCATTATTAAGAAGTCACGAAAATTTTGTCAGGTTCAAAAGCTACTTGCACTCCATTCTTGATAAGAAGAGATACTAAAATTTGACTTACGCAGATGCCAGGTATATGGAGCACATCTCAAAATGAAAGGATTTTATTGAACGCCGATTTTAGCTTAGTTGTCCGCCTTTCAATAGTAGGAAAAGTTTGAGAATTCCCAAAATATACTTTCTTTTCTCCTTTCACATGTAGATAAGAGCTACCTTTGAAAAAAAATTTGCCAACATTTACCGTGGGAATAAAAAAATGTCATATTAAATACATATGGGTGAAGCGATTTTGAAGCAACCACAGTGGTACTCTCTAAATCTATTCTTAAGATTGTATGTAAAATATAAGAGAGTGCAGAAAATTATACTAGAATTGATGTGACGCACCAATAAGCCAATGCATGCACTATCCATTGTCCTTGTGAATATATATGTAACCTAACGCTACGAAAGCTTTGACAGTGCAATGGGTTAGGGTATGGTTATTTTCCATGATACAACAAAGTGATCCTCGACGGACGTACACTCGTCAACATCAAGAATGATTGAACAACATAGATTGTTCCTTCAAGCTCACTGTACGACAAGAATAACTCGCAAGACTCAAAGAGAGAGTAAACAAGCTTTGTGTGATTAGTCGATGTATACGACAAGGAAAAGGTGCATGTGTATATTGAATCACCAAATCAAAAACTAATTGAAGAGTGACATGAGTTGCAGCATTACAAACAAAATGTCAACTGAATTGAACGTTAGAAATGCACACTCATGTTCAGCTGATACCATGCCTACTGAATTACCTGGTTCACAATGTTGCGTTTGTCGAACTGCATATGTGCTGCTAGTTTTCGGCAGCTCCGATGTAAGCTAATATTAATAATGTACATGTCACATGAAAATCAAGCGTGCTACGATAATCATTGTTAATGAAAGAATAAAGGCTCAAGAAGCTCTACAGCAGACTTTGCTCTGCGGTATCTCCTGAGCCGGGCCGGGGATGATCACCTTCTTTCCTGTGAGTGCAGGTGCGGAGTCCTCCGTCTGATTCTCGGATGAAAGATTCTTCTTGTTAATGATGTTGAATATTTCAGTCAGAACAGTTGAGAAGGCTGGCTCGACGTTAATGGCATCCTTAGCTGATGTCTCCAGGAAGAAGAGCCCCTCTTGTTGTGCAAATTCTCTTGCATCCTCAGTTGACACAACTCGTTCATCCTCGAGATCTGTCTTGTTTCCTATCAGCATGATCACAAGGTTCTTGTCAGCATGTCCGCGGAGCTCTTCCAGCCAGCGTGCAATGTGGTCGAAGGTCTGTCTCTTGGTGATGTCGTAGACTAGCATAGCCCCGAGAGCACCCCGGTAGTATGCACTTGTCACAGCCCTGTATCTGTGGTCTCATAGACCACAAGTGACGGCAAACACCAGATGCCAGTTACTTCAATGAAATAATCCCTTCTTCAAAACTGAAAGATTGCATATTCCCAATTCAACAGCCAAAAGAACATTTACCATGGAGAAAACAGGTTTGTCCAGAGTTCATATTACATGTTGTCATCTTAGGTTTTAATTGAATGTACTCATAATCCCAAAATTAAGCTTACTCTTTTTACTTATTTTTTTCTTGAAAAGATAGACTTTCTATTTTAAACCCTAGTATATTCTATTTCACTCTACTAGATGATAACAATTAGTTCGGTTAACTGGTCAGTCGAATAGTTTGTTGCTCCATGAAATGGATCCACAGAGATCAAGAACATGTTGGTATACCTTGAATCCTAACCATCTAAACTAGGTTGAAAAATCGTTATATGTACCCCCTTTGTCGTACCATACCCCAACAAGACATCTATGGGGAAAACAGGAGCCCCCCCCCCCTACTACCGGCTCACCCCACACCCCCACGAGGCAGTGCCTCTGGCGATTTTTTATTAAAGGTTCTATTTGTAATCAGGTATATGATCCTTTTGTGTCAGGAATATGTCTGTATGGGAGTAGTATATAAACTCCCCTAGGGTTAGGGTTCTTTGTATCATTTGTATTCTTCTTTCTCCACATAGTAAAAACCGATTACCGTCACCCAAAGATGTAGCATGGTTACGGGTGAACCTTGTAAATCCATGTTTCTTCATGCTTGCATAATTGATCATTTGTGTATGTTCCGTTTCCCCGATTCGCAACAAACTGGTATCAGAGCATCGAATTCTATCAGGATTATCAAGCAAGATGATGTTGCATAATCTGAAGATCGATAAGTTCACAGGGATGAACGAATTCAATTTATGATGGATCAAGACGGATTTGAGAAACATAAATGTTAATATTGAATATGATGATGACGCTTTGATTTTATTGGCTTCTCTTCCGTTGTCACATGAGAATTTTGTTCAATCGTATATTATGGAAAGAAGATCAAAAACCCTAAAGTAAGTCCGTGCGAGTATATATACGCATGAACTTCGACATATGGTTACCGAGAAGTGGGACTCTAACATTGCATATTTGGTTGACTCGTGAAAAGAGTCATGCTGATTCTAGCTGCGCAAAGAAAGGAAAGCAGAAGACCAAGTTGAAGAGTCGCAATTCTAACTGCAATTACTGCAAGAAACCTGGACATTGGAAGGACTGCTTGAAGAAGAAAGGGAAAGTCATGATTTCCGTAGTGGCTCGGGGAGGCGTAGATTCCAAAGATGATCTGATTCTCACCGTCACAAATCAGAAGATGACAGATAACTTTTGGATTCATGATTCAGGTCGTTCTTACCATATGACTCTCAATATATTTGGTTTTGCACCTATGAGAAGATAAATGATGGAAACATCGTCATGGTGAATGATGTAGCATGCAAGGTTGTAAGGATCGGTTCTATGACGATCAAGATGCATGATGGAGTCATGACAACAGATACAGAAGTACATCATGTTCCTGATATGAGAAAGAACCCGATACTCCTTGGAGTCTTGGACTCTAAAGGATATAAGCATAGCGTTGAAAGTAGAGTTATGCAGGTTGCCAAAGCCTGCGTGTTGGCATCAAGGCCAACAAACATAAAACCCGATACATCATACAACGGTCTACAGTTACGGGTTCTGTTGCAGTAGCATTCTAAGCTGTCAAATCATATTCAGAATTATGGTACAAGCGACTGGGACGCATGAGTCAAATGAAGATGAATATCCTCAATCAAAAAGGTCTAATTATGGATCTCAAGGGATCCAAGCTGGAGTTCTGTGAGAATTGTGCGGTCAGGAAACAACGTAGGAATCAATTCAAAACTATTCACAAGATGGAGACGGTTCAACTGCATCCATGTTGATTGTTAGGACATGTGAAACCTATACGTTGTTTGTTAGGAGGTTCCAAGTATTTTCTATCTATTATTAACGATTACTCCAGGATGGTTTGGGTGTACATGATGAAGCACAAGAGCGAAGATTTCAGACCTTTAGGCAACAAAAGATCTTCATGGAGAACCAGACAAGAAGGTGAAGCATCTACGTATAGATAACATGCTGGAGTTCTGTTCGTATATTTTAAATAATTTAAATATAAGAGTTATGTCTAATATATATTTTTATATATTTATACATATACGGTCATCAATCAATAAGAGTTAAAGATAAAAGTACCAATTATCAAGTTACATATATGGAGTTTTAACATTTGTGGTGATACCGAGATAAATAAGAACCTTTATAAAAAAGAGCAACATGTTGCAATAGTCGGTTGAATATTCATCTATATTCGGGTAGGACCGAATAGTGATCGAATAACAATATTCTTTTCGGTCACCCCACCGAATAAGAATATTCAATCGAGTATTTGTTCCATTCGTCTGAATATTGCAAGGATGGTAATAAACAACACTACCAAAGACTCATAAAATAGAATAATCAACATGATTAGCATACCATACCTCCATGGGTATAATTATAAATACTCTCGGATACCAAATATTCTTTATTCACTGACCCCCCCCCCCCAACTGAATACCAAATACCGGCTTTTGCAGCATTGCCTATTACCATGGAAGGACATATCGATATCGGTATCGATATGGCACCATGTCGATACCGATATATCGCCGATATATCGGCGATATATCGACGCCATATTGCCGACATCGGGATTCAGCATGCCTTTTTTGCATGTCGATACCCGATATCGGACATATCAGCGATATATCGGTGACCTGTCGATACCGATATATCGCCGATATATCGCCGATATATCGGGAATCGGGATACGGCCTTCCATGCCTATTACCATGTTAATGAAGGAAAAGTATAACTAAGAGCAAAGAAAGGGCTATTCACAAGCATGTAATTGATAAAAGGGCTATTCACAAGTACATGAATAAAGGGGTATAGAATCTGGTCCCCTTCTGAGCATAAACTATTTTAGCAGGAATGTAACATTTGATAAGAATTACATGCTTCACTCAAGGAGTGAGTCTGTTGATGCAGGGACAAGTGATGATATACACACGGATTGAGTACGAAATAACACCAAGTAGTGATCACGCAGTCAATCGTGCCATTCCTAATCAAGTCGTTGTTAAAATGCATAGAACGACCAGAGGAGAGGCAACCAAGTGTTGCTACCAATCAACCCTGTAGATTGATAAATCCGTTGCAGAGATCGGATTTGAAGACATGGTCGCATTTGCATTACATGTTGTTGAGGAGGCAGAGTCTCCATAGCCCACCACTTAACGGGACGTCATAGCTATGGCAGAATCTGGGTAGTGAATTGTTGCTATGGGTGAGGAGATGGAGTCTTTTCACAAGAATCAGACATGTGAGATTGTCAAGTTGTCAAAGGAAAGGAAAGTCATTAGATGCAAATGGGTCATCAAGAAAAGACATGAATCTAATGTAGTGAAGGCATTAGATACAAGGCACGTCTAGTTGCAAAAGGTTATAGTCAGAAGAAATGTGTGGATTACGATGAAATATTCTCTCATGTCGTAAGACATACATCCATCATGGTGCTACTAACTTGTTGATATGCCTTGAATCATAACCATTTAACATAGGTGGAAGAACTATGTATGCACCCCCCCTCCTATCGTATCATACCCTAACAAGATGAGGGTCTCGTTGCCCGATCAGCGAGCTTGAGGGGGTCTAGGGGGAGCAGGTGCACTCCCCCCTACAATAGCGTAGAGGCAGCATCCCAAGCAAATATTTTATGAGCAGTTTCATTTGTATCCGGGTATATGGATCCGACTGCATGGGAGTAGTATATAAACTCCCTAGGGTTAAGGCTCTATGTATCCTATGTACTCTCTTCTTTCTCCACATAGTGAAAACTGATCACCGTCGCCTAAGGGCATAGCCCAGTTACGAGTGAACCTTGTAAATCCGTATATTTACGTCTTCCTTGATTGATCGTGTTTGTACGTGTTTGCTTCTGCAATTCGCAATATAGCTCTTATAGCACATCGAGATTTGGAGTTGGAACACTTAGATGTGACAACAACTTTCTTGCATGGTGAACTCGGAGAAGATATTCTAATGAACTAATCATAGGGATTTGTATTTCAATGCAAAGAAGATTGTCTGTAGATTGAAGAAGTCCTTGTATGATCTTAAACAACCTCTCAGGCAGCGGTACAAGAAGTTTGACAGCTTCATGACTGATCACTGGTTCAACAGGAGCCCATACAATTATTGTGTTTACCAAAAGGTTGAGGAGGGGTCCATCCATCTATTATTGTACGTCGACTACATGTTGATTGATGTCAAGAAGAAGAGTACTATATATGATCTGAAGAAGCTCCCTCAAAGTTAGACATGAAGGACCTTGGTGCAACGAAGAATATTTTAAGGATGGAGATCATTAGGGATCATGCATAAGGGAATTTTTCTTATCTCAGATTAACTACATGGAGAAATTTCTTATAAGATTTGAGATGTCTACAGCCAAGCATCTAATTACTCCATCTGCTGTGAATAATCATCTCTCTTTTTTTGCAACTTCGTTAGAAGCAGAGAAAGAGCACATGCATGTGTTCCCTATGCTAACGCAGTTCGGAGTTTTATGTATGTCATGGCATGCACCAAACATGATATCGCTCATGCTATGAGCATTGTTAGCAAATTCATGGGCAATCCAGGGAAGGAGCATTGTCAGGAAGTCAAGCAGATTTTCCTCTATCTAATAGGAACATCAAACATTGACCTCACCTACAGAAGTGATTAAGAATATTTGGTTGCTGGATATTCGAATTCAGACTATGTTGCAGATGTGAGAGGAGATCAATGACAAGCTATGTTTTCACTTTGAGGAGTTCGGTCATCAATTGGAAGGCTACATTACAACCATTAGTTACTTTGTCTACCGTAGAGTCAGAGTACATGGCTTTAACAAAAGCAACAAAGGAAGACATCTGGTTGAAGGGCTTGGTTGGAGATCTCTATCTACAATAGGATCGGGACTATATTACGACTGTCTCAGTGCAAAATGCTTAGCCAAGGATCGAGTGCATGATGAGAGGACCAAGAACATAGATGTCAGATATCACTTCATTTGTTTTAAGAAAAGGATCAAGGTGAAGAAGGTCGGCATAACAGATAATTTAACTGATATGTTTACAAAGATAGTTCTTGGAAGTAAGTTCTAATACTTTTTGGACTTGCTCAATGTCGACAATTGCAACTTGGCAGTAGCCGAGGAGGGGATGACAGCAACACGATGAAGCTTAGCCAAGCTTCTCAAAGTATTCAATTCAAGCGGAAGATCATTGATATGTCTTGAATCCTAATCATCTGACTAAGTTGAAGAATCGTCATATGCGCCCACTCATGTCTTACTATACCCTAAAAAACGAGGGTCTAGGGGAAAGCAGGAGCGCTCTCCTGTGGAGGTGTAGAGGTAGCCCCCTTCCCCATGGCAAAATGTTTTTATTAACGGTTTTATTTGTATTCGGTTATATGGATCAATTTGTATAAGGGATCTATTTGCATGAGAGTAATATCCTATGGTTAGGGTTCTTTGTATCCTATGTATTCTTCTTACTCCACATAGTAAAAACCGAGCGTTGTCGTCTAAGGACGTAACCCAGTTACCAGTGAACCTTGTAAATTTGTGTCTCCATGCTTGTGTGATTTGATCATTTGTCATGTTTCGCTTCCACGATTTGCAATAGATCAAATTCACAAATCAAACTCATAATGAGGACCCGAGTCATAATGGTTAAGTGGTTGACCACACTGCGCATCTACTCTTCCTTTTATAAGAGCAGTGTGGACGACCCAAGGTTTTCCACAATGAAACTCTAGCCTCCATATTGTCACTCCCCAGTGTTAGGTTTCTCTATATCCCATGTATTCTTCTTTTTTCATATAGCGAAAACTGATCGCCGCTGCCCAAGCCTAGTTATGAGTGAACATTGTAAATCCAGGTGTCTTTGTGCTTGTAGATTGATAGTTTGTGCATGTTCCGTTTTCGCGATTCACAACGGATCAAATTCATGAATTGAACTTATAACAAGGATCCAGTTTATGATGGGTTAAGTGGTTGACCACATTGGGCGTCCACACTCCCTTTTATAAGAAGAGTGTGGACGGCTTAACTCAGTCATGGCTGGTCCCAAGCCCGGGTGAATGAGGAGGGTTGCGTTAGGTAGCTGACAGCCAGTGTAAAATAGTCGGAGACAACTTCGTAAATAGTACTTTTTTTCTAAAAAAAATACTATTTAAGAAGTTTCCTCATGATAGTCGGATCTTTTCAACATGGATTTATGCAACCATACATATTTCTTTGGGGCGTTCACTACTTGCGACGCGTTGCATCGCCCGAATGCAATGAAAAATTGGCAAGGGCCGCTACATCGCAGCTTGGATGTAGTTTAAAATTTGCAAGGGTTCTCGCATGAGGAACGCATGCGGGTAATTAAGCTAGTTCCGTTGCATCACCGCCCGAATGCAGTCCAAAATTTACAAGGTTTCTCGCATAATGGACGTATGCGAGTAAAGAAGTTAGTCCAAAAGAGATTACAACGGAAGTTGCGGATTGGTACTTGGAATATTGGCACTTTAACTGGAAAGTTGATGGAGATAGTGGATACGATGGAAAGAAGGAAGATTTATATACTATGTCTTCAAGAGACTAAATGGGTTGGAGAGAAAGCAAGGGAGATTGAGAAGACAGGTTTTCAACTTTGGTATTCAGGTAAAAATAAGGGTAGAAACGGTGTTGGAGTGGTTGTTCATAAGGATTTGAAGGATTGTGTGGCTAAAGGTGAAAAGATTCAGGGATCGAATTATTTTGCTAAAATTGGTGTTTGAAGAAGAAATTATGAATATCATCTCAGTTTATGCACCGCAAATTGGTTTAGATGAAAGGACTAAACAAGCTTTTTGGGAGGATTTGGATAAGAGTCTACAAGGAATCCCACAAAGAGAGATGATTTGCATCAGTGGAGATCTTAATGGACATGTAGGAAAAGATGCTTCAGGGTATGCTAGTGTTCATGGAGGACATGGTTTTGGGGATAGAAATGAAGAGGGAAAAGCCATCCTGGATTTTGCAACGGCATATGATCTTTTCATAGCAAACACTCTCTTCAAGAAGGAGGAACATTTAATTACTTATAAGAGTGGGCCAACTAGATCACAGATAGATTACTTTGCGTTAAGGAGAAGAGATAGGCTGTGTTGTAAAAACTGCAAAGTAATCCCAAGAGAGAGTTTGACAACCCAACATCGTTTGTTAGTCTTGGATGTATAAATGAAAGGGTTGGTAAAGAAAAGGAGGATCTCTAAGATAACTAGAACTAGATGGTGGAATCTTCCACTGAAGCAAGCGAGATTCAGGGAGAAGGTTTTAGAAGACTTATATTGGGATTGTAGCGGTAGTGCAAACGAGATGTGGGAGGCAGTATCATCTAGTATTCGAAAGGTAGCCAAAGAGATGCTAGGCGAGTCAAAGGGAGGAGCTCTATGTCAAAAGGAGGCTTGGTGGTGGAGTGAAGGCAAGAGAAGCTAAAAATAAAAAGAGCTTGCTTAAAGCTATTTCTAAGGATAGAACAGAGGAAACTGTCACAAACTACAAAATAGTAAAGAAGGAAGCAAAGAAGGCCGTAAGCGAAGCTAAGTCAAAAGCTTATGAAGTTTGTATAAAAAACTCGACTCTAAGGAGGGGCAGAAGGATATATTCAGGTTGGTCAAAGCAAGAGAAAGAAAAACCAAAGACATTTCTCAAGTTAGATGCATTAAGGACGAGGAAGGTCATGTGCTTGTTACACAGAAGGATATAAAGAATAGATGGGAGCAGTACTTCCATAAACTTTTCATTGGGGAAGGAAATAGAGAGATCACTTTGGGTGATCTAGCTTGTAGTGAAAGTTACTTGAATCGTGCATGCTATATACGGATACAAAGAAAGGAAATAGAGGAGGATTTGAAGGTTATGAGACCTGAAAAAGATGTAGGACCGGATGACATCCATGTAGAAGTATGGAGAGTTTTAGGTGAGCGTGGTTTGACTTGGCTTACGAATCTATTCAATATTATTTGACGAAGCAAGAAAATGCCTGAAGATTGGAGGAGGAGTATCGTGGTGCCTCTTTATAAGAATAAAGGAGACATTCAAAATTGTTCAAATTATAGAGGTATCAAGCTGATGTATCACACTATGAAAATTTGAGAACGTGTGATCGAAAGAAGGTTGAGGGAAATTTCCAATGTAAAAGAAAACCAATTCGGATTCATCTCAGGTCGCTCAACGACTGAAGCCATCCATTTGTTGAGGAGAACAATGGAGATTTATAGAGCTAAAAGGAAGAACCTCCACATGATCTTTATTGATTTGGAGAAGGCTTATAATTCTGTCCCACGAGAGATATTGCGGAGAGTGCTGGAGAAGAAACAAATACATGTCCTATACATTA
This sequence comes from Ottelia alismoides, assembly GCA_037367405.1. Taxonomy (NCBI): domain Eukaryota; kingdom Viridiplantae; phylum Streptophyta; class Magnoliopsida; order Alismatales; family Hydrocharitaceae; genus Ottelia; species Ottelia alismoides. The sequence goes on along the minus strand of JAZKJV010006978.1, from coordinate 468,702 downwards.
ACCTCATAAAGGACATGTATAATAGGGCTTTATCTTGTGTAAGGACCCCGTCTGGAAATCAAGGTTATGCTTTGAGTCCATTTCTTTTTACTTTGATTATGGACGAGTTGACCAGTCACATTCAGGATGAGTTACTTTGGTGTATGTTATTTGCTGATGATATTGTGTTAATTGACGAGACTAGAGATGGAGTAAATGAGAAGCTTGACATCTGGAGACATGAGTTGGAGACTAAAGGATTTCGTATAAGTAGGGCTAAGACAGAATATACGGAGTGCACCTTTGATAGAAGCAATGGTGAAGAAATCGAGGTGAAGATTGGTGACGATAACATTCAGAAGAGAGATTCCTTTAGATATCTGGGATCTATTCTGCAACATGATGGAGAAATTGATGGAGATGTTACTAATAGAATAAATGCAGGCTGGCTAAAGTGGAGAGAAGCCTCTGATGTTCTCTGTGATAAGAAAAATCCTTTAAAGATTAAAGGAAAGTTTTACAAAGCAGCCGTGAGACATGTTATGCTTTATGGATATGAATGTTGGCCTGTGAACCATAGACATGTGCAGAGAATGAGTGTAGCAGAAATGAAAATGCTAAGGTGGATGTGTGGACACACACGTAAAGATCGGATTAGGAATGGTGCAATCAGAAAGAAAGTTGGTGTAGCTCCGATCGAGGATAAGATACGAGAAAACCGCTTAAGATGGTTTGGACATTTGCAAAGAAGATCAGTTGATGCACCAGTTAGGAGATGCGAGTGTTGGGATGTTGAGCTGGCTAAGAGAGGGCGAGGACGGCCCAAGAAGTGTTGGAAAGAGACCATACGAAGGGATCTTAGTTTTGTGGATATAAGATCGGGATTGGCCCAAGATATATCTGAATGGAGGCGAAGAATCCATGTAGCCGACCCTACTTAATTGTGGGAAAAGGTTTTGTTGTTGTTGTTGTTAAAGTGTGGACGGCTTAAGATTTTCCACAAGGAGACTCTAGCCCCCACACCCTCACTCTCTCTAAGGCCAGCAACGATCCCCTCTCCCATTCTTAAATCCATTGGCAAGACCTCTATCATATATGAAGGTCCATATTTGTGCTTCGTGTTTGAGATGGAAGACTGATTGTGTAGGATTCAAACCGGATCGAGAAGAAGATCCTTGAGAAGAATCATTGGATGTGCAAGGAGAAGAAGGATTCTTGAAGATATTTGAGTTCATGTTTTATCAATGCATGAACAGGTATGAGAAATATAATCGAATATACGATAAGAGGTTTCTTCCCTCAGAGATTTTGCACCTCGAAAGGTGTATTTTAATATTTCGTGGTACGTGGAAGCATTGATTTTATTAATTATTTACTTGTACTATTTCATTTACGGATGCAAATTCATTATATTTCTGGTCAAATGAATCAAAGTCAGATCCAAATCGATTTTGAAAATCAACCATATTTTTCCCTTTCATTGGACATTGATTTTTTGTGCGATTTATTTTTTGTGCCTTGATATTGCCACATATGATGTTAACGACATATGCATACATATACGAATGTCCTTTGGGTGTTGAAAATGACATATTGGAGGCCTACATTAGGCAAAGAACATGTTGCAGGCAAAAAGCATGTTACCCAAGTTTGATAGAGGTGGAGCAAGGTTTTGTACCTGTGGATAAGCATGACTCGAAGAAAACGAGGTAATTTTTTGAAAAAAAATTGCATGCGGTTTTTATCATTAAATAATAAATAAACAATAAATTGAATATCTTTATTGAGTGTTCCAATGCATTGAACATCTTTATTAAGTGTTCCACTGCCGCAAATTAGATTTGGCAATTCTGATATCCATCGCCCAAGAAATTTGATCTCTGGTGTGACATTAAATTTTTACTTTTTTTGTTTTTATTTTAGATTTTTGGACTGTGGTTATGATCAATATTTGCGTACATAAATGCATAAAGAACTGTAAGTCACAAACTACGTTCTCTTATGCGACTCCTTCAATTTCAAGTGTAATGGTTGCAACCGTTGAATTTAAATTATGTTTTAGAACAGAGACGGAGAGAGGGGGGGAGGGGGCTTGCCCCCCCCCCCAAAGCCTCTCAAGTTCCCATCATTATTATATAGTGTGTATGCAATCTTTAATTACAATAAAAGGTACAAAATTCACATAAAATTTAGATATTCTAAAATCAATTATATGCTACTATATCTACATGTAAAAGATAAATATCCTACCCTTAAGGATGTAAATTGTAATATATATAGGGTAAAATGGGGTTGCCCCATGGGGGGAGTTAACTTGGCTCACCCGCACCATTTCGTCCACTTTTTTTTAAAAATTTCTTCCGTGGATTTTCATCAATATATCCCTATATTATATCATTAAAATTTCACGCGAAACAGGGACTCCTACAGCTTCCATCCAAAGGGGTCGTTTTTAGCAATTCTGTTACAGTTAAAAAATTACTGTCTGGATGGAGGTCGTAGGAGTCTCTATTTCATACGAAATTTTAATGGCATAATATAGGGATATATTGATGAAAATCTACGGAAGAAAATTTCAAAAAAAAATAAAAAAATCGAGTTGAATGGAAGGGGGGGGCAAGTTAGCTCCCCCATGGGGCCAGCCCCATTTTACTATGTGTGTGTGTGTGCGTGTGCGCGTGCGCGCGCGTGTGTGCGTCGCGTGTGTCTGTGCGTGCGTGTGCACGTGCGCGTATGTGCGTGTGTGTGCGTGCGTGTGTGTGTGTGCGTGTGTCTGTGCGTGTGTCTGTGTGTGTGTGCGTGTGTGTGTGTCGTGTGTGTGTGTCGCGTGTGTCTGTGCGTGTGTGTGTGTGTGTGCGTGTGTGTCTGTGCGTGTGTCTGTGCGTGCGTGTGTGTGTGTGTGTGCGTGTGTGTGTGTGTGTGTGTCTGTGTGTGTCTGTGTGTGTGTGTGTCTATGCGTGTATCTGTGTGTGTGTGTGTGTGTGCGTGTGTGTGTGTGTGCGTGTGTGTGTGCGTGTGTGTGTGCGTGCGTGTGTGCGTGCGTGCGTGCGTGTGTGCGTGTGTGTGTGTGTGAAAAAATGGGGCTACCCCCTTGAGGCGACCGACATGGCCGTCCCCGCCCCTATTTTCCCATAGTTTTTTTATTTTTTTGGAAAATATCACATGTATATTCATCTACATATCCCTTTTATATGCCATTCGAATTTCGTCGGAAACAGAGACTCTTATACCCTCCATCTAGAACATGTAATTTTAACGGTCTAAACATTGTTGTATCGACCTGTTCTAGATGGAAGGCATACGATGATACGAGTCTCTGTTTCTGATGAAATTTGAATGACATATAGGAGAGAGATATAGATGAATATACATGATGATATTTTTTTCAAAAAAAAAGGAAAAAAAACGCCGCAAATGGTGCGGGGTCAGCCCCACTGAACCTATATATATAATGGGGCTGCCCTCGCTCCATTTTTTCGCAATTTTTTTATTTTTTGAAAAATATCACAACGTATATTCATCTATATATCCCTCCTATATGCTTTTCAAATTTCACCAGAAACAAATACTCTTATGCCCTCCATCTAGAACATGTAATTTCAACGGTTTAAACATTGTTGTAATCGACTTGTTCTAAATGGATGGCATATGAGTCTCTATTTTTGACGAAATTTGAATGACATATTGGAGGGATATATAGATGAATATACATGATGATATTTAAAAAGATAAAAAATTGTGGAAAAATATGGCGGGGGCAGCCATGTTGGCTGCCCCCAGAGAGCAGCCCTATTTAACCATACATACATACATATATGGATTTAGGGATCATCATATCCATATCCGTTATCAAATACGAACACAGGAACATATATGGATATTAACACCTATGAAAAATATGTTCCCATATCCTTTAAAATTGGATCCAAATGTATAGACTACAATGAAATGTATCTAAAATGGATATGGAGCTGATAAAATGGATATGGAGCATATTTGGATAATGTTAGAAATAATTTAATGATTACCTTAAATATACATGCATTAGATGGCTTATACTTGATATAAATATACAAAATATATTTATTATGTAATAATTATATCAAAAATGGTGAATGGAGGTATTGAATTATCTTACATTTAGTTAAAAGAAAATCTACAATTATATATATGTATACTGATAGTCATGGATATCAAAGTTATATTAATACTATTTTAAAAAGGATATGGATACTGATGTCAAATTTTGATAAAATACACATAGTTGTGGATCATATACATATATAAACATATCGCTTTGCACCCCTAAGAACTATATATTTATCCATTTTAATATATCAAAATGTGTGCATATACATATCTTAGTGAACTAAGAAAAATATATTGATGAATCCTTGAAAATAGACAAGAATATAAATAAAAATATAGATAATAGTAGAAATGTTTCGAACAATTTCTATTTGTAAAAAGTATTTTTAACATAACTATACATGTAAGCTTACAGTTTTGGGTAACTATGTTTACAACTAGCGCATTTATTAAAATACATACAAGATTATTCACCTTAGAAATAATACATTTTTTGTTAATATAATATTTGTTCAAATATTTATGTAAAATCACAAGTTTAGAGGGTTATTTTTTAAAAATATCTTGTAAATATTAGCTTTTAAAATATTGTGATTATTTTTTTCAAATTATGCAATCAATGAAAATAAAAAATGATAACTAAAATAACAACTAATTACAAAATAAAATAAGCAATAATACCTGATTAGTTTATTCTCTAAGTGGAAATTTATGACTAATAGTTGACCCCCCCAAGTATAAATTCCTGGCTTCGTCCCTGTTTTAGAAGTCGTCTATAATATACTTATATGTAAATGATTAGAATGTCTTTATATTATATTTATATACACCTTGTATGTGGTTGTGTGATTAAGGAATCATATTACAGCATGTTAGATAGTGATTTTTATAAATCATATTATTAGATTATGATGAAATTACTTTTCCAGTTTAACTAATGAGATTAACATCCCAAAGACCCTCCAGGATGCAGCGATTAAATCTGAGATGGAGGTGACCATCAGGACGTGTTGTTAGAGGCATGATCTTCTTTGCTTTGTAGACATCATAGATGTCTGAATTTATAGGTGGGCCTTTTGGTTTTCGCCTGGAAGAGGCAATGCAAAGCGGTTGGCTAGGAAGTTCGAGACCTGGAAGAGGATTGGCCAATGTAGAAAAAGGGACTTATTCGTTCTTGATGTGTCAGCATAACTGTTTAAGAAGGTACAAGCCGTAGATGTTGCTGAACTTTAATATGACATGGCCAGTTGCACTGGCTTTGTTCACCAAGGAAGACTCAATCAGGTGCCCAAATGAAGCTCATCTAGTGGAATCTTTGTGGCCCGAGGAGTTTCGAGAAAAAAATGTACGTGGGAGCATTTTTTCTCTTGTACGGCACATGTGATTCTTGTGCAAAGTTGCTAACAACGAGGCGGTCGTCGTTGGAAGTGAAGGTAGGTTGCTAATGATGAGAACAAGTTTTGACGATGAGATCAACGTCGAGAACAAGTGTTGGCGACGAGATCAGGTTGTTGGCGGTGAAGAATAGAGTGGTGGCAGTGAGTTTGATCGTTGATGGCAAGGTCCAGTGAGGCCGGCGATGATGAAATCGTGTGGGGCTGCGAAACTGAGTGGTGGTGGTAGTGAACTCAATGGCGACGGCGACTAAAGTTTGTGCGTAGGTGGTGGCGATTTCGTGGTGGAGCAGGCGATGGCGTGGTGGCGTAACGAAGGCATAGTGACGTGGAGTCAGTGTGCACGAGGATGGTGTGGTGGCTTGGTGTTAGAGAACGGGAATCCCAAGAGAGGAGTCATCTTTTCTCGTTGAATAGGGTTCCCTATATATAAGGGAGTCCAGGGTTTACTGAACAATTAGAGACACCCTCATATTACAAATTAATACTCGTACATCCAAATATACTTCAATATTATTTATTGCCAATAATCTAGCATTCTATGAGAACTAAATATATCGAGATGGATTGCCACTATACTATAGTAAAATGATTTCAACTCTACATCCTATGTCAACTCATCGAAATAAACTGCAAAAACAGACACTAAGGTCATGTTTGTGTAGGGGGTTAAACCTCTCTTTTTCTCTCATATGGGGCCTACTTTTCCTCTCTTTTCTAATACATTAAATAAATCATTTCTTTTTTATCTATTCCAAAAAATATTATATTATACAATCATATCATGTAAGCCGACCCTACTTAATTGTGGGAAAAGGCTTCGTTGTTGTTGTTGTACAATCATATCATGTAAAAATTATAAACTACTCCACTTCTCAGTTCTCACTTTTCCAAACTTCAATGCAATCACATCACAATAACTACACTTTTTCAAACTTCAATACAATCATGTCACAATAAACCCACTACAAACCCACCCCCAGTTTAACCCTCTATCCAAACACCAAAACACAAAAATGGGTTACCTCCGACCAATTTAACCCTCCCTAACCCTATATCCAAACGCACCCTAAGGGCCCGTTTGTTTGACTGGAAAGGAATTACGATGTAATGGAATCAAGACAAGAATGGGATTAACACAGGAATGGAAAGGAATAAGTTTTTCCATTCCATTGTTTGATTCATATTAGGAATTGAATATTTATTATATGATACATTGCTTTCTTATATTTGGAAAGGAAAAAGAATAGAAATAAAATAACCTTCCTTTGATATATTTTATTAAGTAGAAAAAATATTCGGTATCATCCAACTTATTTTTTTCATATAATTAATATATTTCATGTAAGGAATGAATAGTCCAATTTAAATGGAAATTACTTTGATTTATTCTATACAATTGATGTATTTGATATATCCATATCCGTATCCGCTAAAAAGTTTTATTATCATATATATATATATATATATATCCTAAAAAACTGAAAATATTATGGGTATCCATATTCGCAAAAAAATACATATCCATATCCGTATACGTATACACTAAATTGTAACCAGTATCCATATCTAAAAAATCAAAGATGTTATATATATCCATATCTATAGCTGCAAAAAAAACCATTTCCATGTCCATATCTGTTTTCGCAAAAAAATCCTCATCTATATCCATATCTATATCCGTAAAAAAATTAAAATCCATATCCATGTCTGTATATATATCCGCTAGAATATAATCAGTATCCATATCTTAGAAAATTGAAAATTGCATCAGTATTCATATCCATATTAGAAAAAAATCTCATATCGCTATCCATATCCATATCTAGAAAAAAATACATATCCATGTTTGTAACAGTATCCGCAAAAAAATCATATCTGATATATTTTTCTATATAATATTTATATTTAATATATATGTATTCGTATCCGTGGAATATCTTGTAACCATATCCAAAAAAAATTGAACCGTATATATATATATATATCCGCAAAAAAATCACATATCCACGTCAGTATCCATATAATACATATATTTGTAACTTATCCGACCATTTGTATCCATATATTTGTATCCATGTCAGTGTCCATATATCCATGTCCAAAAAAACTTATATCCATGTCGGGATCCAAAAAAATCCAAAAAAGAAAAACGCATATCCATGTCGATAATCATATATTTGTAATAATGATATATTAATTACAAAATATTAAATAAGAATATATTTATTAGCATTTGTAAGGAATGGAATTGCAATTCCTATGGAGTACCTAGGAATGGCAATTCCCATGAACGAGGGAATCTAGTTTCCTTTGTAATCATTATTCCCGCCTTAATATGATCTAACAAAGACAGGAATGGAATCGACCAAGGAATGTTGATTCCATTCTCCCCTCTATTCCTGCATAACAAACGGACCCTAAGGATGTAGCCAGGGGTCATTTTAAAAGTGTTCTTCCAAGCTGAGCATGATAGACATCTACACTCCAATCTTAAGTGCAAGTATTATTGGAAATATCATTTACGTTGTTTCTTTCCCATGTATTTCCCTTTTTTTGTTTTGTCTTCTAAGGTTTCCCCTTTATATAAAGGAGCCATGCAACTATGGCCTTTGAATAAACAAGTAATTCATTTTTTTCTTGTAATCCTTCATCTTCTCATCGACAACAGAATAAGCTTCACTCGAACTAGCAACTTCCACATGCATATATACTTGTAATCCCTTACACACATTGTCGGGTGAAATGCAACTCCTCCAAGCAAGGCTTCATATGCTTTCTTGATCAAGAAGCTTCCATCACCCTTGTTAGAGATTACGTTCTTATATTCTATTGTAACCCCACAGGAGCACTTATGTATTTTGTTTCCTCTGAGCTCTCAAGGGTTTAGTCCTGTGTAAGGACCCCTACACCTCTTGAATAAACAACTCATTGCATTGTTTTCATCACCTATGATATGGTATGAGAGCAACGGTCCTAGATTGGTGTTCTGACCTAATTCCCGCAGTCACCACAAGCCCTAATCTCTCTTTTGCCTCTCTTGCACCACCCAGGAGGGACCCAGGCTCCTCGCGTGTCGCAAGAAGAGCCTTATCGGTCCTCAAGCACCGCGCGGAGGGCCCCGAGGTCCCTCCGAGGTTCTTGCCTATCGTCGTTGCGCTGCATAGCCCTCCTTTTAGATCTCCAGGACTTTCGCCAAGCATCCGGATCTGCCGCTAAGCCTTCAAGCCCTCCGCCAAACCTTCAGATCTGCCACTGGACCCTTCTCGAGTCTCTAAGATCTTTCGCTAAGCCTCCAGTTCAGTAGTCAAACCCTTCTCGGGCATCCAGATCCGTCGCCAGACCCATCTTGGGTCTCCAGATCTGCCTCCAAACGCTTCTTGGGTCTCCAGGACCTTCCGCCAGGCCCTTCTCAAGTCTCTTTCGCACTGCAAAGGGGTGTTGGGGAACCCTAGCATCGTTGTTAGGTATCCAAGCCTAGATTGGGCCCTCCCAAGTTTGCCACCAGTAGCATTAACGTCCTTCTCAGGCCTTCTGCAACCACTAGCAGGACTCCAGATCATCTACAAGTCCCCTATTATCACCATATATCATCTTGATGCTTGATTACAACACTTTGATGCTCATTTAAGAAACCAAACTCTTTCTAGGTCACTTTTTCTTGACATAAACATCCAACATGACGTCCATTGAGACCAAGCCCATGTACTCTACTTCTTCTTTGATGATACAGGGTACTTCTATCAAGGTGAAGGGCTCCGAAAATTATGTTCTATGGTCTTGATCTTTCAATGTGTTATTCGGTGGACAGTGCCAAGGCTATGTTCTTACAAAGGTTACGCCTGTAGAAAAAGATAAGAACTATGACACCTAGTTTGTTGACAACTGTCACACTATCACTTGGATGACCAACGTCAATCCAAACATTGTTGGCGATCTTCTTTAGAAGGATACTGCAAAGGTGATGTGGGAGAACCATGAGCGCACCTATTCTCATAAAACAATCAAGTCTCGTCTCTCTGATATATATACAAGAATATATTCTGCTACTCTAGGAGAGTCGAGCCTTGTCGAATATTATAGGCTTCTTACTAGCCTATTCGAGGAACTGCTTATTTTCCAGCCAGCATGTTGCGATCAATAGGTGGAAGAGCATGTTGAATGGCAGGTTTACAGATTTCTTTATGGGTTGTATGCACGATACAAGATGGAGAAATTTCAATTTCTGATGGTTGATACTTTACCCACCATTGAGACCACCTTCGAGCGACTACCAGAGTTAGAGACTCTAATTGAGCACTCTACTATCCACGAATCTACATAGACGGCGGTCCACTACACCTCCTCGGGGTACAGAGGATGTCGGAATTATCAAGGAAGCAGGGGTCGTGACTCTGGAAGTGGACGCGGTCGTGAATCTAGACATAGTCGTGAATCTCGATGTGGTCGTAACTTTGGACGTGGATGCGGACATGATCCTTCTACTGCTCGTTATCTAGCGTGTGTGCATTGTGGACGCCTGAATCATCCTTCTAACCGGTGTTGGGCAATGTTTGGCATGCCTCATAATGCCAACAATGCCTATGAAGGGGCATCTTATGATACCATTGAAGATACACTTGTCCAGCACTCTGAGGGAGTACAGACTCCCTATACTGCCTTTGAATGTGCCCGCCTAAGACAACTGCTGCAAAACTCAGGCCCGGCTGCTAATGACAATATTGCCCCTGCTTCTACTGCCAGCATGGCTACTACTTCACATATAGTATCACATTCTGTTTCTGCCTCCAAACATGTACGGATTATTGACTCTGGAGCCTCTACCCATCAAACGGGGGAAGAAAGTCTGCTTACATTTGCATAATTGTTTTCTCTGTGAAAATCGCTCGAGTTGCAAATGGGGACCATTCCCCGGTTACTGTCGTCGATACTATCAAGCAGTGTTGTTAAAAGCCCTCCGGGCGCTCGCCTAGGCTCCCAGGCGAGGCGAGGCCCTAGCTCCTTGCCTCCTTCCAGGCGAGGCATTTTGCCTCAGGCACCGCTCAGGCGAGCGCCTGGCTTGAGGCTCTAGGCGCTCGCCTTGAGCGCCTAAGGCAAAAGTAAGGCCTTTTGCCCACTTTGTGTGATTTTTATCCATGTTTAGGTTTTTATATTAGATACATATTAGTTCTAAGTATCATTAACACACATACTTATACATATGCATACACATGTATATGTAATTTACACACACTTCTATTTCATATACGTATACATGTACATTCATGTTTTAGTTCTAAATATTACATATACTTCTTTGACTAAAAAGTATATATTTTTCTCTCTATATATTAGCTTGAAGTATTATAAATACATAGTTATACATATAAATGGGCAAAACACACATGCATGTATAGGCATGTACGCATACTTATACATAAACACATACACATGTACGCAAATATATATGCATACAAATAAACATACATACAAATACACACATAAACATACATATTTAATACATATGCTACATGCATACATTATACATACACGTATTAAAAAATAGTGGGTTGATCGTAAAATATAATTTGGTGATAGCATATACATATACATACACATACATATACATAGACATGTACATGCACACATTTATATACACACTTATAAATACACCCACAAATATGTTGGATTGGTTTTAAATAGAAATATAAGCTATACGTACATATATTTACAACTATACATACATACACACACATGTTCACGTACACATTTACATACGTGCATGTAAACACATCCACAAATATATTGGATTGGTCTTAGATTGACATATAAGTTATACATACATATATTTACAATTACACATACATACACATGTGTGTATGTGCATATATTACATAAACTCGTGCATAATTTATTTATTTTTTATATATAGCGCCTTGCTTTTCTCAGGCGAGCGCCTAGGGAGCGCCTAGCACCTCGGGCGTTTTGCACCCCCTAACGCCTTGGAGCGCCTTTCGCTTTTAACAACACTGCTATCAAGTTCTCTTCCAAGTTGCGATTGACCAGCGTTCATTGTGCGTACGCATTTCCTCTCAGTTATTTATCTGTAAAGAAGAAACATGAACTTCACTGTTGTGTTATTTTTGATGAGTTATGTTGTTATTTTCAAGACATCTGGACGAGGCAGATTATTGGAAGGGGACAAGAGGGGAACGGTCTCTATTACCTCAACACTCCTTCTAATTCAATTTTTGTTGGCGTGGTTTCTATCTCTGAAGACCCCCTTTTGTGGCACCTTCGTCTGGGCTACCCTTCTGCCAAGGCCCTCTCCATGATGTTCCATGAATTCTCTACACCTAAGCACTTTGAGTGCGAGGCGTGTCGGCTCGGGAAACATCATCGAGCATCTTTTCCTACAAGAACTGAGCCTCGATGTCATGTCCCCTTTTCTCTCATCCATTGTGATATATGGAAACCATGTTTGGTATGAACTCTGAGTGGACATAAGTATTTTGTTTTCTTTGCCGATGATTACAGTCGATCTTCTTGGGTCTTTTTGTTAAAAGAACAATGAAATTAATAATATTGTCAAGAATTTCTTCACTATGTCAAAAATACGTTCTCCACTGGGGTATTCAAATATTTCGATCAGGCAATGCCTTATAATTCACCCAAAATGATTTGACATCATTCTTTGCCTCCAGGGCACCATCCACCAAACATGATGTCTATATACCTCTCAACAGAATGGGGTAGTTGAAATGCTCACTCTCTTCTCATCCAGATGAAGGTTCCTAATAAACAGTTTTCCCTCTGCATCACTAAATGGGTCTACTACCTTTGCCTTACCACATCCAACCGAGTCACCCTTCCCTATAACTCTACGGATTTTTAGATGTATTGCATTTGTTCATAATTTTTATACTACTGACAAATTATCTCCTCGTGCGATTAAATGTGTTTTCCTTGGTTATTCTCAAACTCAGAAAGGGTACAGATGCTATGTTCCTTCTATGCATCTTTATTACATATCTGTTGATGTCACCTTCTTTGAACAAACTAGCTTCTTTAATCAGGTTGTTTCAAATATTCCATCATCTTCCTCCTCCACCTATTGTGTATAAAAGAAAACAAGTTTCTACACCAACCCATATTCCACTACATGTCTCTTTGTTGCAGGAAAATATGCCATCCTCAAGTGCTCCCACCAATACTGCCCCGGATGATCCTCAAGAGTTTCCGATTGCTCTTCGCAGAACTAAGAGGAAATGTATACTTCATCTCATGTCTCATTTCACTTCTACTTCTAGCTTATCATGTAATGACAGAAGATATGCATATGCTCTTCTGACAATTTCTGTTCCCAGAGATCATCATGATACCCTACATGATTATGGCTGGCAAAAGGCATTGAATGAGGATATGGATGCTCTCAATTCTAGAGGGACATGGGATCTTGTACGATGTCTCCAAGGAATTAAACATGTGGTCTGCTGATAGGTATTCACTACGAAGTAATCACCCAATGGCTCCATTAACAGGTTAAAAGCAAGGCTGGTGGCTAAAGGCTTTACTCAGACGCATGGAGTGGACTACTTTAAGATCTTTTCTCATGTTGCATGGATGGGCTCCATACAGACTATTCTCTCCGTAGTCGCAAACAAGGGCTAGCATGTCTATCAACTAGATATTAAAAATGTTTTTCTATACGACGACCTCGAGCAGGAAGTTTACATGATGCAACCCCCAGGTTACGAAATCAAGGGGGAGTATGTATGTTGACTTCATAAAGCAATCTACGGTCTAAAGCAGAGCCCGAGGGCATGGTTCAACCAACTAACTACAGAGATCGACAATCTGGGTTTCCATAGAACTACATCAGACTACTCTGTTTTCGTCAGAAAATGGCCAACTGGTGCAATTATGCATGTTGTGTATGTGGATGATATGGTTGTTACAGGTGATGATGATAAAGGGGTGCTAGAAACCAAGGATTTTCTTTAAAAGGTCTTTGTCACCAATGATCTGGGACAACTTCGCTACTTTCTAGGTATAGAAATATTATGCACTTCAGAGGGACCATCTGTCACAGAGAAAATACTGCTTAGATATACTGACTGAGGTAGGGATACTCGGCTGCAACATCTCTGGTAATCCTGTAGATAAGAGAAAACACTCCACTTTCATTGATCATGTCTTCGAAGACATTACATGGTACAGAAGCCTTGTTGGCAAAAACATGTATCTTATTGTTATTAGGCCAGATATATCTTATGCTGTGAGTCGGGAAAGCCAATACATTGAGAAACCTCGCTATAGCCACTGGCAGGATGTTCTTCAGATCCTTCGTTACCTGAAGTAATCATCAGGATGTGGCCTCTTCTATGGGGCAAACGGTTCTGATGGTTATTACTCCTCCATATGTTGATGTTGATTATGCAAGATCGTCTAAGAATCGTCGCTCCACTACGGGTTATGCTATGATGGTCGGAGGAAACTTGGTTAGTTGGAGGAGCAAGAAGCAGATTGTAGTCTCCCAATCCAGTGCAGAAGCGGAGTACATGGTAATGGATCAGGCCACCTGCTAAATTACTTGGCTACTAACTTTTCTACAAAAAAAATCAGTTTTGTTGTCGCAACTCCCATTCCTCTATAATGTGACAACAAATCAACTACTTACATCATTACAAATCATGTGTTTCATGAGAGAAGTAAACATATCAAGATTGACTGCCATTTTGTTCATGATGTTGTGCGAGAAGACAAGATTATTACACCACACATCTCGACAGATCTTCAGCTTGCTAACATATTCACAAAGGCCTTGCCTAAGAAGCGCCTTTGTTGGATAGCCTCCAAGTTGGGTATGATCGATAGATATGCTCCAACTTGAGGAGGGTGTTAGAAATTATGTTCTTATATGCTATTGTAACCTCACGGGGGTACTTATGTATTGTGTTCCCTTTGAGCTCTCTAGGGTTTAGTCTTATATAAGGACCCCTAGACCTCTTGAATAAACAACTCATTACATTGTTTTCATCACCTTTGACAACCCTAAATCTAGTGATCCCTACTCTCTGAAGGACTCTCACATCCACCCAACATGGCCATCATTGTGATCAACTCCTCTAGTTGTTAATCGAAAGGCCCCATTTAATAACTTGGAAGTAAGATTCCCCATCGCAAGCATTTGCCACCATCATTTCAGGATTAGAGTCCATGGAAAGAAGACAAGTGAACCGCCATCACAAGGCTCCCTTATTTGTCTAATCATCTCTCCAAAGGTGAAAGCCACTACTAGCCCCAACCACATGTCATAGAATATGTGCAGCTCCTCATACCATGTCGAGCAAATTCCCCTTCAGAAAGCTGGTGGTGAATCCCCAAGCATCTGAGAGAGGGATTGCCCAAAGATAGCATGTAAATTTTCTAAGCCACCATCAAGTCGTTGCCTTCTCCTAAGTAGGACAACCATTTACAGGGCCTCGTTTATCTCTTTCAAATTTATGCCAAGCCCATCATCCTCCTTGTGAATGTGTCCCGTCACCCAAAGTAAATCCTTTGGATTCTCTAGAATAAGACCAAAAACCTCTGTATGATGGACTCCATGCTACAACAGATACTTGTCTGAATAAGTCTGGACGTGAGGAAAACTACAGGAATAGCATGCATCACACATCTGCGAAGCAGTAGTCTTTCACCTTTCGATAAGCACACAGATTTCTAATAAGGCAGACTTTTCTTCATCTTCTCCACCAAAAAAACCAATTAGCATGTTGTAGCTACTTAAGAACTAGTAGTTAGCCCACATAATATAAAAACAAGGCAGCATACAGAGTCCTCAACAAAAACTCGCAAGACACTATCTCCCAATGGCTCATATTGACAGGCAAGAAATCATACTTCCCCATGTTAATCATTGTTAGAAAATATAATGCGGAAGCGAATATCAGAGATAATGGAATAAACAATAAAGAACATCGGGATTTTAACGTGGAACCCTACTCCCGAACGAGAGGGATGAAACCACGGGAGAACGCCTTGAAGAATATGGGAAAGATCCTTAAGCGCATCACGGAAGCGTGATGATCGCATCCAATACGATCGGAGCGACTAGTCGCACTAGTTGCTCGGTACAACGGAATTTAAAATTTTTAAATCATATGATGAAACCACATGATCCCAAGAACATTTCTTGGATCGTTTCATCTAACCACAAAGTATTAGAAATACTTCTTGAAGCGTGGTTGCGATCACTTGATCTCTAAAGCAAGAGATCCTCCTGACTCAAGTCCGATCCACGAAGATGGCATGCAATGATGAGACGTGTGCTTCCCGCAATCCACAATGAAGATCCAAGCCTTGAATCTCCTGATTTCGTCCAATGAAATCCGACGTCTTCTACATGTGCTAGAAGCACCATGAAAGACGGAGATCCACGAGCAATCGATGCGACAGCACGATGGAGTAGCGACGACTGTAATTCTCTCAAGAACTCAGAGTGGATGGCCACTCTTAGAGAGAGATGGGGCGTGAGAGAAGGAGAGAGAGAGAGAGAGAGAGAGATTAGATGTGTACTTGAAGGGCTAGGGTTGCCCTCTCTTATATAGTAGTTTGGGAGTCCATGGATCACAATCCATGGGATACACAAAATCAACGGTTAGATTGATTTGTGTTTTTAGTCAATGGCCACGATCATTGTTGTTTAATAAAACAACAGCTTATTAATTTATATTAAATTAAATATATGTTGCTTTATCATCAACATAATTTAACTTAATAAAATTAATTAACACAAGATAATAAAGAGGATAAAAACCTCCTCCTAAAAAGGTGGGGCATCACCCTTGAATGATTCATGGGTGACGTTGATGAATTCCCATTCATCACTCTTTATTCCTTTATTTTAGCTAGAAACCTTGGCAAAATACTATGTAAATACCTGCAAATATCATAAATTATCAAAATGCATGCATCATGTAATTATTCATAATTAGCACGTTTTTGTGTAAAAATAAAGGAATGAAGAAATAAAAGAAAAAGAGGGAAATATTTAGAATAAATATTGAGTGACCTAATCCTAAGGGAGGGCTCAACATGGGCCTGACCGCAAAAAGAAACCGAGGGAGATAGGGTCAATCATGGTGTACATAACCCTATGTATATAAATAATTTTATTTTCCTCAAAATAAAAATAAAAAGATGTTTCTCATATTTTGTATATATTTATAAAAATAAAATAAAAATCAGAAAAATCAAAATAAAAAGAAAAATAATAAAATTCATTTCCCACCTTGTATATATACCATGAACATGTGTATATAGATCTATTTATTTAACTAATGTAAATAAATCATAAAAATAAAACAAAAATACCTTTTTATTCCAAATTTTATGTTGTAAATAAATAAAATATAAAATTGGAATAATTATACAAAAATAAACAATTAAAAATAAAAATCGAAAATACATATGTATATATACCTATATATAATAATAATAATATAATGCAAATACGTCATTTATTTTTCAAAAAAAATAAATAAAAATCACTAAAAATAATTTGAAAAATAATAAACATTTTTTATGTTCAAACTTTTTTGATATAAAATCATTTACTAATTTTAAATGAATTTACAAATAATAACAAATTGGAATTTTCCTATTGGTCAACTGGGGATTGTTGACCCCCGATCAACTCTCCCCCACGGACCCCTTTCTCGCGAATCGGGTTTCTGACCCGATTTCTCCAAATTATCCCAACCTAATCCAACCTCCATTCGCCTAAACCCGGGCCCCGATTATCATTGATGGATCCGAGACCCTCGCCCGGGGATCTACCTACGGATCCGAGCTCCGATTCACTCGTCCGACCTCCTTCTTCCCGGACCCCTAGCACTATAAGGTCTCAGCTCCACCGCGCTTTCACTCCATATTTGGCCATCGTCTTCCAGTCCCAGGACCTCCATCCTTCTCCCTAGAGTGACAGCTATCGAGTGAGGGTGTCGCAGCGAGGAGTAGAGGGTTGCAGCCACTGATCCGGTGAGCTTCGCCGCCGTGCTCCGCCACCGAGCGAGCTGAGCCTCTGGCATCGACGAGCCATCGAGGCAAAGACCCCAGGAGCTCCTTGACCTCCAGCCCAGTCGACTACGTCCATCAGGTACCCCGATACCCTTTAGGTTAGGCTAATTTCCGATTTTGCGATTTAGCGTCGCCGGCCATTTCACTCTGATCAGTTCACCCATTCGTTCATTTGACCCCGGATTCACCTTCACGAGACCTTGTTCCACCTTCTCCGCACCTCCGATCGCCTTGGTTCGCCCCGGAATCAAGGCTCGGGTCTCCTCCACCGTCGCTTCGCCGGAGACCCCCGCTCTGCCTCATTCTGACCTCCCCTTCGCCCGCTAACGGGTCGAGGCACTTTGCCCTCGACCCAGGTTTTTTTCTGTGCAGCTTGTAGGTCAAATCGACCTCATCTGGAGGTCGAGTCATTCGAGCACAGCAGCTCCGAGCCACCTTCGTCGCCGGAGCTCTCCAGAGCTCCTTGGCCTCATCGGAGCCATCCACCAGCTGCGGACCAACGTCGACATTCTTTTCCACATCTCAACAGCTCAAGAGGACCTCTCCACCGCGCATATCGGGCCGGCAAACTTCGCCGACGAAGTATTCTTGGAGGACCTCCAGTTACCGTTCGATCGACCCCCCTCCACCAGATCAGATCGTAGCCGTCCATCCGCGGAGTGCTTCCAGCCGTAGATCCATCTGAGGATCAGATCGGGAGCGTCGATCCAGCGAAGGGTTACCCGCGCTTCTCAGCCGTCAGATCTCCACGTGGCACCCCTTCCGTCCGTCAGATCTGAATAATAGGGGTAATTTCACTTAGGCCCCTCCTCTTTCTGCATTTATAGATTAGTCCTGTAAATATTTTTCATAGTTGTTTTTATTTTGAACAATTTGCACCTTGGACCTCGTTGTTTATTTTATTTGCATTTTGGTCACTGCCTGTGTGAGACGCGTGCTTCGACACGTGATATTTTGGACATTTTGCATGTTTTGGGCTGGGGTTTGTTTATGTTATGAAATGAAAGAATAGTTTTGATATTTGCAGTTATACCCTTGTGCGTGAATTAATTTGAACATGTGCTGATTGTTTGTGAATTTTACACTTTCAACCCTGAGGTTTTCGCGCGTGTTACAGTTTAGCCCTCCGAACTTTGTTTTCTTGCAAATAGGTCCCTGTGTGCTGTAGCTCTTTTATTGGTTGAATAAAATAGCAAATAAACTCCAAATCTAGTGAAATTTGGACACGTGGCTCCTGCCACTGTGTAAAATTTCCCTAATTTTTTAGGACATTTTCCTTCTTTTTATTATTTTTAAAAAATCAAAAACACGTATTTTTGTTACTGTTTGGAAAAGAAAATCAAAGAAAAATATAAAAACTTTTCTAAAAATTCTAAAAAAAATAGGGATAGTTTGTCTTGTTGTTTTCTACCTTCTGTCCAATTTTGGTGTATTTGGATTTATAAAACCCATAAAAATTGAAAAACCCTAAAAATCTTATAAAAATCATTAAAAATTTTATAAAATTCAAATAAATGTCTTTTTCTCTAGTTTAGTTTTTGTATATATTTTTCATAAAAATTGTCTCCAGATTTTTATAGGCCAATTATATATTTTTATTTGGCCTTTCAAGTTTGGTTGCACATTGATCCATTGTTTTCCTCTTTCTTGATTTTTAGAAAATCAAATAAAAATTACAAAATTCCCATAAAATCACCAAAAAAACACTAAAAATATAAAAAAAATACAAAAATAATTTTATTTCAATTTTTTGAGCATTTTTGAGTGTTTAAATAAATTATTGTAGTTGCTTTTTTATACTTTTTCTTACATTTTCTTATATAATTAAAAATACAAAAAAAATTTAAAAACAATTAAAATCCACCAAAAAATATTTTCTTTATTTTATCTTTTTGACTACTTCGTAGGCCGATTCGGCCATCCCGTGCTCCTTGAGTCCGACCCTGGTCGCTATACCAGGTTAATAAACTAGCGAGGACCGTTGTTTGATTTCATTGCTTTATCTTTCGATTTGGTGGTTCCTGAATTTTTCTTGTTGACCGAGTCTCTCTATTCGGGTCGCAACGACACCGAATATTTTTACCTTGGCCCGATAGTGAGATCCTGTGGATTTTTCGGTCATCAGACGCTACCTTTTCAATAGGTGGATTTTTATCTTCTTTATTTTATGAGATAAAATCCCTTTATCTTTTAATTATTTGCAACAACATTTATTGCAAATATATTCACTAAATTAATTCCAAATTAATTAGCGAATATTTCAATCATGCCATTGAAAAAAATGCGAATCACATTCACAACCCAAAAAAAATGTAAATTACATTTCCAATTAATTGCTTAATGTGAATCCAATTCACATTAGCAATCAATTAGTAAATATTATTTACAAATGTGCTCTCTTCAATATATTATAAATCATATTTATAATATACATTGATATTATGGATAGCATGGATAGTACTATCGACATTCTGCATTTCCCTAATAATTAAATCTCATTTAATTATCTTGGATAATCATTCTCATAATATGAATCTCATTAATATTATTCTTGACAATTAAATCTCATTTAATTATCAATATCTTGTTGCTTGGATACATAATTCATCAAAGGAATTATTCTTGAACTCTTTCAAAAATAGTGTGCTTTCTCCGCATATACTTGGAGATAAGGACAGGGCGATTGTATTGTCCAACGTATAGTGACTTGAACATTGAGATCATATCCCAAATCCAGATCTTAGAACCTCCCATAGATGCTTGATTAAATCAAATCCGTAAACTTAATCTTCTCATTGCATCTGAATCTCATTTAGATCAATGTCCAACACTTGGACTAAGAACAAGTTACTTCTCTACTGAGAGGAGTCACTAAAATCCAGACATGTTTCATCACTCCCTCGGAATGGAAGCGTCATGGTTATACAATCATTTATGATCACATCACCCTCAGGTATTCCCAATATATGTACATCCTGCATACTGGAAGGCCTTGAATAAACCCAAAGTTATAGATCTCTTTTAGACTGTCACCTTCAGGATTTTATCACTAAGGTTCTCATTTGATCATTGGGATTTGGTATCGATCATATGCTTTCCAAAAACATATATCATACCTCTAAATTCTATCAAGCTTCATAAGCGAGGTGACCATGCATGGAATTTATCTATCCCAATATCTCATGAGTGAGTACATCTCTTTCGGTTCAGAAGTGAACTAGTATGATCCCTTTGAGAGATCGTATTACTCATATGCCCTTATATGCACACCAGCTCGCCAGTATATAGACCTTGATTAGGCCATCACCTATTGGTCTACCAAATGTACATACTTAGACATATAGTAACACATATTTCTCTGGTCAGAGGATGTGTGCCTATATCGCGACAGCATACGATGTAGGACTTTGGTTATCTCGATCTCGTTAAGTCAACTCTTTGACTTAACTAATCTGACACCTCCGAATCTCTATTCCTATGCAGAGGACCTGCATCAAGAGGTCGGTCAGATATCAGCCTTTACAGATAGGATTGACATCTCCCACCCAGGATGGAGATCACATCTTGATGATCATTTGATGGTGCTTGATGAGTCCTCAATCTAACTCTTTAGATATCCATCCAAGCACCAGCCTCTATGATTCAACAATTGAATCAACAGCTTTATGATGTCAAGACCGCCATAGTACATAACCCTATTTGTACAGAGGGTCCTTATAGTGTATTTATTCATTTAATTTCGGACAGGGAGTGAAATAAACCAATAACTTTTATTAATATATCAAACATTACAATAACATTTATTGCAGGAATGGTTCGCCCCGGGCTCACATTGCTAACACGCCTCAAAGGGCTGATGTATGCATTGCACTTTCTCACTGGATACAGAGGGTGAGGGGCTTCTTATATAGCCCTCGTTGAGTCTCCACATCTCTCATATGGTAGATATGGGACAAAACCACTGGATGTGGTAAATGGATCCTGCAAGATAAGTGACGCATAAGACATACTCCAACACTCCCTCTCAAGCTAGAGCATGCAATGCTCAGCTTGGAAAAACGGAAAGAAATCTCAACTCAAATTACATGACACTAAGATAATATCAACTCAACACGAATGTCGACCGTTATCGAGGACATTGCTTCTCATGCCATCGGAAGAAAAATAGAAATCCTCGGATGATATTATTCAAGTGAGTTATACTAAGATGAATAATGAATGAGAGTCCATACATGCACCTTATACCATTGAGGATTTTTGGCAATGGATAGTGGACTTGGGCGGTTTTTACAATGTTTCATATGATGCAAAATCAAATCATCGATCGGACATGTGACTCAGTGTGACCTTATATATGCATTACAAATGCTTGTGTCATAGCGTGTGCATGAGTATCAGAGAGAGTTTGCGACTCCTTGCTTACCCTATACTAGTGGTTAATGTTAGAATCGTTTCTAGGAAATTTGCTAATATGTTACCTTCATGTGAATCCAACAGATGTACACGAGCAGCATCATTAGCGACCACATTATTGAGCTTTCACTATCGATTTGCAATAGTTAGGATGTATGGTTCTTTGTTCAATTTACTATCACTTCCAGCTTTACTTTTAGCAGACATTGCAGAGATATACTTTTTAGAGTGTATGGTGAAAGATTCATATTTACGCATGATGTATCTCTTGTGGATATAGAATGTATATTTTTAGGAAATGAGTAATAGGAATGAATGTAGTATTACATTTACTTATTGTAACGTCCCGGACTTAGGTCTCCGGTCCGTTATTGAGGAAAACTGACCTTGACAACTTGTTGGGTTCATGCCCAAATGGACCCGTTGACAACCACCCAAAATGCTTAAGCCCAAGTTGTCAAGTAGTAATCCCCACCACTTATATACCACACCCACACTTCGTGAGTTTTAGGTATGGCACTATGTTTAGGGTTGAGGTGTTACAACCTCCCCCACTTATATTCACAACGTCCTCGTTGCGACATGGTCCATTCACTTATTTCCAGTGACAGTGGCGGTTGCACGCTCCCGGCTTAGTTCCCTTCGGGTAGCCCTTTCCACTATCAGAGGGAACCCGCTCTGATACCATTTGTAACGTCCCGGGCTTAGGTCCCCGGTCCGTTATTGAGGAAAAACTGACCTTGACAACTTGTTGGGTTTGGGCCCAAATGGACCTGTTGACAACCACCCAAAATGCTTAAGCCCAATTTGTGAAGTAGTAATCCCCACCACTTATATACCACACACACACTTTGTGAGTTTTAGGTATGGCACTATGTTTGGGGTTGGGGTGTTACAACAATTTGTAATGTCCCGGGCTTAGGTCCCCGGTCCGTTATTGAGGAAAACTGACCTTGACAACTTATTGGGTTCGGGCCCAAATGGATCCGTTGACAACCACCCAAAATGCTTAAGCCCAAGTTGTCAAGTAGTAATCTCCACCACTTATATACCACACCCACACTTCGTAAGTTTTAGGTATGGCACTATGTTTGGGGTTGGGGTGTTACAACCTCCCCCACTTATATTCGCAACGTCCTCGTTGCGACATGGCCCATTCACTTATTTCCAGTGACAGTGGCGGTTGCACGCTCCCGGCTTAGTTCCCTTCGGGTAGCCTTTTCCACTATCAGAGCCCCGCGCCCCATGCATGCTCGTCACCGCAGTAGAGTTTCACCGCCAAGTTCGGGATGGATTGGTGTGGTTCCTCTACGCCTAGGACGCCAGAATCTCGAACCATGAACGAAGAAAGGCATGAGAGAAATATTGGCTGAGGCCCCAATTCTTGAGCACCAAAGGGACTTAATTCAAGCTCAGCTTGTTTATGATCAAGCACTCAAACGACCCGGGGTTCATCTCCTGAAGCTAGCGATCGATGAGTCAGATTGATGAGTTGAGGCTGACGACCTGAATCGCGATAGCTCTCTGAATCATTCTCATTCTATAGGCATAAATGGCTTTCGGTGACAGGAAGACTCAATTTGTTCACGTGGCTTATATATCTAGTTACACGGGGAAGACGCTCTGATAGTGGAAAAGGCTACCCGAAGGGAACTAAGCCGGGAGCGTGCAGCCGCCACTGTCACTGGAAATAAGTGAATGGGCCATGTCGCAACGAGGACGTTGCGAATATAAGTGGGGGAGGTTGTAACACCCCAACCCCAAACATAGTGTCATACCTAAAACTCACGAAGTGTGGGTGTGGTATATAAGTGGAGAAGATTACTACTTGACAACTTGGGCTTAAGCATTTTGGGTGGTTGTCAACGGGTCCATTTGGGCCCGAACCCAACAAGTTGTCAAGGTCAGTTTTCCTCAATAACGGACCGGGGACCTAAGCCCGGGACGTTACAAATGGTATCAGAGCCGAACGCCCTCTGACAGTGGAAAGGGCTACTCGAGAGGTGGAACCGCCCCTACAAGAGGTTGGAGGAAATGGCTACCCGGAGCGTGCAGCCGCCACTGTCACTGGGAAGAAGTGATGAGCCATGTCGCAAAGAGGACGTTGTGAATATAAGTGGGGAAGGTTGTAAAAATCCCAAACAAAAGTCCCATACCGTGGAAAACAAAAATTTCCGGGTGGGATAAATGGTGAGGAATTTACTACCGAACAACCCGACTTAAGCATTTTGGGGGTGGTTAATCGGGTCCGTATGGGCCCAATCCCAAGAGGTTGTTAGGGCCAGTAATGCTCCGTTAACGGACCGGGGACCTAAGCCCGGGCCGTTACACTTATGGTGTGGCTTTTCTCTTGTATGATACTATGATTACTACATGTAGTGTGACGGCAGGTCCTCATCACTAACAGATGGTTAATGAAATTCACAACCACGAAGGCTAAGGTCATTTAGAATTGCTGTAACCATTGAATTACCCGTTTTGTTTTGTTTTTTTAATGCACCCAAATTGGCGTTTCCTCCAAATATATCAAGTCACAAAAGGCAAAACTCAAGACGAGTCTTTAGATGGTGAAATAAATTCTCAATATAAAATCTCTCCTTGCGGAACATGATTCCATTATGACCAAACAAATAGCTTACAAAACAGCTATAGGTTTCATTTATTCTGTCATAGGTCATACAAGGTCGATTTAGTGAATTCTGATGGCCAGCCACAGTTCTCTTGCCCGATTGCAAAAAAGAAAAGATGCACCAACTCATCTAGATTAACTCCACAAAGAGGGAAGTCCACATCAATCGGTATTGGTAGAGAATTTTTGCCTACGATCCTTGGTCAATAATATCGCAAGCCTCATAAGCCACAAGGAAATCTTCACCTTCAAGTGCACCTTCATACTCCAAATCAACTGGCAATCACTACAAGCCATCAATATCAAACATAGTAGGACCGAAAATAGCCTTATATGCTTTCTTCCTCAAGAAATCAGCATCCTACCAAGTCCAATGATCTTTGTAGTTAGAGAGGCCCTCAATGGCCTATGTTCCTCAATCAACTTCAAAAACTCCAACAGTGTCTACTCAAAGAACGCAATACAAAAAGTACGAGCCACGCTCCATCAGCATCTATATATTAGAAGCTAAGACAAATAACATCAAGAAATGATAGCATAGAGGTCAACCACCCGAAAAATCATCAAGACACCCCCCTAAACAAGGGGCATACATACAGGAAATCAGGAGATTTCAATAGAATGGAACAAACTTACCTACAAAATGAGGAGAGAAGATGTCCACTATCGAAGCAAGAGAGCTTTGACATAGATGCCATAAATACCTCCTATAACGTCTAGGTAAGTCATCACGACTCCCTTGTAATCGAGCCAGCCACTTGAGGAAAAGGGCCCCATTCATCTCATTCAGTCTTAATATCCCTAAACCACTCTTCTAAAGGCAAAGTCACTAAATCCCAATCCACCATATGCACACAAGGCAATGCCTTGCTCGGATTACTTCAGAAGAAATGTTGCATAGTTGCCTTAAGACTGACGAACCCAATTAAAAGGAGCCTTGTCGAAGTAAAAGAATCGAAACTGCGATGAGAATCGCTTTAAGTAATATCAAACAATATTCTTCAGACAGGCAAGATGCCTTCCAACCAGAGAGCTAATGCTCCAACTTTACACTGAAAAGCATTCACTCTAACTGTCGAATGCAGCCATATTGATTTTGTTCTTAGCTAACTTTGAGCAACCCTCATAAGACATTCAAAGGCTTATAAACTTGTAGAGAAGACGGTTTTTTTTCAAAAAAAAACTTGTTTACAATAACTTTGAACCTTCCCATTGGACTTGAGAAGGTCTTTATACTTGCCATCATAGGAATGTGATACGTGATTCCTATTTTCCCATACAGTTTTCTTATACATTTACTTATAGAGAAGAAGCAAGGATAATGGGCCATATTTTGTAGAAGAGAGAACATGAGAAATGGATATATGGCGGCATACAAAAAAGATTTCTATGCATACCCCTCCTTACATGATGACCATATAGATATATGGAAGCATACAAAAAAGATTTCTATGCATACCCTTCCTTGCATGATGACCATTTAATTTGTTATTACAACATGACACGTGTGAGCTTATTAACCCTTTTTAATTTGTCATTACAATGCAATACTTGCAAGCTTATTAACCCTTAAACCATAACCTATGAGGGTTATCTTTCATTGATTGCATCATTAAGTTTACATGAACCACAATAAAAAAACTCATTTACCACTGAATGTGTATCAAATCTAGAACAGTTGTTTATTCCTCTTTCTTGTCCAACCACCTACCGCCTCTCTTCACCGTGAATGCCTCCTCCTACCAACCCTCCATCTTACGCCCTGCATGTCCACATCCCTCTCCGTTGAGGGGAAATCAAATCAAAATCTTTAATTATTTGTTGTTGTCTTAGAGTCTCTTATTATTGTTTATTTTTTATAGTTATGTTGAGATCATCTCCTACCTTCTCTGGCTCTTTTCAGTAATTACCTAACATCTCAAGCCTTACTAGGGTGTCACCCACTTGCATTTTAAAAAAAACAATATTGATTGTGTGTGTGTGTGTGTATATATATTGAAAAATTAAGATTTTATGCATTAGTTGGCACTTTGTTTACTGAAAATGGGATAACACCCATACCCATCCAATATCTCATTCTCCATGTCTACCTGTGTGCACGGGTGAGTGTATTTGTTCATTGTGTATGCACGGTGTGTGTGTGTGTGTGCATGCACACACATACATTTGTATCCTATTTTTCTACTTTATTCATTTATCATATTAATGTTTATATCCTCTTTCTCCACTGTTATTGCATCATAGCCCTTTCAATTACATATGTCCAAAAATAGAAACGGCTCCAGTCAAGAACCCAACCGTACAGATGCATTTAAACCTATTTCTGATAAGAATATCTCAAATTTTATAAAGATCTGAGATATATTATATATTATTGTCATTATTTATCATCATTAAATAACTATTTATTCGAATAAGTTATTAACTCTATTCAAAAACAACCTTACTATCCAGCCCAACAAATGTGATCCGGAATTTTCTTTTATCTGAAGCATATTAAATAATAATCTTAGCATGTCAATAAAAAGGGCAAAACCTTCTCCCACTTTAAGAAGGGCCAGCTAGATGAATTCTTGGTCAAATCCATGTTGAAATATCCTACAATTTTTACACTGGTTGTCAACTACCTAACGCAACCCCCACAATGGGGGATTTGAACTCTGGTCTTTTGGATGGTAAGCACAGCACACTGTACTACCACCAGATCATTGAATTGGATACTTTGAGTACTACAAACCCATAGGTAAAGGTTCAAATGTTAAAAAGAGGGTCAAATTAATACATGATAGTGTAGTCAATAATAATGCATAGTATTATACTTAGATTATGATCTTTATAATCCGATGCATGCATAGTATTAGACATAGTATTGCAAATAGGGTTAAAATCATCCATAAGGTTGATTTTAATTGGAGTCATTGATTTTTTTCAATGATCACTCATTTATCTAAACTACCGTATATATTAAACAATTTTAAGTTTGACGTACCCCTATCCTAAATATAGTTAAACCTATTTCTAAGGGTTTGAAATCAAATGCGGTTAAATAGACAGAAATATGTAAATGAAGAGAGATAATTAAATGTAGAGATAACAAGAGGGGTGTGTGCGTGTGCGTGAGAGAGAGAGAGATGATATGTGAGAAAAAGGGAGAGTTAGCGGGGAGGGAGGAATTGGGGAGAGGGTGCCAAACCGGACGCCATTTCCTACTTGGAGTACTAAGATATGCCTGGAATCTAAATTTTTCAATGTCCATACACGTTCTTTTGTTTAAGATTATTATATAATTATTCCATGACAAAAAAAGTCCCCTTTCTTCACATCGATAACAACCTATGGGGAAATCTGTCGGAAATCTCAACTAGGAAGTGGTCATCTCAGCTATAAATCTCACGCCGACATGTTGTATGGAACCAACCGGGGCAAAGTCGGTTCCTTTGCCAAGATGAGCTATGATGAAGCAAATTCCAGACAGATACGTTGAAATTTAAACAATGTCCAGTTGCACAATCCCAACATAAAACTGAAGTGATCAAGAAGGAGAAGAGAAGATATCTCCTGAAGTGGAAAAAACCTATTCTTGGTAAGTAATCATTCCTGGCAGGTTGAGCAGATACTTGTCGTCTAATCCAATTCAACGGAACAGTTAAGACAGTAGAGATGAGGTGCACCAACCTCTCTTGGCCGGCGGTATCCCAGATCTGGGCCTTGACGCTCTTGTGTCGTATGACGACGGTCCGCGTCTGGAACTCGACACCGATGGTGGCCTTGGAATCCATAGCGAAGTCGTTGCGGGCGTACCTCGCCAGAATCTGCGACTTCCCCACGGCCGAGTCCCCGATTAGCACTATCTTGAACACGTAATCCACCTTCTCCGCCATTCCCCCGACAAAGTGTTAACCTCTCTCTCTCTCTCTCTCTCTCTCTCTCTCTCTCTCTCTCTCTCTCTCTCTCTCGCTCTCTCTCTCTGTTGACCGCCGCTCGCAAGTCGCGACTAGAAAGGGGCTCAGACACGGCACTGGAAGAGACGGCGGAGCAAACATTGCCATCTCATTTGTTCATTGAAAATGTTTATTAGCATTAGCAGAAAAAATAGTTCCCACCTCTACATACGTTGAGCCATTTAACTAAATACTGACGGGAGTTTCTATAATTTAAGCTGCTTATTCGAGCGGAAATACATCTTATTTTTATAGATATCACCCGATATTTATTTTTATTTCTATTTCTACTTTTTGAAAAGGTGATTTTGGACCCAAGTAGGGATGAAATCTGTCGGATACGGATACGAATATAGATATAATCATATCCTTATCCATTTTAAAATACGAATACGAATGCAGATATGAATATTGACGGATGTGAAAAATGTGTTACGATATCATTAAAAATGAATACGAATGTAAAACGAATACGAATCGGATACGAATAAATAATGATATAAATTTTTAATTGATTAACTAAAATATACATGTTTACAATGGTTTATACATAAAATAGATATACCAGATATAGTAATTTCATAAAAATTATATCAATAATGTGAATGCAATCATAAAATGTTGTTACGCACACTTATAAATAAAAATATTACTATACGTATGTACAAAAATGAATATACGAATATGAATGTGAATATTAATGAATGTCAAAATGATATCCATATCCGCATCCATTTTAAAATGCATACGAATGTCAAAATATGTATAAAACAAATACGGTAACAAATCGGATACGAATATATTCACATTCATTTTCATCCCTAAGTCAACATTTTTATTAAAGACAAAAGGCAATGATGGCTGATTTCCACAGATAACATTGATTAGAGATGAAAATAGATAAAGATATATCCGAATATCAGCTTCATGTATTCGAAAAATTATCGGATATGGATATCCGTATCCGAATATTAACTGAATACAAACCTGATATAGATATGGATTGTAAAAAAAATTCGGATATGAATACGTGGTAATGGCTTGAATATCCGGATTTGGAAATCCGAATACAATATCTTTTATATATTATTTAATATAGCATGAGACACAACCTTCTATTATTATATTAATATTATACATAATACAATATATTAATGATAGTAATAAATTTCTATTTGTTTGGGGATGGACAGGAATAAAAGTTACGAAATCCTATCCTCTCTTTTTGCTTCTGTTCAGGAATGTAGGTCATCTCGACGCTCCTTTTTGTCATGACGCAACTTATTTATAATTCATTGTCATTTTTTAAATCACCATTAATTTTGATAAAAATTCAATTCGTATTCGTATTGGGTCTTTATTCGATATGTATTCGGATACCATGTTATTTGGTTCATATTTGGATTCACTCTTCATTCGATTCATATTTAGATTGTCTCTTTATTTGATCCGTATCTGAATCGCTCTTTATTCGATCTGTATTCGGATTAGAAAAATATCCTATTTGAATCCGTTTCCATATATTTTAAAGATGTGGTTCCTTAATGCATATTCGAATCATATCTATATTCGTAGATTGAGATGAATCGGATAGGGATGTTTAAACAAGCATATCGTATCCGTATCTGATTCGTTTTCATCCCTAACCTTGATCCCTTCTTTTCTTTGCAAACTTCTCCCAACTCACCTAGATGCATATAGTATTGGTATAAATTTTGATTTTGAAAAGTATCTAAGTACTTCTCGAAAATTATTTTTGTTGATATACTCTTATTTAATTATTTTTAATTTTTTATAAATAGCAAATTATAATATTTTGGAAAATGACAATTTATGTTAATATAGTATTCGTTTTTATAATATTTTTGTATTTCTGAACTTCTACATATTTCGCATTGGAGATTATATCAGAAAAGTGCACAACATGATATTTTTGTGTAAGAAACTTTTTTGGGGTAGGTTTAGGTGTAAGGACTACTGCCCTAATTTTTGTAGAAAGAAATATTATCTACACAATTATCTAGTTTTTACAAACTAGATTTTGTAAATTGTCCAAAAAAATTAAAGAAAATAAATATGATGTTAGAAAAATGAAAGTATATACCTACATAGAAGGAGTCAAGAATTATACCCACAAAAAAAACCAAGCAAAAATAGTATTAAAATCCAAGTTCAAGATCCTAACCACAAGAGAAATGTCTAAGTATGCTTCCAAGTCCAAAAAGGACCACTTGACAATTACTCAAAGATATTTTTCATAAAATTTCGATGAAGTGGGAACTTGTTCTCAATAAAGTATATTTTTCCTTTCAACAAGGCCCTTAAGCAGGGGCACATGTGTAAATCTTGATTCTTCGAGGAGCATAGTTGCATAATATTTTAAATGAAGGTTTTTTTAATAGTAGGCCCGGTCATATCCTCTTTTTTGCTTCCGTTCAAGAATGTAGGTCATCAGGACTCTCCTTTTTGTCATGATGCAACTTATTTATAATTCATTGTCATTTTTAAAATCATCATTAACATTGATAAAAATTCCATTCGTATTCGTGTGGATCTTTATTCAATATGTATTCGGATACCATGTTTATTGGGTTCATATTTGGATTCATTCTTCATTCGATTCATATTTAGATTGTCTCTTTATTTGATCCGTATATGATCCGCTCTTTATTCGATCTGTATTCGGTCATTATCCATATATTTTAAAGATGTGGTTCCTTAATGCATATCCGAATCATATGTGAATGTAGATTGAGATGAATCGAATATGGATGTTTAAACAAGCATACCCTATCCGTATCTGATTCGTTTCCATCCCTAACCTTGATCCCCTCTTTTTTTCGCAAACTTCTCTCAACTCACCATATGCATATAGTATTAGTATAAATTTTGGTTTTGACAATTATCTAAGTACTTCTCAAAAATATTTTTTTTGATATACTCTTATTTAATTGTTTTTAATTTATAAAAGTTGGAAAATGACAATTTATGTTAATATAGTATTCGTTTTTATAATAGTTTGTATTTTATGAACTTTTACATATTTTGCATTGAAGAATTATTTCAAAAAAGTGCATAACATGATATTTTTGTGTAAAAAACTTTTTTGGGGTAGGTTTAGGTATAAGGACTACTGCCCTAATTTTTGTAGAAAGAAATATTATCTACACAATTATCTAGTTTTTACAAACTAGATTTTGTAAATTATCCAAACAAAAAATTAAAGAAAATAAATATGATGTCAGAAAAATGACGAGTATATACCTACATAGAAGGAGTCAAGAATTATACCCACCAAAAAACCAAGCAAAAATAGTAATAATGTCCAAGTTCAAGATCCTAACCACAAGAGAAATGTCGAAGTATGCTTCCAAGTCCAAAAAGGACCACTTGACAATTACTCAAAGCCAGCCTGATATTTTCATAAAATTTCGATGAAGTGGGAACTTGTTCTCAATAAAGTATATTTTTCCTTTCAACAAGGCCCTTGAGCAAGGGCACGTGTGTAAATCTATTCTTCGAGGAGCATGCTTGCGTAATATTTCAAATGAAGGTTTTTTTAATAGTAGGCCCGGTAATTTCGGGAGTCCGGAGCGTCCTCACTGGGATTCGAACCCGGAACCTTTAATGTGGAGGCACACACTGCTCTACCACCAGACCACTCATTGGGTTCAGAATATTTTAAATGAAGTTAACATGGAGTTAGCCTAGAATGGGATACATAGTAGTGAAAGGACTTGTGCGAAATTTTTGAACCACTTCGGTTTGGACCATCAAGATCAGAATGTGGCTACATTCCAATCTTTCATTGGTAACAAATTTCATGATGTGGTCATCCCCTTCCTTATTTTGGAGGAGCTGTGTTGGATGATACTCATATATTTTCCTGCTAATTTTTATTGGACAATTAATGATTAACCAATAACTACTAAAAATATATGTAATTAAGATCAAGTTTTCACTTTATATATTTCGCCTAGGCAAGTCCGAACATCGAAACTATGAAGCAAATAAATGCAGCTCCGATTTAAGTTAGACAACTAAGTGTTCAAATTTTGGAAGAGGTGTATTTTTTATGCAAATGAGAAAGCGGCATGCAAATGCAAGGTATGAAATGATATGCAAATGCCAATTTCAAGGTCAAATAAGTTTTATTTTAAAAAAATCAAATTAGTTATAAAATAAACTTAATTTTTCGTAAGGTAATTTTTCTTGAATTGCTTACTAAATGAGAAAATTTAAAGATCGGGACCCATTCTACTAAATGAAAAAATCTAAAATCGTCAATATTTTTCTTTAATGGATCTGGGACCCGAATCGTTACAATTTAAAGATCGAGACCCATTCTGCGATCAGACCCATAGATGGGGACCCAATTTGTAATTTACCCTACATTTTTTATGGCTTAATATGCATGCATGAGAAATAAGTAGTTTCAGGTATTTTTATACAATTTTTCAAACAAAAAGTATAAAAATCCTGAAACTCTGTTAGACTGTGAAAATATGCAAAGTGCACTTACTGTAATCTTTATTTTTAAGAAATATTTGAAATTTTAAGAACTTTTCTTTGGGATGGTCGTCTGATCCCCATCAGACAGATCTGTGTGTCAGGTGCTGTAACCACAGAGGATCCTCTTTGTTACACTAGACCTCCATACATATTGACACGAGTAAGAAATATTCTGTATTTGTCATTACAGCTTGTACATGGCAAGAACTTAAATTCGACACGACACTACAATACATCAAAATTTAGTGTTTCACGGCGTTAATATATCCATAGATCTGTTTTGACGTAAGATTTACATTATACTGTTGTAGAAACAACGGCCAGGTCAAATGAATCTTGTCTATATTATCATATCGCTTGCATTGCTTGGATTGAAATGTTTCAAGTGCTTGGAAGTATGTAAACTGCAATATTGACGATTTTAGATTTGAAAAAAGTCAGAAACGAATGAAAGTGAAATACACGTAAACAAATTAAAGCTACAACGTATGTGTGCCAAGAAAGGAAGGAGTCCAATGAATGAAAATATAAAAAATGAAAATTAAAGCCTTTTGGTTTTAGTCTGCTAATAAAATTAAAAAAGGAAACCCCAACATTGGAATGTAAAGAGATTGTCTCTCTTTTTTCTCTACTTTTATTTTTATTTATAGGAAGATAAGTGATTAAGGTTTTTATACACACATGAATTTTACGAATATAATAGCCATTGCAAAGAACGAATGATGGATGCATTGCTATCATGTATTAATATATCTCAGAGGTAGAGAGCATGTTAGGATTAAGACTGTTTTCGCATGTTGCATGGTCCTAACTGCTGCATGACGAGTTCGAGCTCGCATTCGCATTCAGCACAATTCGAGTTCGAGCTCGCATTCAACATTCCAATTCAGGAAAGGTTTCAATTTTTTAATTTGCACGCGGAAACCCCCCCCCCTGGAGAAACACGGTACAATCCAAAAAGATATCATGGAAGGACTTTCAAACAAGCAAATTCTTAGTTGCAACTGAGTATTTCTATAAATGTTTTTTGATATCCAAGACGCTTTCACAATGATGCAGCAACTTCAGTAAACGAGTTTCGAGTTTTTACAGGCACAAAAAAGAGGAGAATCCTACATTCTCAAATTATGAGCACCTCTGCATTCAACAGCAATGGATCTGGTTTTTTTCTTGGTCCCAGCTGTGTTACCTGGAATTTAATAAATCGGCCAACCTGATCACCCAAATGTACCGCCGCCACGACTACAGAGATCACGGAAGCTGATGATGTATCTCCCCTGCAAATAAACTTCAAATTTCAAAAACCACTAAACACCTGTAATACTCTGATTATCCTTCAATTTATGAACCACGATACCGGACAAATGAAGCCCTAACCAAACATCCTTGCATACGCACGGCGTTCCTGGTCACGCCTGTCCGCAATCTGCACTCAAGCATAAGAGACAGTTGAACACACAACAACAAAACAAACCAAATAGGTAGTGGTAATCTCAAAATGATCAAAAACCTTCTTTCTCGCAGCAGCAAGTTCCTTCCGTATGCCTCCTGAAGCACAGAATAACCACATTGTTTAGCCGGAAAATAAAAGAAAGCCAATCCCATAGAAGCAGCATTACCATCATTAGGCTCCAAGTCTAGAGCCTTCTTGAAGCTCTCTACTGCTGCATCTACATCATTAAGAGCCATGTGCGCCTACAGAACCAACCATTTCACGTAACATTAGAGACAAACGGAAATTTAACAGGAAAGAACAGGAATTCAACACAATATGTTTGAGAAATCATAACGCCACAAGAGAAACGATCCTATCAACAGGACTCCCCATAATCGCTAAAGAAAGCTAACGATATACAAGATCTCATTAAGACATGCCCGTGCACTGATCTTAATCCGAAAGTAAAAACCACTCACTACCGTGAGTTAAGAGAACATTAATTACCAGATAACATAAAAGTATAACTACAGACAAAAATCAACTAGCTAGTGCACATCATGCCTAATTTTCCAAAGAATAACAAAAGATCAAATAATCCTTGCGCGGACCCCAGGGTCATCCGTCAATGCAGGCAACCCATCTTTGGAACAGCAAAGAGATACTATAAACAAGCATGGCTCTCTGTTCATTGTCCTTCCCCGCCATTGTACAATGTCTACAGGCACCCACAATGCCCAAGAAAGCATGGCTTTCTGTTCATCTGTCATCAGCCGATTCATTTCAAAATCCAAATGAAAAATCAGACACAGCGATATTTACACTGCTAAATGTGCTTAAATTGTCCCAAAGTAATTCCAGGATCAAAAAATTGTCACCGAATATAAGACCATGTATGCTTACAGACTGAAGTGTCCATCTGCCCAGGTCCAATAGTTTGTAGTGCCAGAAAGACTCCAACCTCATATAATGTCTCCAAAATTAATAGAAACTCTGCAAAGCGCTGATCAGTCAAGTCACTACAAAAACGATGAAGCCATATGCCTATCTCCCCTACACATTCTCAAGGTGCAGCACACATTAAATGCCAAAGCAAACAATCTAGGGAATCTAGCCACAAGTGTACCCCGACCCATCCAATCATCAATCTAAAAGAAGAACCCCGTTCCATCACCCTTGACTTCATAAGCGGGCCCATAGAGAAGAGAACTGAACAAATGCCATAAGTTGGAGGGCGAGCTCATTGCAACAACCAGAGCCAAGAAGTTCATATAAATCACATAAATAGAGCGCATCATTTTGCATAACAAGTCAGAACCACCACCCCAGATATGAGTGCTCCATTCATCTCCAAACTCAAAATCCACAAGCCACCGTCTTCCTCACACGGCAATAGGATCTTCCACCCCCACCAAAGACATCCCCTCCCAAAAGAATCTCATCAACACTTCAAGCCCTCCCTTTACCCCAGTAGGTAAGGAGCACGTAGAGAGAATGAAGTCCGAGATCGAAGTTAATACTGCCTTCAAGAGCACCAGGCAACCACCCCTCGACAGTCAAGTTGGACACCAACTAGCCAGCTCCATCTCCATCTTTTTAGGTACAAAAGACCAATTTGAATGCTTCAGTCTACCCCCACCAACGGCAGGGAAGATAGGGTCACCAAGGTGCCCTTCGCTGCATTTGAAGGGCAACCCAAACCCGTCAACCTCCTCCTCGAACAGCCTAAAAAGAACAAACGCTGACTTAGCACAGTTAAGAAGCATGCAAGAGACCCTCCTGAACACCTCGAGTACAAAGGTCAATGCCTTTGCAATTCTGACATCTCCATCCAAGAAAAAACAGTGTCATCAGCACAATGAAGCACATGCATCAGAATATCGCTCATACTAAAGCTATCAACAAAACTACCCTCACGGGCCTTAACAACTAATCTCACAAGCATGGTAATATGACGCATGCATGGTATTCAACTCAAAGACTCCTTAGTCCTTAACCTATGTGATGTGAGAAGGAACAGTCGCATTAGCTCCTCAAACTGTATCTCAGTCTGTCCGTCAAACACAAAATATCTCTTCCCTCCCATAAGGCCCCACTACTCGGCATGGCCTCAAATTTCAGCGAAATTCAGTCGAATTTCTGTCGAATATCGATATCCAGTCGAAATCGAAATTCAACCGAAACGACCGAAATGACCGAAATATGGGGGTCCTAGTACAAAAAATGACCGAAATGACCGAAATTCCGATCGAAATTCCACCGAAATTCCACCGAAATTCTGTTTTGGTCGATACCGAAATGGTGACCGAAACCGACATTTAAGGCCTTACTACTCGGACCCATCGATTAAGCCCACAACTAATCTCACAAGCATGGTAATATGACACATGCATGGTATTCAACTCAAAGACTCCTTAACCTATGTGATGTGAGAAGGAACAGTCGCATTAGCTCCTCAAACTGTATCTCAGTCTGTCTGTCAAACACAAAATATCTCTTCCCTCCCATAAGGCCCCACTACTCGGACCCATCGATTAAACCCACAGTAGTGATTCTGCACTGCCTCTTGAATGGCATGATCCCCCTCCCTCGATGCCACCCACCTCGATAGCATGTATCATGTGGCAACACATGCGCCCATTCGCTACCGCATGGAAGAAATGAGTGTTCGCATCTCCCTCCAACCATTCCTGTCTCGATCTCTGCCTCTAATATGTTTCCCTCTTCGTCCAGAAGAATATGGTGCTCACGTCGTGCAACTTTCACCTCCTACCATAGCATTCTAAAGTCCTTCGGACAGCCAAGATGTACAATCTTTGCATGTGTCTCATCCATGCAATGTCTACTGAGCTCCCTATCTCCTTCATGAACCATACTAGCCAAGGTTTTTAAAAATGCGAGGCGGATCAAGGTATTTTTCTGGTATGACATTGAGGCATAAGCCTTATCTATAGATAAAAAATTTATGATCTTTAGTGGACCCCTCAATAAGAAATCCTTAGGATAAACCGACAGATCTCAATCTCCACCTCCTCCAATCCCCAAAGGAACAAACACAAACTTGTTGCCATTGAATCGAAGGATCGATACCACACCATGCGAAGGAGAACCTCCAATCAACACAATAATAAACCCTTAAGATATCAACTTTCCATAGAAAAGCCCTGACCTTCCCATGGTTCCAACCAGCAATGATCTTAGACAGAATGACGACACAACATCTAAAAGTCATCTAGAAAAGGGTAACAACTTGTTTCTTGTCTAAGAATTTCAAAGAAAAGCACTATGTCTATTATTTTACTTTTAGACTAAATGGGAAAATATGTAATAATAGCCTTTATACTTCTTGTTTATTTGTCAAGAAAAGAGATGTTATTCGAAGTATTAATTGCATATATTTATGAAAATATAATTTTGTTGAGTATCAAAACCATGGTAATAGAATAGGATGTATCCTCCCATTATCTTCA
Organism: Ottelia alismoides; assembly: GCA_037367405.1. Classification (NCBI taxonomy): domain Eukaryota; kingdom Viridiplantae; phylum Streptophyta; class Magnoliopsida; order Alismatales; family Hydrocharitaceae; genus Ottelia; species Ottelia alismoides. The sequence continues at coordinate 430,780 of JAZKJV010006978.1, read as the reverse complement.
CTATACATGATGGAATGCTACACCACACACAATACTCATGCACTATGTGATAAGGGAGTAAACACAAGAAAACATATCACACATTTGATGAAATCATAGATCAAATCCAATAACCCGATCAACCCTTAAGACAAAGGACTCCTAGATAAGATGAAATGAAACTCTAGGATAATATATCAGAACACAAAAGCAATGAATATTAGGGATCCTATTGGGCTTTCCTTTCATGTGGGACAAGGGGACAAATATACAATTGAGAAAGCATTTATATAGCCATGAGTTTGGCATGTGAGAAAATTCAAGACATTGTGGGAAAGCCGGGCAAAGAGGTTCAAGAATCATGACCACAATTCGTCAAAGGTCGACAATCATGGTTCCTCATCAACTCCATCAAGAAGCTATTGAATATTGGTATTGGAAACGTTGATTTTCAATTCTTTTCTACATGTCTATCTAGCTACACACACCCAAATTTTAGTACTGTACACCACAAAATGTGTAACAAGACATTAAGGTAGCGTTTGGTTGGTGGGGTAAACTCCCCGTGGGGGAGTTTACCCCCCTTAACCCACAATTCTTCTCTCTCGTGTGGGTCCCACTTTATTCCTTTTTTAAAAAAATAAATAAATCAATTTACATCATCAATCCTATCAACAATTAATATATTATACCATCATATCATATAAAAATTATAAATTGTTGGGAAAAGAGTCTTCGTTATGATTCAAGAAAACCCTAGGCTCTCTTATATAGGGAGAGAAGGGTAAATTACAAAAAAGTCTAAATAAGAAAAGGAAATAACGACAGGATACATAAAATGATAATAGAGAAACTATCTCTACACTCCCTCTCAAGGTGGAGCATAGATGTCTATCATGCTCAGCTTGGATGAACATTTCTGAAAAGGTCCTCTGAGCAGTGGCTTGGTGAATACATCTGCCGTCTGATCTCCTGAGCTCACATGTGCAGTAGATATCAATCCTCTCTGAATCAAATCCCTGGTGTAATGGCAGTCAACTTCAATATGCTTGGTCCTTTCATGGAAGGCTGGGTTGTTGGCAATGAATAGTGCTGCCTGATTGTCACACTGAAGCTTCATAGGTAGAGTCACAGCTACATGTAGATCTTCTAGTACAGAACGAACCCACATCATTTCCGTGCTAGCTTGGGCCATGGCCCTATATTCGGATTCAGCACTGGACCTTACCACAACCGTTTGTTTCTTGCTTTTCCCAGAAATCAGAGAGCCTCCAACGAACACTGCAACCCCTGAGGTTGATTTTCGATCCTTAGGACATCTTGCATAATCTGCGTCTGCACACGCCGAGATGGATAAATCTGTGCCCTTTCTGAATAGCAGCCCTGACCCAGGAGAGGACTTTAGATACCTCAGTATCATGTGTATAGCATCCATGTGAACCTGTCTTGGCTGCTCCATGAATTGACTCATCCTGCTAACTGCAAATTGAATATCTGGACGAGTTATGGTAATGTAGAGGAACTTTCCCACCATTTCTCTATATCTCCTCTTATCTACTTCATCAGTATCACCATCATACAATTTCATGCTAGGATCCATGGGAATACTTGATGGTTTGCATCCATCCATGCATGTCTCAATCAAGAAGTCTGTAATGTACTTCCGTTGGGTCATCACCAAGCCTTGTGCATTCCTTGCAAATTCTAACCCCAGAAAATATCTTAGGGTCCCAAGATCCTTTGTAACAAACTGATGGCCTAGGAATGCCTTCGCCCTCTCTATGCCCTGAGCATCATCTCCTGTAACAAGAATATCATCCACATAAACCATAAAGACAACCGTACCTGCCGATAACTTCTGGACAAACAACGAGGGATCGGCATTTGACCTCTTGAATCCCCGTTGCTCAATTAGGTTGGACAGCTTCTGGAACCATGCTCTCGGACTCTGTTTGAGGCCATATATCGCCTTGTGAAGTATACAAACCATGTGCGTCTCCCCCTCAGCAGTAAACCCAGGGTGGCTGCTGCATGTAGACTTCCTCCTGTAAGTCCCCGTACAGAAAGGCATTCTTGACATCTAGTTGAGATATACTCCAATCACGGACCACAGCAACAGACAAGAGAATACGAAGAGTCGAATGTCTCGCCACTGGAGAGAATGTATCCATGTAATCCACATCATAGGTTTGAGTAAACCCTCGTGCGACCAAGCGTGCTTTGTACCTATCCAACGTGCCATCTGCATGATATTTTACTGTAAAAACCCACTTACAGCTCACAACGGATGCATCAGGAGGCGCAGGGACCAAGGACCATGTGCCACGAGATTGCAAGGCCTGCATCTCTTCTTCCATAGCCACTCTCCAGCAATCATTCTTCAAAGCCTCCTGGTATGTCTGTGGTATATCCATGGAAGACAAGGCTGTGACAAACCGCTGAAACTCACCAGTGAGGCGGTGAAAGGAAACCTGTGAAGCAAATGGATATGAAGCACACTGCCTCCTCTGCTTCCGAACAGCAATCGGAACATCAAGATCATCATCTACTGTACTGGATGGGCTAGGGTCGTCCTGTACTGAAGAATCCTGCACGTGTACCAAATCTGACCCGTCAGTAGTAATGCCATCTGAACATACCTGAGGCGTGATGATAGGCTGATGGGTGGTCTGAGCAGGACCTGACCGACGCATATAGAATTTAGGTAATGACGAAATGATAGGCCGTGAAATAGGTGGTGGTGGAGGTGGGGGGACTTGCAAAGGGGACGACTCAGGTGAACTCCCTATAGGCGGTGGAGGAACATAGACATCATCGGTGGTAGTGGATGGTACCATTCTGTCACCTGCAGGCGAGAAATACATGACAGACTCAAAGAAAGTGACATCAACACTGACAAAGTACTTCTTAGTCGTTGGGTCATAACACCGATAGCCCTTCTGAGTCCTGGAATAGCCAACAAAGACGCACTTGACTGCTCTGGGAGAGAGCTTGTCAAAACCTGGAGATAGACGATGAACGAAAGCCACAGTACCAAAGACACGTGGAGTCAGTGAGAATAACTCCTTGTCTGGGAAAAGAATAGAGATAGGTGATTTCTCACCAAGAACTGAGGATGGCATTCGATTGACCAAATAACACGCAGTAAGAACAACGTCGCCCCAGAATGAAATAGGAGCACAACTCTGAATCAACAAGGTACAAGTAATATCCAAGAGATGGTGATGCTTTCTTTCCGCCACACCATTTTGTTGTGAAGTATATGCACACGTGGTTTGGTGAATAATACCCTTTGATGAAAGAAAGTGAGAAAGTGAGCGTGTACAAAATTCGAGGGCATTATCCGTCCGCACATATTTGACTGAGGAAGAGAAAATATTGTGCATTTCATTAATCAAATTATTGATCACATCTCCTGCTTCAGATTTATTCTTCAAAAGAAAGACCCATGACACACGGAAAAAACATCCACTACCACAAGATAGAACCTGTGCCCCTGATGATCGGGAACACTACTCGGACCCCATATATCTACATGCAACAAGTCAAGCGGGGAGCTACTGCTCCGACTCTGACGACTTGGGAAGCTTGACCTATGATGCTTTCCCAACTGACATGCTTCACAGCGGAAAGACGAACTAGAAGAGATCTGGGGCAGAAGATGGCGCATTTTCTGGAGCGGAAGGTGACCAAACCGGAGATGCCAGATGTACGGAGAGATTGGTCCGGCAGAATGAGAAGAGACGCCGATATAAACCACCCTGCTCAGAGCCACAGCCAATCACCTTACCCGTTAGTATGTCCTGAAAAATGAGAGAAGACGGGTCAAATATAGCACGACAATTCAAATCCTTCGTTATCTGACTAATAGATAGCAAATTCATTGAGAACTCAGGAGCATGTAGGACGTTCTGTAGCTGCATAGTGGAGGAGAGGATGACCTCCCCCTGTCCAACAAGGGGTGAATGGGTACCATCTGCTATCTGTACTGAGCGGCCGAGAGGAATGTCCCTGTAGGCCTGTAATCTATCTCTATCTCAGCAGAGATGATGTGTGGCTCCGGAATCTATAACCCAGTCAGATATATCATGAGGTGGTATGAAAGCAGTAGATCTACCTGAGGTACTGGCTGCGGCTGATGAACTGGCAGAGGCAGTAGCAGCAATATCTGAAGAACCGCCTGACGAATCACCAGATGAATGTGCCATAATATCTCGGAGACGGGCCACAAGTTCGTCGAATCGGTTATCTGCAGTAGACGGTAATGGAGACTGTGAGTGCTCTGCAACACGTGCCGATGCCGGGAACCCATGCTTCGAATAGCATGTCTCCTCCGAGTGTCCTGTGCGGTGACAATAGGAGCATGTCTGACTGAAGCGACCACCCCTTCCCTGGGGTCCACGGTCACGTCCACGACCACGATCAAAGGGCGGTCCACCTCTCCCACGCGAGACTGCCATCGCTGAAGGGGGTGGAGTAGAAGAGCTGGAGAAAACTGGAATGCGACTAAGCCTTTTGTAAACATCTTCCACTGGAGGAATAACTGCATCAGTGAGTATCTGAGATCGAGCGGCATCATACTCAGGGTCAAGAGCCGCAAGTAGAACACCAACCATGGTGACGTTTCGAAACGCCTTCTGCTACTCAGGGGTTGCAGTGAGAGGAATGGTACTGTATAACTTCTCAAACATCCCACTTAGGGATGTGTAAAGAGAATGGAGAGGTCTGCCGTTCTGCTTCATTGTGAAGATGTCGTGCTGAAGCTGCAACATCTTTGTCTCATTTCGCACCTGCGAATATGTAGCGGCAAGAATGTCCCACATTGCCTTAGCAGTAGGCTGATGGAGGACGTCGGTAGCAATCTTCATCGTCAAGGTACCGGACAACCAGACCTTCGCATAGGAATCATCAGCCTCCCATGAGGCATATATCCCAGTCTTCTCTGCGGGCTCATCCTCAGTAAGAATGTGCTTCTTACCATTCGATTTCATGAGGCTCATGAACTGCATAGCCCAGAGCTCATAGTTAGACCCGTCCATCTTGACTATTGGCGCAGGACCTTTGAATGCGCCGGTGGAGGGTATATCGACTTTCGATTCTGACATACTGCCGCTTGGAGAAGAACTAGGATATGTAGACGTGATGCTGAATGTCTACACCAACTGCATCGGATTTGAGTGTGTATGTAGACGTTACGCACTCAAATCCATAGAACGGACGAGGAGGGAACTAGGGCATGCCTCACAGGAGGCTTACAGCCCTTTGCAGCGGCTGGGAACCGCTTAGGGACCTTGCGCGGCGGGCCATGCAAGCACCCGAAGGGGCTACGGCGGCAGCTGGTGGCTTCCGCCGGTGGGCTGGAGCCGCTGGCGGCTGGCTGGGACCTCCGCTGGCTGGCTGGGGCTTCCGACGGTAGAGGGTTGGGACCTCCGGCTGTGGCCTAGAGTGATGAGAGCCCCAGGAAGAGAGAGAGGCGGCGGCGGCGTGAGATAAAGGAAGAGAGAGAGGCGGCGACGGTGCCGAGAAGAAGGAGGCGGGTGGGGAAAGGAAGGGGGGGCGGCGGCGGCGGGTGGAGAGCCCTAGGGTGGCTCTGATACCATGTTGGGAAAAGAGTCTTCGTTATGATTCAAGAAAACCCTAGGCTCTCTTATATAGGGAGAGACCTTAAGGGTAAATTACAAAGAAGTCTAAATAAGAAAAGGAAATAACAACAGGATACATAAAATGATAATAGAGAAACTATCTCTACATAAACTACTTCACTTCTACTCACTTTTTCAAACTTCAATACAATCACATCACAATAACTACTCACTTTTTCAAATTCCAATACAATCATATCACAACAAACCCACTTCTAACCCACCCCCAGTTTAACCCTCTATCCAAACACCAAAACTTAAAAAACGGTTACCTTCTACCAGTTTAACTCGCCTTAACCCGCGTACCAAACGCACCCTAAATGTCAGATTTCATATCATTTCAATAAGCCTGGAAAGAGAAACTCGGTGGAATTTTATTGAAATGCCTGGAAATTGAGGAAATTACTTGAAAACTCATTTTATTCTAAAAGTAAGATTTCTAATATTCTTTAATCAATAAATGAGAAGGAAATACATAAATTGTTGGTAATAATAAGATATTAACATGACATGTTTCCTTAAATCGCCATTCAATCTCCCAAACAAACGTAATATGCCGCTCAGAGCTAGAACTAGATTTAGAATATAAATTAAAAGCCATTAGTTTTGCCTCGTGAACATGAAGGGAATGGAGATACGTGCAATAATCATGGAGAAAAACATGGCCAATAAAGAAGACTAGATAAATGATATCTTATATAAGAAATTGAATATTAAAATGATAGCTAAGAACTTATATCTAATAAAAATACTTTGAACTTAAAAAAATATTTAATTTTAGAAATAAAATAAGGCACACATAAAAACACAAATATTTCTAATATGTATGTCTAATAGCATTGTAGGGCTTGTGATCGTCAAATATATGTTACATGAGACACAAACAAATCAATTAACACCAACAAACCGCATGGCATGCACAAGCACAATCTATATCCAACCTAACAGTATGCAAATACTAACAGACACAAGACTCGGAAGGCTGCTAACAAATTAGCACTCCCACAGTCACAAGTACTCCATGCAGGATAGATAAGCAACAAGAAAGAGAGTCCGAGAAATGAGCAAATTTCTATTGTCTTAAGAGATGAAAGAATATAATGTAATGCACCAATGTATAGAGCTCAAAAAGTTCTTCAAAGTGATCAAAATTAGGTGAAAGAATGGCTATAAAGGCTAAAAGGACGAATTTCGAAGAAACGTAGCCAGATTCTTCTTTTATGTTGTTTCGATCGAAATTCGAGTGGAATTTCACTGAAATGGATCAAAATGAACCGAAATGTCGATGAAATCTAGGAAAAGGAAATGTTATTGGGTATCGGTTTCAACCACTATCCAAAACCAAATTTTGACAAAAATTCGGTGTATTCGGTAAAATTTAAGGATATGTTGTGTACTCATCCCAAACTCGTCATGTTGTACAAATTCTCATGGGGTAGTCACAATGCAACATAGATGGCAAAAGTGCATATAGTAATGAGGTGGACTGTAACTATATTAAAAAAACTTAATTTGTCTCAATATCTATGATTAGCAATCTCTTTCTTCTTATATATAATATACATGTATGCATGTATATACGTATATATGTGTGTGTATTGCCAATTAGGTTTTAAGAGCAGCACTAATGTGATTTGAAAACATAGCAGTGACAAAAAATTGGAAAACTATGACCATAAAGAGAAAAGATAGTTATATGTGGTAACCCTAACATTATTTCCCTCCAACGGACTGCTCTATTATTTACCATGTGAGAGCAATTAACAGTGGCTGATCGTCTCCTATGTTTGTTGTGTAATCAACTTACGTTGTTAATTACTTACACATTAAATCAATTAGCATATTAACATGTGAGAGTTGTGAATTTGTGTACAGTACAGAGAGTTTTGGAAAAAAGCAGGAATTAATTTATAAACCTAAAATTTTACAAAATAAGCTTGTAAGAAAGGTTTACTGAAATAGCACTAACCTGACCTTGGCGAAAATAGGCTTTAGGATTACCCTCTTTTTCTCTCAATGCAAAGTCAGCATCCAGCAAAGCTCCCTTTAGGTCTCCCAATTTCAACTTGCATGCCTAACAGGTCAATTGTTTTTGGTAAGAATTCGGAAGGAAAAACTGATGAGAGAAAGCAAACCTGTGAACAACAACTAATAACATGCTGCAAGACGATTTCCAAAGCCAAGTATTGTTAGAAGTAGAACAACACCAACTACTGCAAGTACATATGCAATTAAAGAAGAATGATGTGGTAGCCAGCAAAGGTTCTCAGTTTATTGATATTTGCAAAGAAATATTAAATAATGCCCAGTGTAAGATTTAGCATAATGAAAACCTAACAGAGCCACTCTCTTTTTATAAGAGAATCCAGTGCTAAAATTTTATAGCACAACTCCTAAAAAATATGACCTAAATAACTTAGAGTATGATAGATCAAGACGGCCAAATCTCAATATTCTCCCTCAAGTAAGAGCATATGAATTAATCCTATGAGATGGAGAGAAGAGGGAGGGGGGAGTCGAGGAGCGAGAGAGAGAGAGAGGAGCAAGAGGGAGTGACGCGAGAAGAAGAGGAGGTGGAAAAGTGAGACGGCTGCGCAGAAGAAAGATGTTGGCGGTCCTTAGTCTGTGGTTTGTCGAAGGAGGTGGAGATCATCAAGAAGGTTGGAGTCAACTGCAGAAATTCCTCCATTGGAGCGACCCTTCTAGTGTAGGGGTTTGGGTCACATAGCGCGTGCTTCATCAGCAGAATCCGATGCTTTCAATACGGTGAAGTTGGACACAACAGATCGCTTTGCTCTTTGTGGAATGTTTGGCGGTTGCGACGGGTTAAGACAAAGAAAATTCCCATAATTACTACTTGAGATAATCATTGGCGAGGCCCTTCAGACATCTGGGGCTCTGTTTAAAAGAGGTTGACTCCTCGTAGTGAATTTATAGACCCCAAAGGTCACAGAATCTGTTCAGATTCCAGACAGGGACAGCAGAGGTGTTCATCAACCACTCGAGGGAGGAGTTAACTCTGCATGGTATCTTGTTGGGAGTTTGTCCTCTCATAGATGACTATCAAGTTGGCAGTTACATCAGGATGACGCAACCTCGGTAACTTCTGCAAGTGATGTCATTCTCTAGCAGTTCATTGGCTTACACCTGAGGGCTATCGAGAAGTGATGCCCAGCTATTATTGGTGGCAAATATTTTGGTGGCTATAAGGATTTGTTAAGAGACCCATCGTCTCTACTAGTTTGATGATTTTCATTCGTCAATAACTCTTTTGCATCTTCGAAAGCCTCTTCGCTAGCATGAATTGGACTCCATTCATATGGTTCTCACGAAGCATGGGGAGGTATTCGAGGTTATATCTAATGCCATATCTTTGTGACAACTGATGTGGCGGTGGTTGTGATTGGATGTTCTTCAGTGTCCCCTATGTAGTAACATGTCAAAATGAACTTTAAAAATTCGTTCTTTGTATAGTTGCAATAGTCGATCGACTGAACTAAATAGTTTGTCCGACAATAAGGAGCGGTCGGGTGACCGATTGAATAATTAGTATTCAATTAATATTTGGTCCGATCGAATAGTCGATCCAACTGGTTGACTATTGGTTGACTGCTACAAAAAAATATTTTTCTTATTTTCAAGGATTTCGATTTATCCCGATATCACTAAAATGTCAAAGCTCCATCTCAGTTCCCCATGGTCTCTTCTTATTAAAGTATAACCTACCATGATTAAATAGATTGCATCTCCTTTTTAGTATTACACCCACTAATTTGTGCATCTTGACTTAATCTAAAATGTAATTTGTATTTTTATCTTGTTAATTGATAATCACATATATCTAAATGTATAAGAACCTATGAACAACAGCAGCAAAGCCTTCTATTATATTAAGTAGGGTCGACTAAGATGGATTCGTTGCCTCCATTAGGATCTATTTTGGGTCATTCTCAGATTTAGATCCAAAAAAGCTAAGATCTCTTTGCATAGTCTCCTTCCAACACTTCTAGGGTCATCCTCATTCTTTCTCAGCAGACTCGACATCCCAAATTTCACATCTTCTAACTAGTGCATCAACCAACCTTCTTTGCAAATGGTTAAACCACCATAAGCGATTCTCTCTCATATTATCCGGTATCAGAACTACACCACATTTTTCCTTCTAGTCACACCGTTACGGATTCAATCTTTTCGTGTATAAACCGTACATCCACCGTAGAATCCTCATTTATGCTCTACAACAACAACAAAGCTTTCTCTCACATTAAGTAGAGTCGGCTACAGTGATTGTTCACCTTCATTTAGATCTATTTTGGGTCATTATAAAACTTAGATCAAAATAACTAAGACCCTTCGAAAAGACTCTACTTCCAACACTTCACGAACCTTCCCCACTTCTCTTAGTCGACTCACATCCCAAATCTCGCATCTTCTAACCGGTGCATCAGCTGACCTCCTTGGCAAATGGCCAAACCATCTTAAATAAGAAAGTATGTATTTATCGAATTTTTATAGTTAGTATAATAAAATATAAAGTATGTATCTATCTAATTTTTATATTTAATATATAATAAAATATACATAAGCAAATAATTCTAAATAGTCCCATGAATGTCATTTATTCTTTGTTTGATGACTCCTATGACTGAATACCGAATAGTCGAATACCAACTTTTGCAACAATAATTATTCATTTGGTTGAAGTAGAATAAAGGGTCCTCGTGGTCTGAGATTCGTGCATCATCAAGTGTACCCTTTTTCCACATCAACCAAACAAAGAATGTCTATCTGTTACTGAGAAAAATGAAGAAGTTGGTGACCCGGCACGTTGCTTGTCTCTCAAGAAGTGGCTACCTTATGTTGTTGAAAGCGATCCAGCCAGCCATCACGATTTGATTCCTATCTACAAGTTTGTCACCCGATGGGGGGAGAGGGAGATTGAAGGTGACTAAGACGATTCTTTTGCGTCTCTTCTGGGGAGGGAGGGGATGCCTTTGGTGGGATAGAAAATACTAATTTTTTCAAAGGATGGAAGGTTGGGAATCCACAGTTTTGAGGTGACGAACTGTGCACTAATAGCGAAGTGGATGACCAGATTTTAGGGAGGACGAGTAGATTTACTCTGCAGGAGCTTGCGTTTAATCTATATAATATCCCTTGAGCCCTTGTTACAAGATGTTTGCGTACATGTACCGTCCAATTTCCGAAGGAGGTTTTGCTCAAGGTATATAGTACCACGCATGAAGCATGTCTTAAATATTGGATGTGGGTTCAGATTTTGGAGACATGATTGGATTGGGCATGGGCCTTTGCAGATTCATTTCTCGTGCCATTAGGCACTGGCAGCTGACACTAAGATTTCTATTAGAGATTGTAGGGAGGACAATAGTTGGATACCTCCTTTTCGTGGACTTCCTATTGTTGCTTGAGATGCTGCCAAATGGTGAGGGACGGTTGGCTCTATTAATCAGTGGTCCTGGTCTAATGGACATTTCATTGTGCGATAAGGATTTTTACCATTCAGAGGTTTTGGATCAAAACATCAATATCAGATCGATTCACAGACTTGTGAAGTTGGAAGATATCATTAATCTTTGGTTGATGAGGAGGAATCATCCCATGACTATTTTTCACGGGTGTGACGACACTTCCAAGCGATGTTTGGCAGAAAATGAGAGTATTGAGCATCTATTCCTTGGATGCATGTTGTTAAGGAGGGATGGGTTACAGTGCCTGTGAAAAGAATTTCGGGTATGCATTGGAATGAGTTTTGGGGGGTCGCTGGATGTGCTTTGACATGGTAGTATCCCAGACCAAGTGTGGGTGGTGGCCATCTTACGGGTTGTTTAGCTTGCTCGGAATGCCTCTCTTCCGGAGGGAGCGAATGTATATGAGAATATGAAAGTGCTAAAACTTAGAGACTATTTGGTCTTTGTGATTTGTTTTTATAATATGAATATAAAAAAATTACAGGTTAGCGTCTTCTCATTGTCATACCCATTTTTTCCTCAAAAATCCTCAAGTAGAGCCATGCAAAAGGCAACAACAATTGGATATCTCAAGGAAAAAAGAAGTGGTTATGACGCATGTTTCTTTTCAATTGGCATTAGGGAAGAGATTCATGTGGCTTTTAATACAAACGTTGAGGCAAAAATTAGTCCCCGCAATTAACAAGATGGATTTCATTCCTTCAATATTTGTTTCGGATATGAAAGGTGGAGTTCTCCGATGGTTTCCCATGTAGGGACTTCATTGAACCTGACTTCATTTCCGGTTTGACCAAGATGGCTCAGTTTAAGTTTGGGCACATCCACATTATGTCGGCTTCAATTGCTATTAATATGCATGTGGTCGTTCCCCTATTTGGCCTTTGATTTGTTGTTGCAGGTTCTGTTTTGGGCCTTCCTTATAAGGTCGACCTTGTTATAGGATCAAAGATCCCCCTTTATGGAAAGAAGAATGAATTGTTTATTCATGAGGCTATAGGGTTCTCTTATATAAAAGAAGAAACATATTTGGCCAAATTATATAATAGAGGTTAAAAATTCATAACGACAACAAAGCCTTTTCCCACATTAAGTAGGATCGACCACATGGATTCTTTGCCTCCATTTAGATCCATCTTGGGTCATTCTTGGGTTCAGATCGAAAAAACTAAGATCCCTTCATATAGTCTCATTCCAACACTTCCTGGGCCTTAATCGCCCTCTCTCAACCTGCTCAACATCCCAAAACTCGCATCTCATTTCTGTTGCTGACATTCTCTGCACATGTCCACGGTTCACAAACCAGCATTCGTATCCATAGAGCATAGCAGGTCTCGTTGCTTCTTTGTAGAACTTACCTTTGATTTTCAAAGGAATTTTCTTATCACAGAGAATAGCAGAGGTTCCTTTACACTATAGACATACTACATTTATTCTATTAGTAACATCTCAATCAATTTCCCCATCATGTTAACAAATAGATCCGAGGTATCTAAAAGATTCTCTCTTCTGAATGTTATCGTTACCAATCTTCACCCCGATTCCTTCAACATTGCTTCCATCAAAAGTGCACTCCATATATTCACTCTTAACCCTACTTATATGAAATCTTTTAGTCTCCAATGCATGTCTTCAGACCTCAAGCTTCTCATTCACTCCATTTCTACTCCCATCAATCAACACAAGTATCATCAGCAAATAACATACACCAATGTATCTCATCATGAATGTGACTTACCAACTCCTCCAAAATCAAAGAAAAAAGAAATAAACTCAAAGTTGAACCTTGATGTAAACCAATGTTGATATCAAAATAGTTAGTCTTCCCAAACTGGATCCATACACAAGATAAAGCCTTATCATACATATCCTTTATGAGGTTAATGTATAGGACAGATACTTGTCTCTTCTCCAAAATTCTCCACAATATCTCAAGTGGGACAGGATCATAAGCCTTCTCCAAATCAATAAAAACCATATGGAGATTTTTCCTTTTAGCTCTATCAAACTCCATTGTTCTCCTCAGCAAATGGATGACTTCAATGGTTGAGCGACCTGGCATGAATCCGAATTGATTTTCTTTTAGTTTGGAAACTTGCCTCAACCTTCTTTCGATCTCACGTTCTCAAATTTTCATAGTGTGATTCACCAGCTTGATACCTCTGTAATTTGAACAATTTTAAATGTCCCCTTTGTTCTTATAAAGAGGCACAACGATACTTCTCCTCTAATCTTTAGGCATTTTCTTGCTTCGCCAAATAACATTGAATAAACTTGTAAGCCAAGTCAAACTACGCTCACCTAAAATGCTCCATACTTCTATAGGAATGACATACGGTCATATACCTTTCCCATGTCTCACAACCTTCAAAGTCTCTACTACCTTTCTTTGTATTTGTCTATAGCTTGCACGATTCAAGTAACTTTCCCTACTAGCTAGATCACCCAAAGTGGTCTCTCTATTTCCTTCCCCAACGAAAAGTTTATGAAAATACCGCTTCCTTCCAATCTCTATATCCTTCTGGGTAACAAGCATGTGACCTTCCTCATCCTTAATGCATCTCACTTGAGAAAGGTCTTTGATCTTTCTTTCTCTTGCTCTAGCCAACCTGAATATATCATTGTGGCCCTCCTTAGAGTCGAGATTTTATGTATAAAACTTCATAAGCTTTTGACTTAGCTTCTCTTACAGCCTTCTTTGCTTCACTCTTTGTTATTTTATAATTTTTTATAGTTTCCTTCGTTCTATCATTGGGCATAGCCTTAAGGCATGCTCTTTTAATTTTGATCTTCTCTTGCACCCCTCCACTTCACCACCAAGCCTCCTTTTGGCCCGGAGCTCATCCCTTTGACTCGGCTAGCATCTTTGTAGCTACCCTTCGGTTGCACTTCCGATACAATCTCAAGATAAGACTTCTAAAACCTTCTCCCTAAAACATGATTGCTTCAATTGAAGATTCCACCATTTAGTTCTAGTGATCTTGGAAACCCTCGTTTTTTTACCAGCCCTTTTATTTGCACATCCAAGACTAACAAGCGATATTGGGTTGTCAAACTCTCTCTCGAGATTACTTTGCAGTCTTTGTAACACAACCGATCTCTTCTAGGGGTGTACATGGATTGGATTGGATCGGATTATAGCTTAATCCATGTCCAATCCAACCTTAACAGATTTTAACTTTTTCAAATCCAATCCAATCCATCAAATATTTAAATCCAAACCAATCCAATCCATCGGATTACGGATTGGTTCGGATTTTTCATACTTATGTATTCTATTTCAATTATTTACCCTTTCATGTTTGTGCTTTATCGCACACTAGCCTTCAACATTTAAATTATGGCTCGAATATTGGTAATATAGATGAGATGTAAAGAAAAGAATATATGAAGACACTCAATCAAATTAAAGCCGAAGAACTTCATTAATTTGTAATAAAAAAGTTGAAGATCATGCAATCAACGTAAAGGATTATATTGAATTTAGCATATGAGATTCTTTTTATAAGTGTTGCATTAGTGTGTGTTTTTACATATGATTTCCAACTTATGATTCAAGTAAGAGTAATACAAGTTATCAAATAGTGATCCAAAGAAAAGTTACACAAACAACAAATGTGATCTTTTAAGCTATGTCAAACCAAACTACTTCCAATAACACCCATCAAAGTCCTATAATATATTATTAACAAATGAGAATCATAAAATGATTATACTCGATCGAGTATCAGGCAAACTTAACTTAAATATATCTCAACATTTGTGTAGCATATCTCTCATTTAAAATGAAATTTATTTACCAGATTATACCTATAGTCAAAACATGCATCTTTAAACAAATGTATCAAATTTGGATATCAATTTAGAAAAGAAAAGAACTCAAGTTATGCTTATTAAATCTTAGATGGGTTTAGTATATTTGAACATTAATTCTTAGATGAAACAACTAATCCAATTTCGTCGTTAAGATAAACTTGCAAGTTAGAACAAGTAAAATATAAGAAGTAAAAATGCTATGAATAACAAATTTTCTTTTAGCGATGATCAGATGATGGCAACAAGGTTAGAACAAATGGTATCGCGTGGGAGGGGGACAACATTGTGCAAGCAACAACATCATGAGAGAGGGGTGATGGCATTGGGAGGGAGGAGTGGCGACATTGTGCTAGATGAAGGAGGTGTTGAAATGACTAAATGGGAGATGGAAGTGGAACAAGGAGTGGAATATTTGGGTCAAGAGTGAAATGAGAGGATGGGAATTGAGAGGGAATACTTCAATGGGGATTATAACTTTACAAGATATATTTATATTTTATTATTTAGGAATTTAACATTTATCTCTCAAAAGAGAAGAGAGGGTGATGCCAAGAGGACTTGTATCCACTATTGATATGAAAAAAAAGATGAATGACATCTTATGGGAAGGATACACACACAGTATGTAGGTATATATATGTATGTATGTATGTATATGTTGACGGATTAACGGATTGGACCAAATCGGATTTTGATGATAATCCGATCCAATCCATACTTTGACGGATTTGAAAAATTCCAATCCATTAAAATGATAAAACCAAACCAATCCAATCCAACAACATCAGATTGGGTCGGATTATGGATTTTATCTGATCCGTGTGCACCCGTAATCTCTTCTCCTCCACGCAAAGTAATCTTATGTGTTCAAGTCAGGCCACTCTTATAAGTAATTAAATGCTCCACCTGTAAGTCATTACAAAATCAAGACTCACTTTTCCCTCTTCATTTCTATCCCCGAAACCATGGCCTCCATGAACACATGTCCATTAAGATCTCCACCCAAAATCATATCTCTTTGTGGGATTCCTTGCAAAATCTTATCCAGATCCTCCCAAAAAGCTTGTTTAATCCTCTCATGTAAACCAATTTGTGGTGCATAAACTAAGATGATAGTCAGGATCTCTTCTTCAAGCACCAATCTTAGCATAACAATCTGTTACCCAGATCTTTGAACCTCAACCACACAATCCTTCAAATCCTTGTGAACAACCACTCCAACATCGTTTCTACCCTTATCTTTACATGAATACCAAAGCTTAAGCATGTCTTTTCTATCTCCATTGCTTTCTCTCCAACCAATTTTTGTCTCTTGGAGACATAGTATATGAATCTTCCTTCTTTCCATCGTATCTGCTATCTCCATCGATTTGTCAGTCAAACTACCAATATTCCAACTACTTATCCACAAATTCCTTCGCACCCTCTTTTGGACTAAATTCTTTACTCGCATGCGTCCATTATGTGAGAACCCTTGCAATTGGACTGCATCCGGACGGCGATGCAATGGAACTAGCTAATTTACTCGCATGTGTTCCTCATATAATTATATTATATATATACACACATGTATTAGATTTGGTATGGCTTAGAGTTTTTTGTATACTCTCAATGCCTCAAAATTTTTGAATATTATGCTAAGATTGATTAGTTTTTTTTGGTATGGCTTAGAGTTTTTTGGTATGGCTTAGAGTTTTTTCTGAATACCATGCCTAAGTTTTTTGTATACTAAGATTGATTAGTGTACGTATACAAAGTAAGTCATACCTAAGCTATTGTCACTAGGCTAAAATAATAAGTAAAGACATGAACTTAGGTGTTTTGTATAACCGATGCATGAAGGATCCACATTTCTAACTCATAATATTTTGCAGTCAAAACACTTGAACTTAGTTATAAAGAGGGAAAGAAAGAGATTGAATCTCATTAGAGGCTTAATGTTGCATATACATGTCACGCATTGACAAGTCACGTCGGTATATCGTATACTATGAGTACGGAAATCATAACGATGAAGGGTGAACATGATAAAGCATATCAATGGAGCCTATATAAGATTATAAGTTTAAAATTAACAACTTAATAGATGTAGTAAGTTGTTTTGAGGGTATCTTTAGTTACCTGCACATGTTATGCTTAGTGATATAATGCAAATGATAAATCTTTCAAGGTAAATGAAATGTAGTAGTTTTTTAATACATATTCATATTATCTTTTCTACATATATTTACTTACAAATGAATTCGAATAGATGCATGTCAACCTTTTGATGTAATTATGCTATAATTACTTGCACAAGAATATTCAGAAAAGATCTTAATCAACCCAGAGTGGTTGTTACATGTATATATATAAATATGTATGTATTATATGCAAGCATATGTATGTACTATGTATGTATAAATACATTGTTACATATATATGTATATTTATGTATGTATGTATGGATAAAAAATATCGAACCGAATCGAATTATTATCGAACGAATTTAGGTAAATTCAGATTAGATTCATTTGGGAATCGAATCCCCAAATTAAATTCTAATTCGGTTCATTTGGTTTCGAATCGAACTTTTTTCGAATTTTTATCGAACGAATCCTAAATTAATTCGAATGATTCAGTTCAATTAGCAGCCCTAATGGCATCTCCATGACTGATAGTCCCACGACAAGCCTCCTGAAATCTTCTGAGAGATGTCCTAAACAAATGTGGATTACAAGAGGATAAGTAGAACTCGTACGTCTCCACTTTTTTAGAGCAATAAGAACATTAAGATCACCTTCCTCCTCAAAATGTAGACTAGCCTGCTGGGAGGGCACATGCTTATCCTGTAAAATAGCATACAACATAGGCAAATCACAAGTGCCATCAACAGAAATAATGTCCTAAGAACATACCCAGGACGTGCTAGATGATGGGGAAGGCCCATGAGAAAGGAGAACCGTGGGAGACTTGAGAATGTAGAAATGTGGCAACAAGTGAGTCGATATACTAAGTAGCGATGGTGGAGAAGCCAAAGAATCAGGTGGTATTGGTGGAGGTGGTGTGGAGGTGCCGGTGGGAGAGGAGGTGGTGGTGTCATAGGAGGAGGCACGTATACCTCCTCTCCAGAATCAGATGAAGTCAACCTATCACATGTAGGACATGAATACAAGATAGGCTCAGAAAAATCACATCAACACTAGCATAGTACTTCCATCTAACATGGGTGAAGCTATAGTATCCCTTCTGGGTATGAGAGTAGCCTACAAAGACACACTTGACATCTCTAGGAGAGACCTTGTCATGACTAAGACTAGGGTGGTGAACAAATGCCACAGAGTCAAACACACAGGGTGTAAGAGAGAACAGGTCCTTCTCAGGAAATACAATAGAGAAAGGGACATTTTCTCCTAAAACAGAGGACGACATATGGTTCATCAAGTAACATGCAGTGAAAACTGCATTATCCTAAGAAAGAATGTAGCATGACTCTGAATCAAGAGTGTCCGGGTCCCGTCAAGTAAGTGATAGTGTTTGTGTTCGGCAACACCGTTTTTCTAAGAAGTGTAAGCACACGAGGTCTGGTGTATAATGCCAAGAGACCTAAAGAACTCAAAAACCTATAATGTACAGAACTCTGAAGCATTGTCATGGTGAACAAACATTATTGTTGCAGTATTTGTTATATGCGTCACTCTTGTGGGAGATGGGTAAATGGATCTCGCCAGGATCCATTTACCCCATCCAGTCTTTAGTCCCATTTCTACCAGTTTGGAGATGTGGAGACTAAGTGGGGGCTATATATAGAACCCCACACCCATTGTATCCGATGAGAAAAAGCAATGAAGCATATGGCCCTTTGAGGTGTTCTTACGTGGTTTCATCCCACTCTTTAGGGAGTAGGGTTCCACGTAAAATCTCTTGTTCTTCATGTTTATCGTTATCTATTCATGCTCTGTTTATCAAATCACTTCCGCATTCTTATTTTCTAACATGGTATCATAACGGGTCATTTTTGGTTGATTTTGAAGTTTTATTCTTGAAGGCTTCTAAGATCAGTCAAGTTTGTTGATCATTCGAGATTCAATCACTTAGTTCGTCGAAGATTATTTTTTGAAATGATTTGTTCAAGTTCAAGATCAGATCGATTCTAGGGTTTCAAACCCTAATTCTTGCATAGCAGCCGTCGATAATAATCCGATCGATTGGCTCTTCCGATTGGCTCTAGGGTTCTCGATAAAACCCTAATCTTGATTCTCCAAGATCCAGAAAGGGTGGCCCATCGTGCGTTTCCAGACGCACATCTCCAAGCGATCCTCCACATCAACCAGGCAACGGTGACATTTCCAAGAGCGCATCAACCAGGCAACAGCGATGCAAACTCTCAGCACAGGTGGCGCAAAGGGATCGCCAGAGAAACAGACATGCAGGCGGCATGTTCTCCTACTCACGGACAGCGAGTTGATCCCTAGCAACCCTTTCAGGCAAAACCCACACAGCGGTGCAGCCCTCCGATTTCCCCACGCGAAGACTCCTATCGCAGGCGGCGTTCTCCTGTCGCCCTCATCCCAGGCGATGCATCAGGCGTTGGTCATTCCTGATCTCCGTCTTCCCCAGCGATGGTGCAACCACAATCGCACTTCCAAGCGCCTCGTTGCACTGCTCTGATCGGCATCCACCTCTCAAGGAGCACAACCCTTACCGGCAACCCTTATGCAAATCGAAGCCACGCAAGCACCTCGCATTGCCCTCTCCTTCATCAAGTCCCACGCGCCATCCAATGGCGACCAATCTCCAAGTCGCACAAGGTGCAAGTGCTCCTCGCCGGGCAGCGCAAGGCGGCAGCAAGCCCACCTTGTGATGACGAGAGCTCCAGGCAAAAACCCTCCAGGTGTTGGCGACGTGCCGCAAGAGCTGAAAGCCCATTGTATATGTGATTCGAAGGATTCCCAATCTTAAAGGATGCAGTTACTAAAAAAACAAGTGGTTGGTTGTGTAATAAAAAAAAGGGGAAAGGAAGTTGGGCTGAAAGAGAAAAAAAGAGGGCCCAGTATTTTAAAAAAGGAAGGAGAGAGAGAAAAGAAGAAAAAAGATGAGTATATGGGCCCTTTGGGCCGTAATATCAAAAAAAGAAGCGTGTACAATTAAAAAGTCGTACACAAAAGAGAAAAATGCAAAAAAGGGGGGGATGAGAAACCGTAAAAAAAAGGAAACGACTTAAAAAAGTTCTAAAAAAAATGATTTGAGAAGCCAAAAAAGAGATCGGTATTTATGATGTTTTATTTTCTTCACATATTTATGTCTTCTCCCAACTTTGTCGATGCCATTGTTTTCCGACAAGTATAGAAAAAAGGAGAAGTATTGTGAAGAGTCGCACGTCTATTCAGATTCTCCAGATCCAGATTCCCGACCAGCCAGATTTCCAGACTCTACAGTTCAAATGTTCAAACTCGACGTCAGATAATTCCGAGTCTTCAGTTCAAACACGCACATGTATGCGGTCCTCTTTTCAAATGTACACATGTTTTCCATCTTTCATCGTGGTGTCTTCCAACCAGAGTTTTCATGTGAGCCAAAGGGACTCCAGAGTAGAGTACCATTCTCTGAGGTATATGGGCGAGACCTAGTTCTCGGACGAGTTCATACTCCATTCTCCAGCAACCGTGGACTCCAACAAGGATTGCACTCCAGGGCTTTTTTCAGTTCATCCCTTTTCAGATATGGAGCAGTTGGCCACATGTTGTGGCAGGCCAGAGTACTCCGACGAGAAGACGCATTTCAGTTGCAGTTACTCTGACAAACACAGTACAGAGCGCATGCTCTCCGAAGAGGAGATTCAGTTTAAGTCGCACTCCAACTCGTTCGTCCTCCTCACCTGCACAGCATGAGAAGCAACGTCCTTGACAGCATCCGACAATTGTGCGCATTGAGCTGATATTACCCGTAGAGTCATATATATCGTGAGTTGAGTTTCTTTCTGTTTGTCCAAGCTGAGCATTGCATGCTCCAACTTGAGGGGGAGTGTTGGAGTATTTGTTACATACACCACTCTTGTGGGAGATGGGTAAATGGATCTCTCTAGGATCCATTTACCCCATCCAGTCTTTAGTCCCACATCTACCAGTTTGGAGATGTGGAGACTCAATGGCGGTTATATATAGACCCCCCACACCCATTGTATCCGATGAGAAAAATGAAGCATATGACCCTTTGAGGCGTTCTTCCATGGTTTCATCCAACTCCTTAGGGAGTAGAGTTCCACGTAAAATCTCTTGTTCTTTATATTTATCTTTCTCCATTCATGCTCTTTTTATTAAATCGCTTCTGCATTCCTATTTTTAATAATAAAAGATTTTAATGACAGACCTAGCTTCAGACTTGTTTTTCAAAAGAAAAACCCAACATAGTCTAAAAAAGTCATCCACGGCTACAAGATAAAACATGTGTCCCCAGTAATCAAGAACATGACTGGGACTCCAATTATCATAAAGAACAAGCTCAAATTAAAGATTGCTACTATGAATTAGGCAACCAAGAAAAGAACGGTAATGCTTCCCAAGCTGGCAAGCCTCGTATTAGAAGGTAAAACGTGTGGATATATGTGGGACATGACATAGCTTCTGAAGAGAAAGGTGATCAAATCAAAGATGCAACATATATGATAAGACCAATCCAGTGGGAATAGAGGAGGCACCAGCATATGGAGATTGGACCATTCTGTACAACCCCTTTGTTCGTGACAACATTCAATCACCCTTCCCAGCTATGTCCTGAAACACAAGAATAGAAAGGTCAAAAATGACAGGTCAATGCAATTCCTAAGCGATTTGACTAATAGAAAGTAAATTCATCTTAAAATCTGGTGCACGTAGGATATTCCACCGGTGCACGGATGGCAACAAATGGCTATCCCCATGTCTTGTAAGAGGAAAAAGAGCCATATTTGCAATGACAACTGATCTGTCAGCTGAAACATATCTGTATGAAGTAAATTGTTCTCTGTCTCCATACAGACAGGGGGAAGCACCAGATCCATGATCCACTCGATCATATATGCCATGTTACAACTGGTAAAAGCATAGGTTATACCAAAGGAGCTCGAAGATGCTCTAACAGAGGCCGCAACATCTAAAGGACTTGTATTAGTGTCGGGAACAAGAGTCGCTATCACCCTCAGACAAAAGATATTACCATTTAACCGTGAATTTGTAGAAGGGCTTGAATTGTCAAGTGGCCCGATTATTCAGCTACACGAGCAGAAGCAGGATACACATGCTTCAGATAGCATGTCTCCTCTGAATGTACGAGACGACGGCAATAGGTGCACGGACCACATTGACATCAGCCTCTGCCACAAGGACCATGTCCCCTAAACTAAATAGCACCTCCCCTGCCGCGAGATGCGACCATCGTTGAGGAGGTTCGTGTGGTGGTAGGAGTGGGACAATGATCTTGTTGAGATGATTGTGCACCTACTCCATGGTAGGGAATAGCTATACCGGTAAGAAGATGGGTGCGTGCAGCCTCGTACTCAGGATCAAGAGCAGCCACAATCATTATGGTGTTCCTCTATACATCTATGGCTCAGTAGATGCAGTTACTAGCATGAAGCTATGAATCTTCTCAAACAAATTACAAAGCGAAGAGTAGAAGTTGTGTAGGGGAGGACCATTCTGCTTGACCGTCAAGATGCCAAACTGCAACTAAAAAATCTTAGCATCATTCTTCGTTTGCCTTAATAGTGGGATGATTCACAATATCATCGGTTATTTCCATAACGAGAGTGCATAAGAGCCAAATTCACGTGTATGCATCATCTTGCCTCCACAAAGCATTCTCCCCAGCCTACTTGCCGACTCTGGTATTGTTAAAATGTGTAACTTGTTAGGCATTGCATAAGGGTCAAAAACTGCATGGCCACAACTCATGATTTGTCCCATCCATCTTAATGATGGGAGTTGAGCCCTTGAAGATACTGGACGAAGAGAAGACATCACCCTTGCTCTCTGGCGTGATGAAGAAGGGGGTCAAAACGGAACTTGACTGGAATAGTAGATTGATCTGAACGAGTTTCCACGATCTTATAGAGGAGTGGTTGTTTGGGTAGACTTAAGCAACCATCCCTTTCAACCTTGGATCCACGTTAGGATGTAAAACGGTGATTTACTGGTCTGGAACTGCCTTTTCCCAATCAAAATCAGATCTCACAAGACTTTTGGGCATGGAATCAAAGTCATGGAAGGTCTAGGAGGGATCCTGGGGTGTCCTCAATGTGATTGGAGGTCTCAATGGTGATCTAGGCGACGTCGGAGAACAGTAGCAGCGGCAAATGGTGTATGGCATCATTAGAACTTCCCCAACGGTAGTGCAGGAGTTCCCACCGGCGATCGGTGAAGCCACAGGAAGTCCCTATGGGGACTTGCGACACCAATGGAGGCCCTTACAATGGAGTCCCTAGGGGGTCAACATACGTGGTGCATGGGAGCCCTTGACGACGTTGGTGGTGCTAAGATCGAGGGAGACAAGGGGTGGCGAGTAGGTAAGGTTTTAGGATACGAGAACTCAGGTCTAGGACCGCCGCTCTGATACCATGTGGAGAGAAAAGAATAAATTACTTATTCATAAGACCCTAAAGTTCTCCTATATAAGAGGAGAAACCTATTTGATCAAATTACATAATAGAAACTGAATGAAAAGATAATACATAGAAATATGAAAAAATAAATAATATCTCAACATCCTTCAAGCTCGTGCTCAGGGTGTTATCTATACCCATCGGATTTGTTGTTCTTCTAAGGAGGATGTGCACCCTTCGTAAAGGGCTATCGAGAAAGACAAGCTTATAGGTGTGTTGGTATAGTGAGCAAGGAGGAGGATGTTTTGCCCGGCGAATTCTTTGAGGGTGGCATGCTTCATTGAATGATCTCAAGAAGAAACATATGCCTCTTAAGGTCAAGGTAGTTTCTCCTTGTGGTTCTCTCTTTTTTCTTAAAAAAGTAAGTGTAGATTCAGGTCTTTGTGAGGAAGAGGCAAAAATTAAAGCAAGCTACTAATACTTCACGGATATTAAAGCATCAATCAGATTGTATCAGAATGGAGCCAATTCCGATCGATTCAATTCAAGGTCGTGCAAAATTGATTTCAGTGGTGGCTGGTAAATATGATCAAGCATAAGGGAACCATAACTTGGTGGGTCAAGATAAGGGAACTATGTGCTCTGCAAGAGTGAGCTTGTTTACGATATGAAGATCATCTTTTGGAGTGTCCAATGGATGGGGAACCCCAAAAAGTAGCAGTAAGGTGGGGTCTTTTATTTTTTTTACTTTCCATAATGCAAAGGATATGATCTCCCTTCAATCCCAAGTAAAAAAAGCATATAATTTCCTATTGAGAAAAGAGGCCCAGTTCCAGTTGTCTCTTATATAGTGGATACAAAGAGGACAATGACAGAAAACCAAGAAAAACTATCAGTTGCAAGAGAGACAAATAGCGTGCCATCTCCAACCATTTTCAAGAAATCATGAACACCGAAACGAGGAAGGAATTCAACCATATCTCTTCTCCATCTTCTTTTCTTATAAAGGAAAAAAGGCATCTATCAATAAGGTGTGAGACCAAAAATGTCATCATGAAGGTAAATTATACCAGCTCAAAATTTCATCAGCACTTTGGGTGAGATTCACAGCGCATTTCTAAATTCATCACAAGATTTTCATTTCAAGCGGTGGTTGGCTTTTTCAGTAAAAAGCAACTGTTGCTATGATATCGTTGAATCAAAATCCAGAACCATGGCTCAAACAGAGACTAAAATTATATGGATGTATAGAAGATGAGATTACAATGTATATATAATGACTTGCACTTCCAGATCATGAGTGCCATATCAATGGCCAGACAGTAAGTTGCAAACCAGCAAGTAAGCTTGGCCTTCCATAAAAAATTCAAGCACCATCCAAGTGGACTGTCGCTTTATTGGTGGGTGCAAATGCTGTACCTCAGGAATATAGTATAAGTTGATCGAGGGTCAAAGAGGAACCGCACACATTACACAATTAGAAGGGTTTTTCTTGAAAATTCAAACCAAGCCTAAACTTAGGTATAGCATATTAAATGCATGCCTACCAACATAGTTTAACATATACCTACACATGTATGCTTGATAAAGTTCATTTTTTCAACGCCGTCCAACTTATTCTTTTAATTTGCTTATATTCTAATCACGTAATGTCAGTCATAATTATTAAAAAAAAAAGGTTCCTCAATCCCTCATATTAAAAAACAACAAAGTCTATAACATTCTACAACCTTAATATAAAGTTGGACATTTCAATATTTTGTAATAACATTTACGCGATTGAATTATGATTTTAACTTTCTCCACAATTATCTTGACTCTACAGCTTCAAAAAAATGAGTTATATACACCTAAACTATAAAAGAGGGTGGTCCTTTAACAAACTCAGAAGAATAAATTATTACAAATAGCTCACTTAACTAAATAGGTAGGATAGTTTAAGCTTTGAAAACACATAAAAGCTTACAGAGCTATTAGTCAGTATCTGTGATTTGGTCTTCCTCAAATGGGAGCTCCTCGCTGCACAAAGATTGAGAAAAAGAAGATGAAAGAGATGGCCACATGTGTGTGTATGGAATGGAAATGGGCAGTATAACACCTTCATCAATATCCTCCTTCTCCCAACATACATCAAGGTATCGTAGGGCCTTCCTGTATTTTCTAAGAGCCATCCTGTAATCTTGTTTCTGGACATGCGGAAAAAGATTTCAACAATATGAAGTGCCCAGTACTCATCCTTTAACAAGATTGTTTTGTACAACAAAAATAACTGAAGATGGTTTCCTAAAAATGTGTTGCTGTGACAACAAAAATAACAACTGAAGAAGACTTCCTAATAATGTTTTATCAAAATCACAAGCTTTCAAAATGAAACAGCACATAAAATAGCACCATTATATAAGTACAAAGGAACAGCCATATATTTTTAGTCACAATGCCCCAGGACATCAGGCATACACTCCCATTTTTGGAATGAAAAGAGATCCAAACTCGCCGACTCATGTACAATATTTAGTTTAAGGAATTCTCACAAGTAAAACCTGTCATTTCTATCCACTGAGCAATCAAGACATTAAATTTGTAAAAAATAGAAATCCATATTGAATCTGGAAACGGGTAACCAATGTCTCTTGTATACTGAAGACCGTAGGGACAGATAGAGCGTGAGAGAGAAGACAAAACTAAAAAGAATTAAAGCATTTTGATTGCAATATAATTCTTAACACCCCCTCCCACCCTCAAGAAGCAAATAGATCCATCATGCTCAGCTTGGATCCACAAGTCTCTAGTGTCACTCCAGGAAGGGACTTGGTGAATATTCAAACCTAAACTTTAATAGACATGAGAGGTAGTCATATATCCTTTATTTATAATATTCGTAACATGATAGCAAATCAACATGTTTAGTCCTCACATGGACAAAAGGATTTTTAGAAATAATTAACATATGAATTTTTCTTTAGAAAAAAGGACCACTGTATATATACAGTGTATACCCAAAAACTTCACCATTTGATCACCAAAAAATGTACACAATTTTGTGTCATACATGATCATCAACATGATCCCCTTCACCTCTGCTTAGGGTAAGGTCATAAATTTGTACTCTAACCTTATACTAGATCTAGCTACGAGGTTGCCACCAATAAACACATAATGCATCTCGGCATATCCTCTTCAGCTCGTCCATGATTTATCTGAATTTAATCACTAAAGGGCAATAAACAAACAAGTAATTATCAAAGTAGCTTAACTAAAGAGCTTTATTTTTTGACAGAGCTTTACAATGCATGTATTAACTAAAGAGCTTTATTTTTTTGTTCTTTCTATATTTTGATATATATATATATTGTTGGGAGAAAAGGATTCGTTGTATTCTAAAGAACCCTAGGCTCTCTTATATAGAGAAAGCCTATGGGTAAATTACATAAGATGGAAAGAAAATAAAATAAACAAAAACGGTACATAGAATATATAAATATCTCCACACTCCCCCTCAAGATGGAGCATAGATATCAATCATGCTCAGCTTGGAAGAACACTTCTGGAATGGCCCTCTGAGCAATGGCTTAGTGAAAATGTCTGCAGTCTGCTCTCCTGAACTGACATGAGAAGTAGAGATCAAGCTCTTCTAGATCATATCTCTAGTGTAGTGGCAGTCTACCTCAATATGTTTTGTTCTTTCATGAAAAGCAGGATTATTAGCAATGAATAGTGAGGCTTGATTATCACATTACAGCTGCATGGGTAGAAGTACTGCTATATGCAAATCTTTTAGTACAGCTCGAACCCACATCATCTCCGTACTTTCTTGTGCCATGATCCTATATTCAGATTCCGTACTAGATCTGGCCACCACTGTTTGTTTCTTACTTTTCCAGGGAACCAAAGAACTGCCCACAACTATTACAAAACCCAAAGTAGACTTCCGATCCTTCGGGCATCTTGCATAATCCGCATCAGCACATGCAGAAATAGAAATGTCAATTTCTTTTCTGAACAGCAATCATGTGCCCGGAGATGACTTTAGATATCTTAGTATCATGGATATGGCATCCATATGTACTTGTCTAGGCTGCTCCATGAACTGACTCCCCCGACTCACTGCAAAAGCGATATCAGGTCTAGTGATAGTAATATAGAGGAGCTTACCCACCATTTCTCTATATCTTTTTTTTGAAGCTCCAAAAAAAGGGGGATACACTCGCTGGTGCTCGCCCCAAAATTATATATAAAAGTAAAACGGAGTAAGACGAAAGATACTTACATAGGGGAGGTGGGGTAGAAGGTAACAGAAGCAGATTACGAATACAAAAAAGGTAGACACCACAGATGGGCCACTAAACTACGCAGTACACCAATCAGAGATAAGTCTAGAACCCAGAATGTTGACGTTCTCGCGATAGAAGCGCTGACCCAAGAAAATAGTGTAATTCCTGGCACGCCAAATGCACCACAGCCGCGCGATAGGAGTCAAAACATCAGTCCTGGCCCGGCCTTTGTTCGACCACAATTTCTCGCAAAAGTCTTCAAGATTGTCCGCGCGAGCCCAAGCCACATCATCCCAGACACCCGCAACCACGGAGCAGCGAAAGAAAAGATGATCGGCAGTTTCGTCTTCATCACAGCAAAGACGGCAGGAAGCGTTGGTCTGGGGGAAGAACCTAGCGCAACGATCGCGAGTCAACAATCTCCGTTGACGAAGTAACCAAAGGAAAATGGCAATGCGCTCCGGCAAGCGCAACCCCCAGATGAAGGGTGCCCGGTAGGCCTTCCGAGTGGAGAAGTCCCCGTCTTTTTAACGCCAATGATCCCTCTGCAAAGAAGGTGTAGCAGCAGTATTAAGAGCCTCCAACATCAATACGAAATCATCCACCCGCTGCTCGGAGAAGTTCCCAGAGAACCGAGGGCACCAGCAACCGTCAGACCAGCACTCCGCGACAAACGCGTGCTTGTTCGATGCAAGCGCGAACAATCTTGGGAAGCGCACCCGAAGAGGGTCCCCTCCCAACCAGTCATCCAGCCAAAACTTGAAGGATTCCCCTGTCCCAAGCACCGAGGTGAAGAGCGCCACATTCCTCTGCAATGTGGTCAAGACGTTGCGCCAGAAAGGGGAAGAATGAATTTGCAAGGCCTCCCGCTGCAGCCCGAACCAGTCGCTGCCCAAGAGCACACGAAGAAAGTTGGTGAAAAAGGTATCATCCGTGCCCCAAAGTCTATTCACCCATTTGAGTAGGAGGCCGTCATTTACCAAGTCCAATCTCCGGACTCCAAGCCCACCGCAGCGCTTAGGCATGGACACAACATCCCAAGCGATCAAATGCATGCCCCTACCGTTCCCATCCTTCCGTCCCCATAAGAATCGTCGCATGCACCGCTCCAGGCGCAAGCGAACCCCCGCAGGCATTCTTCGAACCGAGAGGAAATAAACGGGTAAGATGATAGTACGGCTTTGAGAAGGACAAGGCGTCCACCACGAGAAAGCAAGGTCGTCGGCCAACCCGCAAGGCGTGACTCCACCCGTTCAGTGATAACACGCCATTCCTTAGATCTGGCCCGCCCCACCGATAGAGGAATACCAAGATAATCAATTAGAAGCTCCCCAGGCGAAGAACCAAGCAGCCGGGCACATTCCTCCGCCTCCGTAGGCGACAAGCCAAATGGCACCACGTTGGATTTGGAGGCATTAATCGATAGCCCCGATAATTCACAGAAAAGAGCAACAGTATTGGCCATATCGGAGACCTCCTCCGAACCGCCCTCAATAAAACAAATCGTATCATCAACGAACTGGATCAAGGGGACGCAAACCTCCCCCTTGCGGAACCCATTAGTAAGACCCGCGTCAATTACGCGGTAGACCATTCGCGTCATTTCTCTATATCTTCTCATGTCAATCTCATTTGTATCATTGCAATATAACTTCATGTTGGGGTCCATAGGAGTAGTTGAGGGTCGACACCCCATCATACCCGTCTCAACAAGCATATCTGTAATATACTTCCTTTGGGTCATCACAAGACCCTGCGCATTCTTGGCAAACTCCAACCCCAGAAAATATCGTAGTGTGCCAAGATCCTTAGTAACAAACTGATGGTCCAGAAATGCTTTTGCCATCTTTATCCCATGTGTATCATCTCTTGTAACTAGTATATCATCAACATACACCATGATAAGAACCGTACCTCTAGACGTCTTCAGGACGAACAAAGAACGATCTGCATTTGATCTTTTGAACCCTTGCTTTTCAATTATATGAGAAAGTTTCTGAAACAACGCCTGTGGGCTCGGTTTAAGGCCATATATCGCCTTGTGAAGTCTGCACACCATGTGACTCTCCCCATCAGCAGCAAACCCCGGAGGTTGTTGCATGTAGACTTCTTCCTGCAGATCGCCATACAAGAGTGCATTCTTAACATCAAGCTGAAACAAGGGCCAATCACGTACCACAACAACTGACAGGACACGTACAGTGGAATGACGTGCAACTGGAGAGAAGGTGTCAATATAATCCACGTCGTATGTTTGAATGAACCCTCACGCCACTAGCCTTGCCTTGTAACGGTCAAGGCTACCATCTGCATGATATTTGACAGTGAACACCCACTTACAGCTGACAACAAATGCTCCTGGGGGAACGGGAACCAAGCTCCATGTACTCCATGACTGTAGAGCGGCCATTTCCTCCTCCATGGCAGAACGCCAGCAGCCAATCTTCAAGGCATCCTGATGAGCCCGTGGTATCTCCACGGCTGATAAGACCATAGCAAACCTCTGGAAGTCCCATGTGAGACGATGGAAAAAAACATGTGAGGCAAGTGGATATGATGCACAAGTACGTTTCTGCTTCCGTATGGCAATAGGGACATCCAGTCATCCAGATCGTCAGAAACATTACTTGTCGGTATACTATTCTCCTGCAACGATGATCCCTGCACTTGCACATTATCAGACCCATCGTTAGTAATAATATCTGGACAAACCTGAGGCATGCTGGATGAGTGACGAGCCCCATGAGAAGGAACATACCGACGGGTATAGAACTTTGGTAAGGGTGATACAGGTGG
Source organism: Ottelia alismoides (assembly GCA_037367405.1). Lineage (NCBI taxonomy): Eukaryota > Viridiplantae > Streptophyta > Magnoliopsida > Alismatales > Hydrocharitaceae > Ottelia > Ottelia alismoides. Next base: position 400,233 of record JAZKJV010006978.1, on the reverse strand, counting down.
TTGTGAAGGTGGTGGTGGTGGTGATGTGTTGACGAGAACATGAATAGGAGGTGGTGGACACGAAGGAGGAAGGACATAGATCTCATCATCGGATGTGAACGAGGCAACCTATCACCTGCAGGGGAGAAATACATGACAAACTCAAAAAATGTGACATCAGCACTAATAAAATATTTCCTGTTTACAGGGTCATAGCATCGGTAACCCTTCTGAGTCTGGGAGTAACCAACAAAAACGCAATTGATAGCCCTAGGTCAGAGCTTGTCAAGTCCTGGAGACAACTGGTGAACGAATGCAACAACACCAAAGACACGAGAAGTAAGTGAGAATAATTCCTTATCAGGAAAGACGACAAAGAGAGGAATTTTCTCACCTAAAACAGAAGATGGCATACAATTCACAAGATAATGTACTATAAGGACAGTATCTCCCCAAAAAGAAATGGGAGCACAACTCTGGATAAGTAGCTTCCGAGTGATATCAAGAAGATGACGATGTTTTCTCTCAGCAATGCCATTCTGTTGAGACGTGGAAGCACATGTGGTTTGATGGATAATGCCTCTAGACGAGAAAAACTGTGAAAGAGAACGAGTGCAAAATTTCAAAGCATTATTCGTACGCACATATTTCACAGTAAAGGAGAAACCATTCTGTACTTCATTTATAAGATTTTTTATCACATCCCCTGCTTCAGAATTATTCTTCAACAAAACGCCCACGAATGTCGAGAAAAATCATCAACGACAACAAGATAAAACATGTGTCCACGGTAGGGATGTCAGAAAATTCTCAGGTTCGACATTCATACAGATTCGGTTCGCTAAAAGTTTGATTCAGACTCGATTCGAAAATAAACGAATCGAACCTGAACATGAGTTTGGGCTCGATTAAATAAACGAACCGAACCTCAAAACATAGGTTCGCTCAGGTTCGGTTCTTTAAAAGTTCAATTATATGCAAACATACATACATAAAAATATATATACATACATATTGTATATATAAGAAAAAATACATTCTATATTAACATAAGGGCTATTCACTAATTTTCCCAAACCCGCCTAGTCATCAACTCCCTAAGTCCCTATTCTCGAAACCCCACAAAACCCTCCCTTGTGGATGCGGTTTTTCCCTTTGAACAGAAACGTTTGCACAATATTTAATCTTAAACGAACCTTTAACGAGTCGAATCGAACCTTTACGAACCTTACCTGAGCCGAACCGAATCTGATTTCAGTTTTCATTTTATCGAGTCGATCGAACCCGAGCCTGAAAGTATGCTAAACGAACCGAAATGAGTCTGGGTTGATTCGCTCAAGTTCAGCTCGTTTACACCCCTAATCCCTGGTGATCAGTAATATGACTCGGACCCCAAATGTCAACATGAAATAACTCAAAAGGGAAGCTTCTGCTCTGAGACTGGCGACTAGGGAAGCTAAATCTATGGTGCTTTCCCAATTGACATGCTTCACACAAAAAGGAAGAACTTGGTGAAAACTAGGGCAAGATATGATGCATCTTCTGAAGAGGGAGGTGGCCAAAGCGTAGATGTCATGTAAAAGGAGATACTGATGCACTTGGGTGAGAGGAGACGCCAGCGTATGAGGTCCAAACCAGACGATAAAGACCATCCTTCTCATAGCCACAGTCAATCACACTGCCAGTAAGAATATCCAGAAAAACAAGAGACGATGGGTCAAATATAGCGCGACAGTGCAAATCCTTCGTAGTCTGACTGATAGAAAGTAAATTCATCAAAAAATCACGAGCATGTAACACATTATGTAGATGCATGGAAGGCGATAAAGTAATCTCCCCCTGTCCAACAATGGGGGAATGAGCCCCATCTGTTATCACGACGAATTGCCCCAGTGGAATCTCCCTATATGATGTAAATTTATCTCTGTCTCAGCAGAGATGGTGTGTCGCGCCGGAGTCCATAATCCAATTTGGGACATCAGATCCATAACATGAGGTAAAAGCATAGGCATACATGAGGTACTAGCAGTGGTAGAGGTACTGGCAAAGTCTGATGCAGCAATATCCGAGGTGCCTCCTGGAGATTCTATAGAGGCAGGGGGCATGATGTCACGCAATCTAGCAACAAGCTACTCGAATCCCTGATTTGAAGCAGATGATGATGGAGATGCAACATGCTCGGTTGCACGCGCCGGGGCCAGAAAACCATGCTTAGAATAGCATGTATCATCCGCATGACCTGGTCGATGACAAAAGGTGCGCAGCTGACGGAAACGGACGCCCCTCCCACGAGGTCCACAGCCACGGAATGAAGAAGAGCCACCTCCGCCTCTGGAGGCAACCATCGTCGAAGGAGGCTGAGTAGAAGCATTGGACGAGATTGTAATGCGGTAAACTTCCTCCATAGGAGGAATGGTAGCACCTGCAAGAATCTGCGAGCGAGCAGCAACATACTCAAGGTCAAGTGCCGCAAGTAAGATCCCCACCATGATAGTGTTCCGAAAGGTTTTCTGCTGCTCTGGAGTCACCGTATGAGGAATGATGTTGTAGAGCTTCTCAAACATCCCTCGCGAGGATGTATATAAGGAGTGAAGGGGGCGTCCATTCTGCTTGACTGTAAATATGTCATGTTGAAACTGAAGGATCTTGGTCTCATTTCGCACATGCGAGTATATTGCTGCAAGTGTGTCCCACATTGCCTTAGCAGTGGGCTGATGGATAACATTATTGGCAATCTCCATTGATATTGTGCCTGAAAGCCAGACTTTGGCGTATCAATCATCAATCTCCCATGAGGCATAAACCCCAATCTTTTCTGTCGGCTCATCTTCGGTAAGAATGTGTTTCTTACCATTCGACTTCATGAGACTCATGAACTGCATCGCCCAGAGCTCATAGTCCGTCCCATCCATCTTGACAATTGGCAATGGACCTTTGAACGCGCCTATGGAGGACATATCAACCTTGTTTTCTGACATATTGTCGGAGATATGGAACTAGGGGTTGTAGACCAAAGAACAAATGTCTACATAAACGTCATAGGGTTTGAGTGCATATGTAGACTTATGCACTCAGACCCATAGATAAAAGAGTGGGGTCGGCGGTGAGAGGGACCGACTGGAGAGGACGAGCGAGAGAGGGGGCTTGCGGCAACGGTGGGAGAGGAGGGATGGCGGCGGCGGGAGAGGAGAGCCGGCGAGAGAGAGAGAGAGAGGACAGCGACGGCAGGAGGAGAGCGGGGCGGCGTGGATTAGGGTTTTGGACCATGTTGGGAGAAAAGGATTCGTTGTATTCCAAAGAACCCTAGGCTCTCTTATATAGAGACGACTTATGGGTAAATTACATAACATGGAAACAAGAAAATAAAATAAACAGAAACGGTACATAGAATATATAATATCTCTACATATAAATGTGTATGTGTGTATTTTGATTAATAGTTATTATATGTGTCATCTGACTCTTATTGATGAGGTGATTATCATGACTTTTGCTTCAAGTTTACCATATAGTTCTGACTGTAGGAAACATGTTGCTCTAAATATCAACATGTGTGATGATTATAATGATAATATTACCTCAAAACTTACATTTACGATTCTATTTCACAAATAAGTATGCATTTCTATTTTATTTATTGACTTACGAATACTAAAAACTTTTGGAAAAAAGAAAGTCAAGTTTAGAGACATTTCCAAGATTTCCAACGATTCCACCAAAATTCTTTGAAAGTTCTCTTTCCAAACATGGCGAAACGAAACCGAAATCCAGAATTTAAGGCTTGGCTTTCTTGGGACTTTTGTCAACTACAAGGAGTATTTGTGATTGTACGAGTGCTAGTTTGTTAGCAACTTTCCTAATATTTTGATAATAAGTATTCGTTTACTATCAGGTTGGATATAGATTGTGCTTGCGAATGCTACGCAATTTCTTGGTATTAGTTTATTTGTTTAACTCTTATATAGCATATATTTTACGATCACAATCTATACAATGCATCTATTAGACATACATGTTAAAAAGATTGTGTTTGTGTATGCATGTGTGTGTGTGTATCTTATTTTATTTTGAAAATTACATATTTTTCTAAGTTGAAAGTATTTTGGTTAGATACAAGTTCTAAGCTATCTTTTCGAACTTCAATTTCTTACATAAAATATCATTTTACTAGTACTCTTTAGTGGCCTATGATTTTCTCTATTATTATTGCACGTGTCACCTTTCTCTTCATATTCAAGAGGTGAAATTAATGACGTCTAATTTCGGTTCTAAATCTGATTCTGATTCTTAGCAGTAGGCTACTTTTTTTACTATTAGAGTGATTGGATGAAAATTTGATGTAGTATATCATGTTAATATCTTACTAGTAGTAAAAAAATATGTAATATATCATGTTAATATCTTCAAGCAACTACGTTTTTTTTATCATTTATTGATTTAAAGAATATTAGAAAGCTTACTTTCAAAAGAAAAAAATGAGTTTGCAAATAATTATGCGATTTTTAGCCATTTCACCGAAATTTCATCAAAATTCCACCGAATTTCTCATTCCACGCTGACCGAAATGAAACTGAAATTTGATATATAATGCCTTGTGGGGAAGCAGCCAAATCACCATATTTGATATAGCAATTTGAATCCCTGAATAAATTTATAACCACATATACGGTGCATCATACAAGTTCACTTGACCTTATAAAAGATGCGATGAAGAGAAATATTTCTCGTGTGATGGATGATGGCACCAGATTTTGATAAAGGCTCTCAGCAATTATATACTTCCTATCAAGGATCTCAAAAAAGAACATTCTCGCAATGGCTAGTGGTTTTTGTGGCCAACAATGCCTTTGGACCATTCGAGGGTGGCTAGCATGGCAACCGATGCTGTACCTTGAAGTGTCTTGAGGAGGGTTGAGTAGAGGCAGTCTCCTTGATCACGCCTGTGGTGATATAGGAAGGGTCCAACTGTTTTTAGACTGCAAAATAGACATCTCCTCCAGCATAACTTTGTTGTTATGTTTGGGGAATCTCCAAAGGAAAGAAGTAAAGAAACATAATATCGATATGACAGAGTGAATTTCTCAACGAATGCATGTCCACATATGTGCTGCATTGTACAAGTTCACTAGCCCTTAGAAATAGATGTGATCAGGACAAATACTTCCAGCATGACGGATGACAGGATAGGCTCAAGAAAATTAGGATTTTGATGACGAATCTCAACAACTATACTGCCTATCAAGGACCTCTGATAGAGGATATTGGTGATGATTATTTTGATTATTGTAACCAGCAATGCCTTCGGACCATTCCAGGGTGGCTAACAAAGCAACCAAAGTTGCATTGTGCAGCGTTTTTGAAGAGGGTCGAGCTGAGGCAGTTCCTTAGGTGAATGCATAGATGCAAACTCTTGTAACGAGGGAGGCACTCTAGCACAATGTGGTGGGGCGGCAGCCCAAACTGAGTGGCATGAATGAAACCTGGAGCACCTCTTCTTTGCATGCAGGTTATCGGCTTCGGTCTGGGATGGTGCAGGTATCACGTGGCTTGAAATAGATGATAGCACAGAGTTCTAGGGTTCTATAAAAACCGTGTGGCAATTCGCAAGAAGACGACTATCCTGTCATAAATGACTATCTATTGTAGACAGCGGCCCTAGCCAGTAAATGCATTGGGGCACTACAGGGTTCTTATCAGAGCACGGACTTACATTTGATTGCGTGGTTTAGAGTGCAAACTTAATTGCATCAGTGGATCCCAGTATGGGAGTTCACCGTTTTTTCCTAAAAAAAGCTGAGAAAAAAGTTTTTATAAACTAAAAGGACCTGACAAAGTTATTATTGTATGGTCATTCATTTGTAAAAGTAGCCAAAGAAGATCAGTTTCAGTTATCACAAAAACCGCAAAATATTTATGATCTCCAATGATACAGAAGTCCAATCCTCGGAGGAAAAGAGGTCTCATGATATTTGTCAAACTGACAAGCTTCACACTCAAAAGGCTTCAGTGACGACAATTCGAGAAGCATCTGAAAAAGAGCTCTAGCAGAAGGATGACCAAGACATAAATGCCATAAGAACAGCTCAGCAGAAAAAAAATGACACCAGTAAAAGTAGTCAGCATGGATGTCAAGATAGTATAGGTTGTTCTTCTCATGTCCCCTACCAAAAATTTGCATCATCAAAATGTCTTGAAAATGGCAATATAACTCGTTAAAAATTGCTCAACAACTCAATTAAACACATAATTTATGAACAGATAGAAGGCTCAAAAGTCACAAGCATGGGAAACACCAGAGAGCCTGAATTCGGAGGAAAACTCCATAATGTGGTAATAGGCTAATGTGCATTGTTGGCTAGGAAAACCGACTACATAGTGGAAGATGGTTCAAAGAAAGCCAGCAGACTACCTTCTCTGCTCAAGTAAGTAGATGCACGGTGTCAATAACCTGTCAAAAATCTGCATCATCCGAATGTATTGAAAATAACAATATAACTTGTCAAAAATCACTATACAGCTCAGTTAAACACATAATTTATGAACAGATAAAAGGTTCAACGGAAAGTCACGGGTACGTAAACAGCAGAGAGACCGAGTTTGGTGGAAAACTCCATTGTCCCAATGGTGGTAGTAGGAGAATATGCATCGTTGGCTAAGCGAACCGACTGCACAGAGGAAGACAGTTCAGAAGAGGCCAGCAGACTACCTTCCCTGCTCAAGTGAGTATACGCACAGAGTCAATAACCCATAAGGGTGCTCGCTCGTGGCCGAAAGAGGGGTTAGAGGTGGTGATCTATGGGTATATATCCATGTCTAGGACTATTGATATAATACTGTAGAAAACGACAATGCGAAAACATATTCAAAGATAAGCAAATAAACAACCATGACGAACATATGGATTTATATGGAACCATGCTCCATAAGGAGACCGCGGGAGAACTACAGAGAACTTACTTGTATAATGATCTCTCTCTCACTGAATACAGAAGGTGTTGGGATCATTCTTATATAGCCCCACTAATAGATGATGTGATTCTTATATAGGTGCAAGTAGTAATTGGACACTGAATGAATCCAATTACCTACCTACGGACGTATACTCTAGCACTCCCCTTCAAACTGGAACATGCAATGTCCAGCTTGGATAAATAGAAAGAAAGCACTTATACAAATAGAAAGAAAGCACTTATACTCACATAATACAAGACATTTCGAACAATATCAACTCAACGCATACTCTGTTGGCTGCATGCTGAGGACATTGCTTCTCATGCCATGCTAATGAGGAGGTACTGAAGGGCTGAAGTGGAATGAGTCTCCTCGTCGGAGAAAATGTCATGTGTATTGCATTTGTCAGAGTCATCGAAACTAAATTGAGTCTTCTCATCGGACATGTGCTATGTACTATGCAGAGTCACCTTAATCAGAACGAGTTTCCCCATCAAAGAATTTGTGTTCTGCATCTCTCAGAGTCGGTGAAACTGGATTTTTAAAAAAAAGAAATAAAGGGTGGAATCCCAAGCTGGCATCCACCTCAAAAAATTATCAATTATTGTTGAGATATTAGTTATCTTATTATTGTTTTCTTACTTTCTATTTCTTTTTCCTTCTTTCTGTAATTTTCCCAATAGGTTCCTCTTCTATATAAGAGAAACCTAGGGACTCTCATAATACAATTCTATTCTTTTCCCTCAACATGGCATCGAATCGACGGTGCTAGACCTGAGTTCCTGTATCCCCTAACCCTACCCGCCCCAACCTTCATGCGCACGCTAGGCCGCCCCCGGCGCCACCTCTCCCCCCAACGACTTTCCAGGTCGCAGCTATGGCGTCTAGGTCGCACCCCAGGCGCTTCCAGGCCGCAGCCCCAATCCCAGGCCACAGCCGCAGCATCTAGGACATCTATTAGGCCTTTCCAGGCCGTAGCCCCAGCCCCAAGTTTCTGCCTATGCCTTTCCAGGCCACGACGCCACCTCTTGGGCATTTCATGTCGTAGCCCCGACCTCCGAGGTTGTCATCGACCCTCCCGTGTGTCTCCGCGCACCCATGCAAGACATTTTGAGGTCTGAACCGGTCTGATTTTGACCGGAAATTGTAATTTCAGACCTATAAATCACATTTTCCGGCCCTAGCAAGCAACAAAGATTGGTAAGGATGGTTGTATGGGTTTACATGTACAACCAATCCTCCGTATGGTCGTGTATACTCGTTTATATCGGTCTACTCCCAAGTTGATTCCCATTCTTTGGCCGTCTTATCATCATATCAGAGAACAAGGGTGACATTTTCTCGTCTGGAGCCTTCAAAGGCCTGGCTGCCATCGCTAAAATGGATGGGACCAACTATGAGTTGTGGTCCATGCAGTTTCTCACCCTCATGCAATGCAACAATAAGGAGCACATGCCAATAGATCCAGAGCCAACGGATAAGACATGGGAAAATGCATCTTGGAAGTAAGATGATGCATATGCACGTGTTTGGCTTTGTGGGACCTTCACTACAAAAATAGCCAATGATATTCTGACTCAGCCACCGCCAAGGCGATGTGGGACACTTTGATATCCACCTATGCTCGATGTGGGACACTTTGGTATCCACCTATGCTCAAGCGAAGAATGAAGCCAAGATTCTTCAGCTACAGTTTGATATCTACAATGCCAAGCAGAATGGTCGCCCCCTGCATGTTTACTACTCTTCGCTTCATGGCTTGTTCGAGAAGCTTCATACCTACATGCCTATTACGATATCTACTGAGTAGCAGAAGACGTATAAGAACTCCACGATGGTTGGAGTCTTCATGGCTGGACTTGATACAGAGTATGAAGTTGCGTGCAGCTTCTTACTGGAGCTACCATACCTCCCATAGACAAGTCCTATAGCCGTCTTCGCCGGATCATCACGCCTTCGATAGCCACTTCTTTGCCTTCTTCAGCGATCGTTGCTTCTCATGGCCGAGGTAAGGCGCCAGCTTGGCCCTTGCACCTACTGTCGCAAGCCTGGACATGTAGAGGATACATGTTATCAGAAGCATGGATATCATGTTTCTGGTCGAGTAGCAGAGCAGCTTGTGCCTTCAGAGACTTCGGCTCCCCTAGCCGATCCTCGCCCGGATGATTGTCTCTTGTATTCGAGAGATCATGACTCCTATTGGTGACACCACCACTACAGATACTGCAGCCGCAGCCAGAGCCTTTTCGAGCTCCTTAGGTATCGCCTATGCATTCACCGGTAGATTGATGCAAACATGACTGAGTGGATTATGTATTTTGGTGCTTCTCACCACCTGTATGGAGACAGAGCGCAGCTGAGGTCCTACAGGACTATACCACATGGTAGATGGGTTGTCATTGGTAATGGTGACCACTTACCCATTACAAGACAAGGGGAGGTGCATTTGACACTGTCCACGCGCCTTCGGAATGTTTTATATGCTCGTGCCTTTCAAATGAATTTACGTTCTATTAGTCAGATCACTAAGGATCTCCATTGGCGTGCCATCTTTAACCCTTCGTCTCTAGTGTTTCAGGACATACTCACGGGCAGGGTGATTGGATGTGGTCGTGAGCAGCGGGAGCTCTATAGACTGGTCCAATCTCCTCATGCTAGTGTTTCTACTATACCTCTAGACCAGTCTCCCCATATATGTGGCACCTTCGTGTTGGCCACCTTCCTCTGCAAAAGCTTTGTCATGTTTTCCCTCAGATTTCTACGAGATCCTCTTTTCAGTGTGAGGCATGCCAGCTTGGGAAGCATCATCATTCCTCATTTCCATCCCGTCAGAGTCGGAGCAGTTCTCAGTTATTTGAGCTCCATTTAGACATCTAGGGTCCGAGTCGTGTTCCTGATCACCAGGGACATCGTTTTTATCTAGTTGTTGTCGGTGATTTTTCTAGACTTTCATGGGTCTTTTATTGAAGAATAAGTCTGAAGATGGATCTTTGATCAAGTATTTTATTAATAGAATAAAGAATATTTTTCTGCCAATGTCAAATATCTCTGTTCTGATAATGCCTTGGAATTATACACCTTACAGCTTTCTGAGTTTTTAGATCTCATGGCATTGTTCACCAGACCTCATGTGCTTACACTTTACAGCAGAACGGTGTTGTTGAGCACAAACATCGCCACTTACCTGATGTGACCAGAACATTGTTGATACAGAGTCATGCTCCTCACGTTTACTGGGGAGATGTTGTCCTTATTGCTTGTTGTTTGGTGAACCATATGCCCTCATCTGTGTTGGGAAAGAAGATTCCTTTCTCGATTGTGTTTCCTGAGAAGGATCTTTTCTCGTTTACACCTCGTGTGTTCGAATATGTTGCCTTTGTTCATGATGTCTCTCCATGCCATAACAAGCTCTCTCCGAGAGTTGGCGAGTGCGTGTTTGTCGGCTACCCTCGTACCCAAAACGGGTATCGCTGCTTTGATCCCCTAAGGCGAAAATACTTTAATAGTGCTGGCATTACTTTCTTTGAGTGTGTCATGTATTTTTCTCCTACAAGTGACAGACTTGCTCCATCTGGCTTTGGCGATGAGATATGCATGCCTCCACCTCCCTCTACTCCTTATCTACCACCACCATCACCACTTGCACCTCCTCTTGCCTTTACACATGCTCCTATGACTCAGTTTTTGCCACGTGATTTTACTCGTAGGTCTCACTCGATCCCCACTGCTCACAGGTCTTGCCCGTCATCTAGCATGTCACAAGTATGTAATGAGCACATTATTTCTACTGATGGCACTACTGAGTTGTCTAGGCAGCAGGATTCTATACAGAATGAGCAGGTGTCCTCTCAAGAGGGGAATTCACAGGTTACGGACTTGGCAGATGATCTTGATATACCGATTGCTCTACATCACTGTTGTAAAAGTCGACCGACTAGTCAAGTTGGGGAGGGCGTACCCGACTTGACAAGGCCAAATCGGCCAATAGTCGGTCTGAACCGATTAGTCAGGAGATTAATCGGTCGACTTTTGCATAGGGATTTCGGATATAGGTTTAGGCATAACTGGTAAACCCGACTACTCAATTAGAATTAGATTAGATTTAGGGCATGTTGTTAGTAAGATAAGATACTTAAGGTTGCGTGCTAATAAGTATAATTCACAAATAAATCAAAAATATAAAAACAAAAGAACACTAAAACTATTAACTAAAATTATAAGAAAATTATATATACTTTAAATTATAGTTTTTCATATAGATATAAAAGATCAACTAATTAATATACTATCCTGGATAATTTTACTTAAAACTATGATTTAAATTCATAAAAATATTCAAATAAAAAATATACAAAAGAAATAAAACATGACAAACATATATGCATATACGAAATGTTCTTAAATATCATTCTAAATATATACTTATATAGCTTAGAGTGTGCACGCATACGCGTGTGCATACACTCACGCGCTCCCACACCCACACCAACATATTCTTGCCAATTTGCATGTTGGTCACCTTATATAAGGTTAGAATTGTGTTTATCACACCCGAAATATTTGTTAACTTAGATACTTCTTGTTGATTTGCACGATGGTTAGGTAACTTATGTTATTTACCTTTTCTGATTGTTGATTAACTTTATATTAATTTCTTTGTAACTTCAACTCGTGATATGTTGTTCTTAACATTTTGCTTGTGTTATGTACCAAACATTTTTTTCTTAACTTGCTTCGTTTCTTCTCTTTGTTATAATTTTTTAAGCTCTTAAAAATATTTAAACTGCTAAATAGAATATAAATGAGAGTGTATCTTATAAATTTGATTTATATATTTAAACTAATTAAAAAATTCAAAACCGACTAATGCCCGACTAAATCCGATTACTCTCCCGCCTGCCGATTAATCCTAAGTCAATGACCCTGCCGACCGAGTACTGACTGCCGACTTCTACAACCTTGCTCTACGTAAGCCGAGACGTAAGTACGCTACTTATCCTCTTGCAGCACGGGTTTCATTGAGCAGGTTGTCAGAGGATTTCAAGATATTTACCTTGGCACTATCAGCCACGAAGATACCACGAACATATCAGGAGGCTCTACAGGACAGTCACTAGAGATTAGCCATGGAGGAGGAGATGGTTGCGCTACAGTCACGTGGTACGTGGAGTCCTGTTTCTGCTCCAGTTGATGCATACGGTGTGGGATGCAAATGAGTGTTCATTATTAAACACCGTGTGGATGGCAGTGTGGATTGCTATAAGGCGAGACTTGTGGCACGTGGGTTCACCCACACATATGGGGTGGACTATCAAGATAATTGCTCTTCAGTTGCTAGACATTATACTCTGTGTGTTATACTTTTTGTTGTTGTGACACGAGATTGACCCCTTTATCAGCTTAATGTGAAGAATACCTTCCTCTATGGTGATTTATAGGAGGGGGTCTACATGCAGCAGTCACCTGGATATGTTGCTAAGGGGGAGTGTCAGAAGGTTTGCAAGCTACACAAGGCTATCGATGGCCTTAAGCAGAGTCCAAGAGAATGGTTCCAGAAGCTCTCAGACTTAATAGAGCAGCAAGGGTTTGTGAGAACAGCGATCGATCACTCAGTGTTTGTGTAGAGGACCTAGAGAGGTACTATAGTCATTCTTGTTTACGTTGATGACATTATTGTTACAGGGGATGATGAGCAAGGCATGCAGGGTGCAAAGGACTTCCTAGGTCAGCAGTTTGTGACCAAGGACCTTGGACATATACGTTACTTCCAGACTGGAGTTTGCCAGGAACCAGCGAGGTAATGTTGTGACCCAAAGGAAGTACGTTGCAGATCTTCTTTCAGAGACAGGCATGGCAGATTGTAAACCTGCCACTGCTCCTCTTGACCCGAGCATGAAGCTCTATGATGACTGGTCAGGGGGAGGTGCAGCCGACTTGTGCATTGAGGATTCCAAATGTTCTCTATGCTCCTGAATATTTTATGAACTTATTATCAATGAGTCAAATCACCAGAGATTAACTTTGACGTGTCATATTTGATCCATCTGCTCTTGTGTTTTAGGACATACTTATGGGTAGAGTGATTGGAAGTGGCCGTGAGCATAGGGGCCTTTACAGACTTGTGCAGTCTCCGTACGCTGGCACCTCTTCTTTTCTGAGCACTGGGTATGTTTCTCCGTATATGTGCATATTCGATTAGGTCATCTTCCTTTGCAAAAGCTGGCCCATGTTCTTCCTCAGATTTCTCCTCGCTCCACTTTTCAATGCGAGGCCTGCCAGCTTGGGAAGCATCATCGGTCACATTTCCAGAGTCGTCGGAGTCCAAGTAGTCATAGTATATTTGAGTTGCTCCATTTTGATATTTTGGGTCCTAGTCGTGTCCCAGAACTTCAAGGATACAAATTTTATCTTGTTGTCGTTGATGAGTTTTCTAGGTTGTCGTGAGTTTTCCTTCTTAAGAACAAGTCTGATGCTGGTCATGTTATTCAGTCTTTTATAAATGAAAATAAGAACATTTTTCTACCAGAGTCAAGAACATATGTTCTGATAATGCTCTAGAATTTTGCAGTACTCATCTCTCTCAATTTCTGAAGTATCATGGTATTGTGCATCAGACATCTTGTGTGTATATCTCCCAACAGAATGGGGTGGCTGAAAGGAAACACCACCATCTTTTGGATGTTACCAGAACCCTATTGATTGAGAGTCGTGCTCCTCATTCCTATTGGGGAGATGCGGTTCTAATTACTTATTATCTGGTAAATCGTATGCCTTCTTCGGTGTTAGGGGAGAAGATCACGTTCTTGATTGCGTTTCCCAAGACGGATCTTTTCTCGCTTACGCCTCGTGTCTTTGGTCCGGTTGCGTTTGTTCATTGACTCTCTCCTGGTCTTGACAAGTTCTCTTCCAGAACTGTCAAATGTGCGATTGTTTGGTATTCCAAAACCCAAAACGGATATCGGTGTTCTAACCCTGTTCGACGAAGGTACTATGTCAGTGTTGATGTCACCTTTAAGTCCATTATGTATTTTTCTCCCACAGGTGACAGGCTTACTCCTTCAGAGGATGGAGAAGTAGTAGAGTCGGATGTGCCAAACATGATCTCTCTCTCAGTCGTGCAACAAGCTCATCGAATCTCTGATCAGATGCAGGTGATAGACTCCCAGTCTATTGTATATGTTCTGCAACCCTGGCTAACGCAGGAAACCCATGCTTGGAATAGCAGGTTTCCTTAAAATGGTAAGTCCTATGGCAGTATGTGCACGGTAGACGAGGTTGACCTCTTCCTCCTCTGATGTGGTTGGAACTCCCCTTACCATGATATTGTGTGTGACTGCTTCTACCACGTGAATCAGAAATAGCTGAAGAAGTCTGGGGCTGTAAAGGACTACCAGAGGATACAGATCGTCTTCTCAGCCTACGATACGCCTCCTCCACTGAAGGTATGGTAGCATCAGTGGGGATCTGGGCACGAGCTGCATCATACTCCAGATTCAGGGCCGCTAGAAACACTCCAGTCAAGGTTCAGGAAAGCGGTATGCGTATGCGTTCGGACAGGTCACTGAATAGCGCTTAAGCGGTATGCGAGGGCATATGCGGGGTATATGCGGTTTTACGCGATTTCCTAATTTTTTATTTAAAAAAATAAATATATACAAAAGTGACTACAACAGAACTAAATTTATGTATAATTGTGGTCCAACAGAAGATCTAAGAAAAATAACTTTCATATAGAGTTCAAAACAATCTCTATTAAACAAATATCAATACTTAAATAAAACGGTTAACACAAAAAATAATTGACAACAATCAACAAAATAAAAAAGTTAGCGCACAAAATGCCTCTATTGTTGAATATAATGTCATTTATCTCTATCGTTATATTTATAATTGATCCTCCATAGAAATTACCAAACTTTACATATAATATATTGCATTCATAATAACTATTAGTTGACTAAATTAGTTTGTTAAATTATTAGTATATTATTCTTTTTCTTCTTTGCGTGTTTACTCCAATCTCGCAGTACAACTACTTTGATGATGGATTTAAATGGTCATGGAATGCTTGGTTGGCATACATGCAAAAGTAAGGAAAACATGGCACAATAAAACAACAAAACATGGCACAAATTAAAAAAAATAAATAAATAAATGTGTATGTGGCCGCACAGATCGCATATGCGGCCCGCATAAGCGCACAGGGCGCATAATGGGGGGCTTCAGGAAAGCAGTGCGCTGAGGGCACCGCATACGCATATGCGGCCGCACGGGCCGCTTTCGTGAACATTGACTCCAGTCATCACAGAATCTCTGTCTGCCTTGATCTACTCTGGTGTAGCAGTTAAGGGTATGTATCCATGTCACTTCTCAAACATACCCTTCAAAGAAGCATAGAGGGTGTGAAGAGGACGACCATTTTGCTTTGATGTGAAGATATCATGCTGAATTTGTAGTATCTTCGACTCATTCTTTGCCAGAGAGTATGTTGCGGCAAGAATATCCCACATATCCTTTGCAGTAGGCTGGCTCAAAATATCATTAGCAATCTATATGGATACAATCCCAGATAGCCTTACGTGAGCATACGCATCATCAGCAAAACATGAGGCATTCGTCCCAGTCTTGTCACCTGGCTCCTCACCCGTGAGGATGTGTTTCTCGCCATTACAATGTATCAAACTCGTGAACTGCATGACCCACAGTTCATAGTTGGTTCCATCAATTTTGAAATGAGTATCGGATAGCCTTACGTGAGCATACACGCATCATCAGCAAAACATGAGGCATTCGTCCCAGTCTTGTCACGTGGCTCCTCACCCGTGAGGATGTGTTTCTAGCCATTACACTGCATCAAACTCGTGAACTGCATGGCCCACAGTTCATAGTTGGTTCCATCAATTTTGACAATGAGTACCGTACCTTTGAAGGTACCCAGAGATGGAACTTCCACTTTATTGCCGGTCATGATGGCAACTATCTTCAAGACTGGGCTAGAGACAAGAGATATCGACGTCTACACTGACATACAGGAAGATGGTTGTGAGTGAGACTTATACCACAACCTCTTCCATTCCTCGAAGAGTCCTTTGGGTAGCTAGGATGTTTCTAGTGCTTTACTTACACCCTAGGTACCCAACAACTCAGCAAGACGGCTACACGAGGGCGGTGATCGCGGCTGTAGACAGCAGTCGCACGTGGACTGGAGTGCGTGAACCCGTGTGGGTCACGCGACTGCGACCGACGACGTGGAGGCACGTGTGAACACACGCACGCGCGCAAGGCGAAGGCGATGCCCTCATATGCGCTCGCGCGCTGGGAGAAGGCGACGCCCACAGGAGCTCGGCGGTATACGCATGCGGGTTAGACGTGTGTGGGCTGGGCTCGGCGGCGACAGCGACGCCTACAGGGGCTAGGCGGCGGCGGCGACGACGACGGTGGTGGCGGCCCATGAGAGTTAGGCTTTTGGTAGGGGCAGGATTCTAGGGCACAGGCTCCGGTCTAGGACGGTCGCTCTGATACCATGTGGAATGGGAAAAGAGAAGTTGTATTCCATCTAACCCTAGAGCTCTCTTATATAGGAGAAAAGCTCTAAGGGTAAATTATATAAACAGGATAATAGAAATAAATAATATAAGAAGAATGACTAAATAACATGAATATCGTAAAAATGACGATACTGAGAAGGTCGACAAGAGGAGGTACAAAGAGCTTGTTGGCAAGCTACTATATGTGACTATTACCAGACCTGACATATCCATTATCGTGAGCAAAGTGAGTTAGTTTATGGAGCAGCCAAGACATGCACATATGAATGCAGTCCATATTATTCTGAGATACCTAAAGACTTTACCCGATATTGGACTTCTTTTCAGCAGAGGCACAACTCTCTCACTCCGGCAAAGTTCATAGGCGACCTCCCCGATGATGCAGATTATGTTGGGTGTCCAAAGGATAGAAAGTCTACATCAGGCTTTGTTGTATTCATAGGGAATTCTCTTGTTTCACGGAAGAGTAAGAAGCATATTGTGGTTGCCAGATCAAGTGATGAGTCGGAATATAGGGGCCGTGTCGCAAGCTAGCATAGAGATGATGTGGGTCAGTTCTGTTCTTACTGACCTGACTATAGAGGTACCTCTTCCCATGCACCTCCAATGTGATAATCAGGCTGCTCTTTTCATTGCCAACAACCCAGCCTTTCATGAGAGGACGAAGCACATAGAGGTGGATTGTCACTACACTCGTGACATGATACAGAAGGGTCTTATTGCCACTGCGCACGTCAGCTCTGGAGACCAGACAGCATATGTACTTACAAAGGCCCTAGCGAGAGGATATTATCAGAGATGTTGTTCCAAGTCGAGTATGATTGATTCTACGCTACAGCTTGAGGGGGAGTGTTGAGATATTAGTAATCTTTATTATTGTTTTCTTATTTTCTATTTCTTATTTCTTTGTTCTGTAATTTATTCAATAGGTTCCACTCATATTTAAGAGAACCCTAGGGCCTCTCTCATAATGCAATTCTATTCTTTTCCCTCAACAATTATAACACAAGTTATGTTACATCGTTCCATGTCGAACATAGCACCTTACAATGGTTAATCACTTTCTCAAAATAAAAATGTTGGTCTCGAAAGACGGGTTCATTTCTACCACACCAATTGGCCCACGATATCGCGAAAGGAAATGAGTTATCTTCATGTCCATTTCTACACACTACTCGAATGGATATCCAAAAGCTTGTGTCATAGTTCGCTTTGAGCCAAGAAATATCAGCCTTCCTCCAAACCTCAACGGAGTGACAACACGCGTAAAAGAGATGCTCCAAATCTTCTGGCATTAGTCCACATCTGTCACAAGTAATATCCTCCACCCTCAACAGCTTGGCCCTATGCTTCTTCGTCAACACCCTTCCAAGTCTGACAAGCCAAAGGAATACCTTAACTCTATTCGATATTCTACTCTTCCAAATAAATTTAGAATAAGTCTCTTCATCAGAGAACTATGGACCAAAACATGTCCAAAACTGAGCAACATGTAAAAACTTCTCCTATCTCTCTGAAAGACCAAAATGAAAAGGCCAAGGGAATATCGAGTACTGGAGATCACGATCACTCAAGATGAAGGTTGAGTTGATTTTCCTCGTCAGAGAACTTTGAGAAAATGGGTCGCTCGATCATGAAGCGCCTAGAACTGGTAGAGTCTGGATATAAAGTGGCAAACTATACATAATAGTCCCTCTTTCTATCATACTTGTCGGTAGAAGATGATGTCAACCAATTTAGGGGAAGAAATGAAGTGAGGAAATGAAAACCACAACTTCTTTTTTCATAAGTTGTTTCTTTTTTTAATGGGATTTTCTCACTCTTTTTGGTTTGCAATAAGTCTTTCATTTTTTCGTATGGTTTTTGTATGATAGCATTTTTTGTAAAAGAACTCTATTTTTTTATTAACTCTCAACCTCCACATTTTTCGCAAGCCTTTCTCACTTTTTTTGACTTCGGCCCTAATTTGGTCAAATATAAGCACCCCCTCGTTTATTTGCATACATATGCAACAAGGCCTTTTTTTAAATCGAGTAGCATCCCACGGTACCACCTCCCCTTCCTTTTTTAAAACAATGGCCCTTTACTATTAAGACCTAATGAAGGCTCCCTTTCTCCTTCATCGAGACCTAGAGTTCTCTATGAGAGAACCACCCATTCTCGTCGCATGTCCGACTTAGTAAAGGAGAAAAGGCGCCTGGAGCATCGTGCGCCTGGGATGGGGTTTCAGCATTGGCTCTTTTAGAGGGTGGTGGGGTCAATCACGACGGGGCTCAATGATGGAGGTGGCAGTCGCTGCAAGTCCTCACGGGCAGAGATGGAGGTATGTGGAGGAGTTACGAATATTACACAAAGGGGTGCATCGTGTGGGGCTTCGAAGGTTGTCGCGCTACCAAGGGCTTCACAAGTTATCGCACAACGTGGCTACTGCGTTGGAGATTGGATACACGAGGGAGGGGTCGGGTCTATCCTAGTGCCTAGCAATGGCTTGCAACAACCTCAACCTTGGTACCCTAGTTGGGTTACGCCTTCAGATTTGTGCATTTACTGCACTTAGGGATGAAGCCCTCATGCAAGGAGGCATACTGAATGAGTGATCTCGTGATCACAGAGTTGTGTTGCTCCTAGATAGATTGCTGAAGGACATGGATGTTATTTGGAGATAATCACGCCTTGAATCTTCGTGCACCAGGATTTCTCTACTATTTCCTCTTTGGTTTCTAGATATGGGGGATAACCATGTGGCTAGAGATAAAGCATGGAAGGTGTACCACTGGCATGGAGTTTTCTTGCATGGGGTCATTTGAAGATGCACGCAAACACAATGTGTGTGCTGGGAGCACTGAATCACTCAAAGGATTGCATCTAGATGTCTGGCCTGCAAAAATTATGGTTTCAAAGAAACCCTAATTATTTTCTATTTCGGTGACAGCTTAATCTTCAAAGCATACAGATATGTGCATGATGAACATGTAACAGAACAAAACCCTGCTCATTGTTGGTTGCAGCTTCAATTAGGATTTCATCAGAAACTGTAGGAATTTTCTTGAGCTTCAACATATCACGAACACGAACATAATTAAATAAGTCACTTCTGGATTAGATCACGAGTGTAATAGCAGTCTACTTCAATGTGCTTTGTTCATTCATGGAAGGCTGAATTATTAGCTATGAATAAAGCGACTTGGTTATCATATTTAAGGTCCATAGGAAGAGGCACCTCAATAGTTAGGTCAATCAAGACAGACTTGACACACATCACTTCCATACTCCCTTGGGTCATGGCCCTATACTCAGATTCAGCACTAGATCTAGCCACAACTGTATTTTTCTGACTCTTCCATGAAACTAGTGAGCTACCTACAAACACCGTGAAGCATGACATGGACTTCCTATACTTGGAATACCCAGCATAGTCTGCATCCGCACATCCAGTATGAGAGACGTGTCTTCTGAACAGAAGTTCTACACCTGGAGAAGACTTCACATACATAGGGGTGGGTATTTGACTGGTTTGGTTGGGTTTGGGTTATTCGGTTTGGGTTGAATTCGATTTGAGTTGCAAAAACGTAAAACCATCACCTATCCAATTTAGATCGGGTTGAGATGTTTGGGTGACAGGTTTGGGCCGATTGGGTTGGGTGAAAATCAAATTACCCATTTGAAAATCTTGTTAATTGAAGGTCAAGCAAAGATGGGGCCATTGATGTATGAAAAGATGTCAAAATAAGCATGTAGTAATATAAATAGATAAGAAAAAGGTTGGGTGATTATGCTTAACATGGATGAAGAATGTTAGAGTGAAAGAGTGAATTGTTATTCCATAGAACCCTAGACTCTCTTATATAGAGAGAACCCATGAGTAAATTACATAGAGGTCTAAGAGAGAAAAATAGAAAATGAGAAACGGTACACCATAACATAACATAAACCTCTACAATCCCCCTCAAGATGGAGCATAGATGTCAATCATGCCCAGCTTGGAAGAACATCTCTGAAAAGGTCCTCTGAGCAATGGCTTAGTAAATATATCAGCAGTCCGATCCTCTGAACTGACATGTGAAGTAGAAATCAAGCCCTTCTGGATCATATCTCTGGTGTAGTGGCAGTCTACTTCGATATGCTTCGTTCTTTCGTGAAATGCTAAATTGTTGGCGATGAACAACGCTGCTTCTGCTTGATTGTCACACTGGAGCCGCATGGGTAAAGAAACATGTACATGTAAGTCTTCTAATACAGCTCGAACCCACATCATCTCCGTGCTTGCTTGTGTCATGGCCCTATATTCGGATTCAGCACTAGATCTTGCCACAACGGTTTGTTTCTTACTTTTCCAAGAAACCAGAGAGCTCCCTATAAAAACGGCAAAACCTGAGGTAGACTTACGATCCTTCAGACACCCCGCGTAGTCTGTGTCTGCACAAGCTGAAATGGATAAATCTGTGTTCTTTCTAAATAGCAACCCTGAGCATGGAAACGACTTTAGGTATCTCAGTATCATGTATAGGACTTCCATATGAACTTGTCTAGGCTGCTCCATGAATTGACTCACCCGACTTACTGCAAAAGCAATATCAGGTCGAGTTATAGTGATAAAAAGAAGCTTACCCACCATTTCTCTGTATCTTCTTTTGTCCACCTCTTCAGTATCATTGTCATACAGTTTCATACTTGGGTCCATAGGAGTGCTCGATGGTCTACAACCAACCATTCCTATTTCAACCAGGAAGTCTGTAATGTATTTCCTTTAGGTCATCACCAGACCTTGTGCATTTCTTGCAATTTCCAACCCCAGAAAATATCTTAGGGAATCAAAATCCTTCGTGACAAACTGGCGGCCCAAGAATGCTTTTGTCATCTCTATTCCCTGAATATCATCTCCTGTAATTAGAATATCATCAACATATACCATGACAGCAACCGTACCTTTTGGAGGTCTTCTAAATGAACAACGAGTGATCCGCATTTGATCTTTTGAATCCCTATCGTTCAATTAGGTGGGAAAGCTTCTGGAACCACGCCCTTGGACTCTGTTTAAGGCCATATATCGCTTTGTGAAGTCTACACACCATGTGAGTCTCCCCCTCAGCAGTAAACCCTGGTGGCTGCTGCATGTAGACTTCCTCCTGTAGATTTCCATACAAGAATGCATTCTTGACATCAAGCTGAAAAATGGGCCAGTCACGTACCACTGCAACGGAAAGAAGAATGCGAAGCGTCGAGTGCCGAGCCACTGGTGAGAATGTATCCAAATAGTCGACGCCATAGGTTTGTGTGAAACCCCTTGCAACAAGTCTTGCCTTGTACCGATCAAGACTGCCATCTGCATGGTATTTAACGGTGAATACACATTTGCAACTAACAAAAGATGCGTCAGATGACATCCCCGCTCCGCACCCAAAAAATCGCCATCGTCGTCCATACCGCAGTCGAGGAAGGGCATTGGAAGAAGATATGCTCTGCGTTTTCTTCCGATACCCCGTATCTATCACATCACACATCAAAGATCCTGAGGATGCGTGGGGGCTGCTACATGTAGACTTCCTCCTGCAAGTATCCATATAAAAATGCATTCTTGACATCTAATTGGAAAAGCGGTCAGTCACGTACTACAGCAACAGCAATAAGAATCTGCAACGTAGAGTGACGAGCAACTGAAGAAAATGTATCTAGATAATACACCCCGTAGGTTTGGGTGAACTCATGAGCAACCAGTATGACCTTATACCTGTCCACAATACCATCCGCTTAGTGTTTCACTGTAAACACCCATTTGCTGCCAACAGATGCACTAAGAGGAGCATGTACAACACTCCAAGTATCGCGAGACTGTAACATCGCCTCCTCCATGACAAGACGTCACTGACTACTCTGCAATGCCTCCTGATAGGACCATGGTATATCTACAGCCGACAATCCCACAACAAATCTCTGAAAATCCTCTGAGAGTCGTGCTAGTGAAACATGGGAAGCAAGAGGATATATAGTGCATGCATGCCTCTTCTTCCTTGAGCCAAAAGGCACATCAAGGTTCTCAGCTTCCTCGATAGTTGAGACCGGATCATCTAAGACATCCTACACCTCAAGCTTCACATGCAAATCACCAGTGTCATTACACTGCATTAGACTCATAAACTACATGGCCAGTAGTTCATAATTTGTTCCATCCATTGTGATGATGGGTGTACCTTTGAAGGCACACAGAGATGAAACATCTGCATTATACCGATCAAGACTGCATTTCACCCATAGGTTTGTGTGAAACCCCTTGCAACAAGTCTTGCCTTGTACCGATCAAGACTGTCATCTGCATGGTATTTAACGGTGAATACACATTTGCAACTAACAAAAGATGCGTCAGATGGAGTAGGAACCAGACTCCATGTGCCACGGAACTGTAAAGCACGCATCTCTTCCTCCATAGCCAATCTCCAGCAATCAATCTGCATAGCCACTTGATAGGTCCGTGGTATCTCCACGGAGGACAGGGCCGCAGCAAACCTCTGAAAATCACCTGTGAGACGGTGAAAAGAAACCTGGGACGCAATGGGATAAGACGCACACGTCCGCTTCTGCTTCCGAAGAGCAATAGGAACATCGAGGTCACTGTCACCTGTACTCAATGGTGTATCCTCCTCCTGTAACAAAGATTCATGCACATGCGCATTATCTAACCCATCATTACTGATAGCATCTGAACATACCCGAGGCGTGATAGATGGTTGACTTGTAGTCTGAACAGGACCTGACCGACGTGTATAGAACTTTGGCACGGTGGAATAGGTTGTTGTGGTAGTGGTGGTGGTGGTGGTGGTGGTGTGACCACAGGAACTGGGTTGGACGCAGGTGTACGCAGACTAGGAGGTGGAGGGATATAGACATCATCATGAGATGTAGAAGAAGCGAACCTGTCACCTGCAGGGGAAAAGTAGATAACGGGCTCAAAAAATGTAACGTCAGCACTCACAAAATACTTATTGTCAATGGGGTCATAACAACGATAGCCCTTCTAAGTCTGAGAGTAACCGACGAAGACACATTTGAGAGCTCTAGGAGAGTGTTTGTCAAGTCCAGGTGACAAGCGGTGAACAAATGCAACCGTACCGAACACGCGTGGAGTGAGCGAAAATAATTCCTTATCAGGAAATATAATAGAAATAGGAATTTTCTCCCCAAGCATTGAAGAAGGCATGCGATTGACAAGATAGCATGCTGTAAGGATAGCATCCCCCCAAAAGGTTATTGGCACACAACTTTGGATAAGCAATGTTCAAGCGATATCAAGGAGATGACGATGTTTTCTCTCTGTCACGCCATTCTGTTGGGATGTGTAAGCACGTGTGGTTTGGTGAATAATGCCTTCGGAGGAAAGAAAATGGGAGAGGGAGCGAGTGCAGAATTCCAATGCATTACCGTTCGCACATATTTGATAGTGGAAGAAAAAATATTCTGCACTTCACTAATAAGATTTTTAATAGCATCCCCTGCTTCAGAATTATTCTTGAGAAGGAAAACCCAAGATACATGAGAAAAATCATCGACTATAACTAGGTAGAACATGCATCCCTGATGATCAGGTACACGACCCAGACCCCAAATTTTAATATGAAATAACTCAAACGGGGAGCTACTGCTCCGACTCTGACGACTATGGAAGCTAGAACGATGATGCTTCCCCAACTGACAACCTTCACAGCGAAATGATGAATTCGGAGAAATCTGAGGCAACAGGTGACGCATTTTCTGGAGCGGGAGGTGACCAAACCGAAGATGCCATGTGCACAGAGAAACTGATCTAGTGGAATGGAAGGAGACGCCGGCATATGAATTCCAGACCAGACAATAGAGACCATTCTGCTCAGAGCCACAGCCAATCACCCCTGCCCGTTAGTATGTCCTGAAAAATGAGAGATGATGGGTCAAATATAGCGTGACAGTGCAAATCTTTCGTAATCTGACTAATCGATAATAAGTTCATGGAAAACTCAAGAGCATGTAAAACATTATGTAAATGCATGGAGGGTGATAAGGAGATCTCCCCCTGTCCAACAATAGGGGAATGAGTGCCGTCAGCTATGAGTACCGAGCATCTAGGAGGAATGTCCCTGTAGGACTCAAGTCTATCTCTGTCAAAGCAGAGGTGATGGGTGGCTCCAGAACCCATCCAGTCTGAGAGGTCATGGTAAGTTGTAAAGGCAGTAGCACAACCTAAGGTACTGGTAGCGACTAAGGTACTGGCTGATGCTAAAGCTGCAATATCTGAGGTACCACTTGGAGATTCCACGAACGATTGAGGCATAATATCACGAAGACGCGCAACGAGCTCTTCGAACCAGTGATCTGAAGTGGATACCAACGGAGATGTGACATGCTCTGCTACATGTGCCGAGGCTGGAAACCCATGCTTAGAATAGCATTAGTCCTCTGAGTGACTTGTGCGATGACAAAACGAGCACGTCTGCCCAAGGTTCAGGAAAGCGGTATGCGTATGCGTTCAGACAGGTCACTGAATAGCGATTAAGCAGTACGCGGGGGCATATGCGGGGTATATGCGGTTCTAAGCGGTTTTCTATTTTTTATTTAAAAATAAATACATATCTACAAAAGTGACTACATCTAAACTGAATTTATGAATAAATGTGGTCCAACAGATTATCTAGGAAAAATGATTTTCATGTAGAGCTCAAAATAGTACAACTAAATATCAAGGTCATCAAAGATAGTATTACATAATATAATTTAATTTATACAATCAAAATAATACAAGATCTGGATCTTAAGATCCGAATTTGATAACCCAATTGGACCTTAAACGGGCGTACGGAGTGCATATGAGCCCGCACAGCCTGTATGTGGGCCATATATGCACAAAGGGCGCATAAAGAGGGGCATCAGGTAATCGGTGCGCTGAGGAGGCCGCTTAGGCATATGCGGCCGCATATGCGGCCGCTCGGACCGCTTTCATGAACAGAGCGTCTACCGAACACGACCTCCTCGGACACGAGGTCCACGTCCGCGAAAGGAAGATGACCCCCTCTCCCTCGCGATACTGCCATCGCCGAAGGAGGTGGAGTAGCAGTGTTGGAAGAAACAGAGATACGACTGAGCCTTCGGTGCACTTCCTCCATAGGAGGAATAGTAGCATCGGCAAGTATCTGAGAGCAGGTTGCCTCGTACTCAGGATCAAGTGTCGCGAGTAATACTCCCACCATGGTAGCATTACGGAAGGTCTTCTGTTGCTCTGGAGTGGCGGTGAGCAGAATGATGCTATACAGTTTCTCAAACATCCCTCGCAGGGATGTGTACAACGAGTGAAGCGGCCGCCCATTCTGCTTCATTGTGAAAATATCATGCTGCAACTGTAGCATCTTGGTCTCATTCCGCACCTATGAATATTGTAGAGATAGTTTCTATTATTATTATATGTTTATGTACCGTGTTTTTATTTCTTTCTTCTATTTAGACATCCATGTAATTTACCCTTAAGGCTTCTCCCTATATAAGAGAGCCTAGGGTTTTCTTTCAATAGAACGAAGACTCTTTTCTTCTAACATGGTATCAGAGCCAACCTAGGGCTCGCTACCGCCGCCCCTCCCTTCCCCCACCCGCCGCCTCTCTCTCTCTCTCTCTCGTCGAGCCCACGTAGGGCTCCCAATCTCCGAGCGGCCTCCTGCCGCAGCCAGCGGCCCCAGCCGCCGCTAGCGGCCCCTGCCGCCTCTTAGCGGCACCCAGCCGCAACTTCCGAGCGGCGCCCAGCCGCAGCCAGCGGCCCCAGCCCTGCCGCCAGCGACCCTGACGTGATCCCGCCGCCTCCCCAGCAGGCTTCTGTCACTGCTGATTCCTTCCAGCCGCTGTCCAGTGGCTTGAAGACGCCCATACGCGTTCCCTGCTGCACCATCGACATCAAGACTGCAGTTCTAGACCCTCATCGGGTCTCCAACAGTTCATAGCCGGCCTTGTAAGGCGATTCAAGGGCTGTTAGCCTGATTAGAGGCGTGCCCTAGACTCCTCTCTATCTGATTTATGGATTTGAGTACGTAGAAGTCTACACACGTACTCAAATCCAATGCAGTTGGTGTAGACATCCATCAACGTATCTGGTTTCCCTTGTCTTCTTCGAACGGCACTATGTCAGAATCGAAAGTCGATTCTCCCTCCATCGGCGCATTCAAAGGTCCTGCGCCAATAGTAAAGATGGACGGGTCTAACTACGAGTTATGGGCCATGCAGTTCATGAGCCTCATGAAATCAAATGGTAAGAAACATATTCTTACCGAGGATGAGCCTGCGGAGAAGACAGAGATCTATGCCTCATGGGAGGCCGATGATGCTTACGCAAAAGTATGGTTGTCCGGCACGTTGACCATGGAGATAGCGAACGATGTCCTCCATCAGCCTACTGCTAAGGCGATGTGGGACATTCTTGCTGCTACATATTCGCAGGTGCGAAATGAGACAAAGATGTTGCAGCTTCAGCATGACATCTTTACTATGAAGCAGGCCGGCAGACCTCTCCACTCTCTATACACATCCCTAAGAGGGATGTTCGAGAAGCTCTACAGTACCATTCCTCTGACTGCTACTCCAGAGCAGCAGAAGACGTTCCGGAACGCCACAATGGTGGGTGTTCTACTTGCTGCCCTCGACCCTGAGTATGATGCTGCACGGTCACAGATCTTAGCAGATGCAGTCATTCCTCCAGTGGAGGATGTATACAGGAGGCTCAGTCGTATCCCTGTTTCTTCCAGCTCTTCTACTCCACCTCCATCTGCGATGGCAGCTTCACGTGGGCGAGGTGGACCACCTTCTTGGCGTGGTCGTGGACGTGGCCGTGGCTCTCAGGGAAGAGGCGGTCGACCTAGTCAGACGTGCTCATATTGTCACAGAACTGGGCACTCAGAGGAGACATGCTACTCAAAGCATGGATTCCCAGCTTCTGCACGGGTTGCAGAGCATTCACAGTCTCCTTTACCGTCTGCTGCAGATCATAGATTTGATGAACTCGTGGCCCATCTCGTGATATTATGCCACAATCTTCTGGTGACTCATCTGGTGGCTCTTCCGATATTGCTGCCACAGCCTCAGCCAGTTCTTCCGCCGCTGCCAGTTCCTCAGGTAGATCATCAGCTGTCATACCTTCACATGATATATCTGACTGGGTTATAGATTCAGGAGCTACACATCATCTGTGTCGAGATAGAGGTAGATTACAGGCCTACAAGGCTATTCCTCCAGGTCGCTCAGTGCAGATAGCAGATGGTTCCCACTCACCTCTTGTTGGTCAGGGGAGGTTTTCTTAACCTCCACTATGCAGCTCCAGAATGTTTTACATGCTCCTGAATTCTCACTAAATTTGTTGTCTATTAGTCAAATTACAAAGGATTTGAACTGCCGAGCTATATTTGACCCGTTTTCTCTCATTTTTCAGGACATACTCACGGGCAAGGTGATTGGCTGTGGCTCTGAGCAGAACGGTCTATATCGGCTGGTCCGGGAATCCTATGCTGGCATCTCCGCTCACTCTGCTGGTCCAGTCTCACCTTATATTTGGCATCTTCGGTTTGGTCACCTTCCGCTCCAGAAGATGCGCCATCTTCTGCCCCAGATCTCTCCAAGTTCGTCGTTTCGTTGTGAAACTTGTCAGTTGGGAAAGCATCACAGGTCGAGCTTTCCAAGTCGTCAGAGTCGGAGCAGTAGCTCCCCTTTCGAGTTGTTACATATAGATATATGGGGTCCGAGTCGTGTTCCTGATCACCAGGGACACAGGTTCTATCTTGTGGTCGTAGATGATTTTTCTCATGTCTCTTGGGTTTTTCTACTGAAGAATAAGTCTGAAGCAGGAGATGTTATTAAAAATTTGATTAATGAAGTGCAGAATGTTTTTTCTTCTTCAGTTAAATATGTTCGGACGGATAATGCCCTGGAATTCTGTACACGTTCTCTTTCTCAATTTCTGTCATTAAAGGGAATTATTCATCAAACCACCTGTGCATACACCTCCCAACAAAATGGTGTGGCGGAAAGAAAGCATCGCCATCTCTTGGATATTACTCGTACCTTATTGATTCAAAGTTGTGCTCCTATTTCCTTCTGGGGGGATGCTGTTCTTACTGCATGCTATCTGGTCAATAGAATGCCCTCCTCTGTCCTTGGAGAGAAGATACCCATCTCGCTTATCTTTCCTGATAAAGAGCTCTTCTCACTGCCACCTCGTGTCTTTGGTGTTGTGGCATTTGTTCATCGTCTGTCTCCTGGACTTGACAAGCTCTCTCCAAGAGCAGTCAAGTGCGTCTTCGTTGGGTATTCAAGGACCCAGAAGGGATACCGGTGTTATGATCCTACTACCAACAGGTACTTCGTTAGTGCGGATGTCACCTTCTTTGAGTCGGTCATGTTCTTCTCGCCAGCCGGGGACAGAATGGTACCATCCACCACCGCTGGTGATATTTTGGTTCCACCACCACCTACCTGTCTTACTCCAGACTCGTCTCCTGTGTCAGTTCCTTTGCCAGCACCGGCATCACCACCTCCACCTCCACCACCACCCATTCCTCGGAGAACCATATCACCATTTCCTAACCACTATACGCGTCGGCCAGGTCCCGCTCAGACAGCAGATCAGCCAATCACTGAGCCTCAGGTATGTTCAGATGATGTTTCTACTGACGGGTCAGGTTCAGAACATATGCAGGATGACTCCTTACAGGTGGGCCCCGATGATGATCTGGATGTTCCGATTGCTTTTCGGAAACAGAGACGGCAGTGTGCATCCTATCCCTTTGCTTCACAGGTCTCCTTCCACAGACTCACAGGTGATTTCCAGAAGTTTGCTACTGCTTTATCTTCCGTGGACATACCACGGACATATCAGGAAGCCTTAAAGAGTGAATGCTGGAGACTGGCTATGGAAGAAGAAATGGGGGCCTTGCAGTCCCGTGGCACATGGTCTTTGGTCCCTGCACCTTCTGATGCATCAGTTGTAAGTTGCAAATGGGTCTTCACAGTCAAATACCATGCAGATGGCACATTGGATAGATACAAAGCACGTTTAGTCGCCCGGGGATTTACACAGACATATGGCGTTGATTACATGGATACATTCTCTCCAGTGGCGAGACACTCGACTCTGCGTATCCTCTTATCTGTTGCAGTAGTCCGTGACTGGAGCATTTATCAGCTGGATGTCAAGAATGCATTTTTGTACGGGGACTTACAGGAGGAAGTCTACATGCAGCAGCCACCCGGGTTTACTGCTGAGGGGGAGACGCATATGGTATGTAGACTTCACAAGGCTATATATGGACTTAAACAGAGTCCACGAGCATGGTTCCAGAAACTGTCCAACCTATTTGAGCACCAGGGATTCAAGAGGTCCAATGCTGACCATTCGTTGTTTGTCCAGAAGTCCTCGGCAGGTACGGTTGTCATAATGGTATATGTGGATGATATTCTTGTTACAGGAGATGATGTTCAGGGCATAGCAAGGGCGAAGGCATTCCTAGGTCGTCAGTTTGTTACAAAGGATCTTGGAACCCTAAGATATTTTCTAGGGTTGGAATTTGCTAGGAATGCACATGGTTTGGTGATGACACAACGGAAGTACATTACTGACTTCCTGGTTGAGACTGGTATGGATGGTTGCAAACCATCAAGCATCCCCATGGACCCCAGCATGAAGGTATATGATGGTGATACTGATGAAGTAGATAAGAGGAGATATAGAGAGATGGTGGGCAAACTCCTCTACATCACCATAACTCGCCCAGACATTCAATTTGCAGTTAGCAGGGTGAGTCAATTTATGGAGCAGCCGAGGCAAGTTCACATGGATGCTATACACATGATACTGAGGTATCTGAAGTCTACTCCTGGATTAGGGCTACTATTCAGAAAGGGTGCAGACTTATCCATTTCAGCGTGTGCAGACGCAGATTACGCAGGATGCCCTAAGGATAGAAAATCAACCTCAGGGTTTGCAGTCTTTGTTGGAGGCTCTCTGGTTTCGTGGAAAAGCAAGAAACAAACGGTGGTGGCAAGATCCAGTGCGGAATCCGAATACAGGGCAATGGCCCAAGCCAGCACGGAAATGATGTGGGTTCGCTCTGTATTAGAAGATCTACATGTAGCAGTACCTCTACCTATGACGCTTCAGTGTGACAATCAGGCAGCATTGTTCATTGCCAACAATCCAGCTTTTCATGAGAGGACCAAGCACATTGAAGTTGACTGTCATTACACTAGGGACCTGATCCAGAGAGGATTGATATCCACGGCCCATGTTAGCTCAGGAGATCAGACTGCCGATGTATTCACCAAGCCATTGCTCAGAGGACCTTTCCAGAGATGTTCATCCAAGCTGAGCATGATCGACATCTATGCTCCACCTTGAGGGGGAGTGTAGAGATAGTTTCTATTATTCTTATATGTTTATGTACCGTGTTTTTATTTCTTTCTTCTATTTAGACATCCATGTAATTTACCCTTAAGGCTTCTCCCTATATAAGAGAGCCTAGGGTTTTCTTTTCAATAGAACGAAGACTCTTTTCTTCTAACAAATATGTGGTAGAAAGAATATCCCACATCGCCTTGGCAGTAGTGGGTTGATGGAGAAAATCATTGGCGATCTCCACTGACAGTGTTCCTAATAGCCAAACCTTGACATAGGAATCATCAGCCTCCCAGGAGGCATAGATCCCAGTCTTCTATGCCGGCTCATCCTCGGTAAGTATATGCTTCTTACCGTTCGACTTCATGAGACTCATGAACTGCATAGCCCAGAGTTCATAATCCGTCCCATCCATCTTGACTATCGGCGATGGACCCTTGAACGCGCCTATGGAGGGCATATCAACCTTACTTTCTGACATCCTGCCGGAGACGGAAAACTGAAGATCGTAGACAAAAACTCGGTGTCTACAGAGACATCATAAGATTTGAGCGCATATGTAGACGTTTATGCACTCAAATCCATCACTTGCAAGAACTAGCGGATCCGAAATGGAACTTGCAAGCCCTGTGGGGCCGGTGGGAGGTCTGCGGGCCCGGCGGGAGGTGCGCTAGGGGCTGGTAGCAGGATTAGGTTAGGGTTAGGATTAGGAACCCCGCTCTGATACCATGTTAGAGTGAAAGAGTGAAGTGTTATTCCATAGAACCATAGGCTCTCTTATATAGAGAGAACCTGTGGGTAAATTACATAGAGGTCTAAGACAGAAAAATAGAAAATGAGAAACGGTACACCATAACATAACATAAGCATAAGCCTCTACAAAGAAGGTTGGGATATGTTCAAGTTGATATGGAGTTGTTCAGTTAAGATTATCGGATTTTCAAGAATAATTTATGTCACCTGAAGTCGATAGGGATTGGAGCATGGTTGCGCATTAATAAAGCAGGCTGACAGGCTCTCAGTTGTTTATAATATGTAACGATAAAATTAAAGATGATAGAGAAAAAAATATATTGAGTACAACACATAATAACAACTGAAATAATGTTTAATACGGCAATGTTGTTAAAAAGTTGATAACTTGGATTGGAGAATCCGAGTTGCACATTAGAAATATATATGAGTTTAGAAGTATTGATATTATATATTACGTACATATCGGTTGTGTTGGATGGGATTCAACCTTTTGTCATTCAAAGAAATAGTTTGAGTTATTTGGGTGGGTTGGGTGGAAGACATTAGACCCACCAACCGACCTAATACCCATTGAAGGAATATGGTTTGGGTCTAACCCGACCCAAAACCCGAATGATCCAAATCATTCTAACCCATTTTCAACGATTCGGTTGGGTTATATGGGTGGACCCATATAGTGCCCACCCCTACACATACATCAAGATAGGGTTGGGCATTGGGCTGGGCCGGCCCGACCCGGCCCAAAACCCGACCCGTATAACCCGACCCAAACCCGAACCCGAAATTTAATGGGCGGGCCGTGGGCCCTAAAATGAGCCCATATTGATTAACGGGCCGGGTTTGGGCCTTAGAAGGCCCAAACCCGTTAGCCCGATAGCCCGATCCATTCTAAAGCAAGTATATTTATATCCAGTACGGTATAATTATATCAATTATATTCATGTTCATTCCAAATACCATGTTCTAACTTTACTATCCTTATTCAAGTGTAGAATAAATGCTTAGATACATTAATAATCATATCCAATAGTGGATTGAGGATATTATTACATTAATATACAAGATTATTACATTAATATGCAATAATGGAATCTGTGTCCTCAAGTGTTACAGCATGTACAACTGTAAGTAACCAATTTGTATTGGGTCATAGTGCCCGCATCTACAATAGAATATGTAATGGTGAATTGAATGGTGGTTTAAGTCGCCATATTTTTACCACATTTGTATTTCCAACATACAACTAATGTTAAAATCACAAATTAGTTAGCATACTTTATAGTTTTAAACATGCACACATGCATAAGAAACAACCACACAAATGCAAGAAGAATGGGAGACATGATATTCGTATACATAGGTGTTAAATTGGGCCGGCCCGACCCGAACCCGACCCATTTTATTTGGGCCGGGTTTGGGCTTGGGCCTAATTTTTGAAAATAAAATGGGCCTAGGCCCGACCCGTTAGCCCATATTCTAAAATGGGCTTGGGCCGGGCCAAGGCGAACCCGGCCCGAGCCCGGCCCATGCCCAACCCTACATCAAGATCATGTTAACTGCATCCATATGAACCTGCCCGGGTTGCCTCATAAATGGCTAACTTTGCTTACTGCAAATGATATATCAGGACCGGTAATAGTGACATGCAACAGCTTCAATATTAGCCCTTTGTATTGTCTCTTATCCACCTCCTCAGAGTCATCATCATAGAGCGTAGCATTGGGATCCATTAGAGTAGTAGCAGGTCTACATCATGCCATGACCGTCTCATATAGGAGATCAGTAACATACTTTGTGTCATTATCATGCCATGTTGATTTCTTGTAAATTCTGGGCCAAAAAAGTAACGCAGTTTGCCAAGGTCCTTGGTCACAAATTATTGTCCAAGGAAATCCTTAACTACTTAAATGTCTTATTCATCATTGCATGTAACAATAATGCCATCAACATAGAACGGAATAGCAACGATACCTTTCTGAGTTCTCCTAACAAAAAGAGAATGATCTGTAATAGATTTGACAAACCCATGTTGTTCAATCAACTTCGAGAGCTTTTGAAATCAAGCCCTCGGGGTCTGCTTAAGGCCATAGATGTCTTGTTAAGTCTGCACACTATACGAGACTCCCTCTTGGCAGCAAACCTCGGGGGTTGCTACATTTTTTTGACGAGAAAAAAGGGATGAGCCCCCAATTTTGGGGGCCACCACCGATATATTCCAATTACAAGTTTTTAGAGTACATCACCGTAATGTTCAGAGAGTATGAAGAGCGTTACAATGGGACAAAACGTTTTCAACATAAAACCTCTGGTTGTTGAAGATTGACTCGTTTCCTCCGATCCATACGACCCATAATGCAGCAAAAGACTTCGAGCAATCAACATTTGAGTTGTCGCCGACCACCCTGATGGATCTCCAAAAATTCATGACATCCCCGCTCCGCACCCAAAAAATCGCCATCGTCGTCCATACCGCAGTCGAGGAAGGGCATTGGAAGAAGATATGCTCTGCGTTTTCTTCCGATACCCCGTATCTATCACATCACACATCAAAGATCCTGAGGATGCGTGGGGGCTGCTACATGTAGACTTCCTCCTGCAAGTATCCATATAAAAATGCATTCTTGACATCTAATTGGAAAAGCGGTCAGTCACGTACTACAGCAACAGCAATAAGAATCTGCAACGTAGAGTGACGAGCAACTGAAGAAAATGTATCTAGATAATACACCCCGTAGGTTTGGGTGAACTCATGAGCAACCAGTATGACCTTATACCTGTCCACAATACCATCCGCTTAGTGTTTCACTGTAAACACCCATTTGCTGCCAACAGATGCACTAAGAGGAGCATGTACAACACTCCAAGTATCGCGAGACTGTAACATCGCCTCCTCCATGACAAGACGTCACTGACTACTCTGCAATGCCTCCTGATAGGACCATGGTATATCTACAGCCGACAATCCCACAACAAATCTCTGAAAATCCTCTGAGAGTCGTGCTAGTGAAACATGGGAAGCAAGAGGATACATAGTGCATGCATGCCTCTTCTTCCTTAAGCCAAAAGGCACATCAAGGTCCTCAGCTTCCTCGATAGTTGAGACCGGATCATCTAAGACATCCTACACCTCAAGCTTCACATGCAAATCACCAGTGTCATTACACTGCATTGGACTCATAAACTACATGGCCAGTAGTTCATAATTTGTTCCATCCATTTTGATGATGGGTGTACCTTTGAAGGCACCCAGAGATGAAACATCTGCATTATTATCTGATATGATGACAACAATCTCCAAGACTGGGTTTGCAGACAGAAATACTTACGTCTATACAGACATACAAAAAGATGGTTGTAGGTGTAGACTCATACCACAACCTCTTCCATCTGTTGGAGGCCTCTTCGGGCAATTAGGATGTTTTTAGATGATCAAGTCACACCTTAAAAACCCAGAAATAGACCTAACAGGGGACGGAGCACACCGAAGACAATGAAGGGGCCGCAGAAGAGGAGTCGAAGGCCTTAGGGCTCCACTACAGGGCACCGAAGACGGCAGCTTGGACTGCTGCTACCAGCGGTGGCAGGGGTGGCCGGCAGCTACTACCGCTGACGGCTACTGTCGTTATGCGGCGGCAGCTGGCACCAATGTTGCATGGGACAGTCGGCTACAATGGCTAGCGGCGGCAGTTCCGCAGGAATGACATGCGGCAGCGGCCGAAAGCGCGGGATGCGCTAGGGTATCTAGGACCCAGACTCCAGTCTAGGACTAAAGCTATGATACCATGAAGAAAGGCATGGAATGAAAAGTCGGATTTCAACGTAGCCCTAGAATTCTCTTATATAGGAGAAAAGCTCTGAGGGAAAATTACATAAAGTAGACATAAGAAATAAGAAACTACAAAATGAAAATAATGAGATATAAATATCTCAAGAGAGGAGGTGGAGGGTCGGTCGCAGAAGGAGGAAGAGGCAGAGGTCGAGGAGATGGGCAGAGATGGTTCTGTGTAGGGAAATGGAGGTGAGGAGGGTGGGGGGAAGGGTGGACAATCATTGTAATTTTAGCAAAATGAAAGGGTACTATATATAAGAAACTAAGGGAATTCAGTTAGTTTTAGCAGTCCAACAGATGTGAGTTAACCACAGGGTTCATGGGGTAAGAGTTAGCAAGTTTATGGGGTCGAGAGAGGAATTACATTGGTTTAAAGGTCGAGAAGGTAATTTATAAAGTTTATAGGGTTCGTGGGGTAAAATCCCTTAAAACTCTAATCAGCCCCATCTAATACAATGTAGAGAAACAACAATGCAAAAAATATAATCAAAGATAAGCCGAAAAATAACCATGAAGAACATCGAGATTTACGTGGAGCCCTACTCCACAATGAGCGGGATGAAACCACGAAAGAGCCGCCTCAAAGGGATGAATTTGTATAACATATTCTAACTCTCTCACTGAATACAAAAGATGTATGGCTTCTTTTATAGCCCAGCCATAATGGCCAGATCCCACTAATAAATGTTGTCGGACTAACATAAATGCATGTGGTAATTGGACTCTGAACCCACCCACGGACGCATACTCTATCAGATACCATGGGGAGAAAAGTTGGGAATGAATGGAAAGACTTATTCAATGGGTATGGGATTCTCAAAGGTCACAAAGGTCACGTAATAGGATTAAAACTCAAATAATAAAGAGAAGGAAAATAATCAATTAACATCTACAGCAATATACCGCAACCAAGCATTGGATTTCATCATGAACTTCTTCAGACACATTAGTATCTTTTATGGAAAACTAGCAAACAGGAGTAGCCCAGACAAAATTCCATCCAATAATCACAAGTATCCCAGGATAACTGACGTCTAATCACAGTCATTTATGTGCCAAAGCCCCGCACCGGCTATATAGGGTCTGAACAACTTTCACAAGAATTATAACATTGTAAAACTAGTGGTGAATATAAAAGATTGTTTTTTTTAAATATATAAAGTCTGATTTTTTTTCAAAAGCAGTAACTAAAAGGGTTCGAAAATACTACAACAGAAAATAAGTACAGCTAAAAAATGCTTAAATAACTTTATAGAATAGGAGAAGATGCATTATCTCAGTATTGGAGAGAGGCGGATCAAAAGAGGAAGAATGCCCATCAAATTAAATAGCTTACAATAGCTAGGCATCCAGTATCAAAATCGCATAGGCTGGATTCAGAACTCGGATTACCTTGTAGCACTCATTTCCAATAAGTTTTGCAGATTCAACTGCCTCCATCCACCAGCTGACCTCATTGGGCTTCTCATCCAAATCATTTGGCCAATCAGGATACAAGTCACCATCTTTAAAGAAATCTTTTAGACCCTCATCCTCTCCAGTAAGAATTTCTCCACAGTCAGCTATCAGAACATCAACAGAAGGACGATCGAGTTCCCCCACTGATGTGTGCTCAATCGATCGGACAACTCCCATACCTTTGACTACCCTCCCAAATACCACATGCTTCCCATCTAAATGAGGTGTTCTTGTTGTGGTAATAAAAAATTGTGAACCATTGGTGTTGGGTCCAGCATTAGCCATGGAAAGTATTCCTTTTCTCTCATGTTTCAATTCAAAATTTTCATCCTCAAATTTCAATCCGTAGATGGATTCTCCACCAGTTCCGTCACCAGCAGAAATGTCTCCTCCTTGTATCATAAAACTTTTAATAACACGATGGAATAGTGTCCCCTGAAAAAGAAAAACATTATGAGAAACATCTAGAAATGTTAAAAATAGCTAATTAGAGAAGATTCAAGAAGAAATCCAAAATTCATCCATGTGAAGCATACAAAACCAAAACCAAACTTGTTTGCCATGTAGAAGTGTGAAATAAGAATAGTGTTGAGCGGAATATTCTTCACACAATCCAACTAAATGAAGCAAAATAAGAAGAAAACATCCACAAAAACCACCGCATTATGAGGCATATCTTTCACATAATACAATAAAGCTAGCATCTCTCGCATAAAAGCCTGTGCCTGACTGAGAATATTTCTTGATTTTTTCACACATTGAAATGATTCAAGAGTCATAAAATAAATTGTCTTCTTTCCGCAAGTCAAAAAGCCAGAAAACAGCTCTATAATATCACACAATGGGTGCTCACCCTTTTTCTCCCTGAAGAATATCGCATGAGCAAATTTATGCATATTCTACTAGGTAAACTTGGGAATGCACCTACTGAGTACATTGCCTTTTTCCCTCTCAGAAAAAAAAAGTTGCCTTGTAAACCAGTATTATTTGACAAGGTTGCAAAAATCGGTAGTCGGCACTCGATCGGCTGGGTCACTGACTAACGATTAATCTGCAGTCAGGCAACTAATCGGATTTAGTCAGTCATCAGTCAGTTTTGACTTTTTTAATTATTTTAAATATATGAATCATTTTCTATATATATATATATTCTTATATATTTGCATAGATTTGTACATTTTCTTTTTTTTGAAAGAATATTTGTGCACTTTCTATATTATCATAATGAAACAAATGAACTAGCTGACTTTAAATACAACATTAAGCATAATAAAGTAAGTTTTCTTTAGAAAAAAGGAAAAATAAAATAACTCTATGTATAAGTCCTAGTCAGCCCGATTAGTTGGAATGACCGATTAGTGGCCGACTAGGCCTAGCCAAGTCGGCTACCCCCCCCCCCCCAACTGGACTAGTCTGTCCGACTAGTCAGTCTAGTCATCCGACTTTTACAACAGTGTTATTTGAGAATATAAAACCTTTCAAGCATAATTCACAGCCTATCAATCACTTGCAACTTACAATTTAAACCATTGATAGCACATGAAAAGTTAAAGAATATAATTCACGGGAATGAAAAGAAGAAAGATTTGAGAAAATCAAAATTTACACAAACATGTCCCCAAGAAGTGCTTCTGTTTTAAAGAGGTACGGGAGATTTACGAAAGAAAACATGAAAAGGAAAAAATAGTATAAATTTTACAATGGATCATTCAACAAATATATCCATATGACCGAAAAGATATACTCCACGGATCATGCAGAGATTCCATTCAAAATCTCACGATTTCAACTAAGGTGACCACACAAAATCTCATAATTTAAAAATGGCACAGCTCGGTATATTCAAATTGTCTAACGTATTAAATGAATGGAGTGTAATACACAATACATTGAATAGTGTGCCCTATGCCCGACTATATACAAAGAGGCTAGGGTAAGGTTAACCCAAACAAAAGGAAAATATATAAGTACTTCCTGAAAGGATCGCTAGAACTTTACTCTAATGTGTATACCCTAACATTCTTCCTCAAGCTATAGCATTGATATCCTTCATATGCAACTTGTCACAACAATGCTCGGATATAATACTTGGGAATGCTTCGTGAAGCTACTAGCTATCTACTTTAATAAGGAAATAACAACTATGCAAAACACAAATGCAAATGATGAGGGCAGATGTTTTCACAAAGCATTCATTCATATTAGTTTACCAATGCATTTTCCAACCCGTATATGCATTTTAATGCATTTCCACTCATGCTCACCCGCATCAAAACACACATGCAATGGTTGAGCCATAAGCGGAGCCACAGGAGTAGGAACCACGGGTGGAGGTGGAGGTGGTGGAGAAGGTGCTGGAGGAACCACAAGTGAAGGTGATGGTGGTGGTGGCGTAGGAGGAAAAGGCATGTAAACCTCCTCACCGGACTCGCACAGGGCCATCTTATCACCAGCGAGAAAAATACATGACCAACTCAAAAAAGGTAACATCCACATTAACATAGTACTTCCGTCTAACCGAATCAAAGCATCGGTACTCTTTTTGGGTTCAGGAGTAGCCACAAAGACACACTTAATGGCTATGGGAGAGAGTTGTCATCATCAAGACTCGGATGGTGAACAAAACACCACAAAGCCAAACACACGAGGTGTTAAAGAGAAAAGATACTTATCGTGAAATGCAATTGAAAAATGAACATTTCCTCCTAACATAGAAGACGACATCCGACTGACCAAATAGCAAGCAGAACCACATCACTCTAGAAAAAGTGGGGAGCACAACTATGAATACGAAGGGTCATGGCCATTGTGTTTGGGTTCAGCAGCATCGTTCTGCTGAGAAGTGTACGCATAAGAAGTCCGGTGTATAATGCCAAAGGACCAAAAGAATTAAGAAAGTTATATAGCTCTTAGGCATTGTCAGAGCGAACATACTTAATAATACAACAACAACAATAAGACATTTTCCCACATTAAGTGAAGTTGGATACATGGATTCTTTGCCTCCATTCAGATCTGTCTTAGGCTATTCTCGAGCTTAGATCTAAATAACTAAGATCCCTTCGGATAGTCTCATTCCAACACTTCTTGGGTCATCCTCGCCCTCTCTTAACGCACAACATCCCAAATCCCGCATCTTCTAACAAGCGCATCAGTTGACCTCCTTTGCAAATGGCCAAACAATCTTAAACGGTTTTCTCTCATTTTATCATATATTGGAGCGACGCCAATTTTCCTTCCAATCGCATCATTCCAAATCTAATCTTAACAGTAGGAGAAAAAAATGTTTCATGAATAAAAAATTGGACAACAAACACAGCCTCAGACTTGTATTTCAAGAGAAAAAACTCATTAAAGTCAAGAAAAATAACCAACTGCTACAAGATAGAACATGTACCCCTAATAGTCAGGAATATGACTGTGACCCCAAATATTAAAATGGATCACTTCAAATAAAGTACTGCTACTAACGACCAGGAAAACTGGATCGGTGATGCTTCCCAAGCTGACAAGCCTCACACTGAAAAGTAAACTGAGATGGAATCCGAGGAAGGACTCCACACAGCTTCTGTAAGGTAAGGTCATCAAACTGAAGATGCCACATGTACAAGGAGACTGACACGGTAGGAATAGAAGAAGCACGAGCATGTGAAGATTGGACCATTCTGTAGAGACCCCAGCCACATCCAATCATCATGCACATGAGTATATCCTGAAATACAAAAGATGGGTCAAATATGGCATGCCAATGCAGATCCTAGGTGATTTGTACTAATAGATAATAAATTGATGGAAAAACCAGGCACATGAAGCACATTCTATAAATGCATAGACGGTATCGACCAAATAGCCCCCCCCCAATGTAACGGAAAAATATATCCCATCTGCAATAACAGCAGTTATGCCACGACAAACCGATCTGTAGGAAGAGAACAAACTTTCACTCCACAAAGGTGAAGAGACACTCGAATCCATGTTCCACTCAAAGATGCATGCTATGTGATGAATATTGAGTGTGTATGTTATATATGCTAGCAAATGTTGAGGCAACGATGTCAGGTGAATCTGAAGAAGTAGAGGGTCCAACGACAGAAGTCATTATCTCCCTCAAATGGGAAACTAGATCATCGAACTTCTGCTCAACAGATGTGGTAGCAGGACTCTCAACATGCTTCGCGATACGTGTTGCAATCCATGGACTATCCTAAAATCACTATATAATGATGGGAAGTCAAATGTCTTAGATAATGGCTACCTTCGTCATCGAGGCCCAGTCTGAAGGGTCACAAACTCGATCAATATTGGGTTGTCTATTCTGATCTCCACTGGACCACCAATATTCTATTATATAAAGAAATATTCTATAATGCACAACCTGTTGAAAAAGGAAAGGTTCCGTGCACGCCTTCTTTCCCATCGGCCCCACACCTCCTCTCCCTTGCTTTCCCGCTATATGCACATGCCTGAAGAGCTTGCCAGCAGCCCTTGGGAAACGTACTCGATCACTCAAAAAACGAATCAAGGTCAGACTATTTACTTCTACAACTTCTGCTGACTGAGACACTTGAGGATTTTTCCCGCAAATGCATAACTCTACCAAGCAAATATCATTTAAGTATCTACCACTAATTGAATTACTTGATGCTCATCTCGCACAGCTCCTAGGCTGCAACGGAAAGGTGAGTGAAGGATAGAGGCGTATCTGTGATCTGAATCTGACTTGACCTTAGGATTGATTAGACCTGTCGGTGGAATGGATACCAACTTTATGACATGTACATAAGCTTATCTATTCCCGTTATGGACTTAAAGACTCACATTACAAAAAAAAACTTCAAAGACACTTTCTTGAAAATTGAAGGCCCTAGAACCAATAGCAGGGTCCAAACAAATGAGAAGCAAAATCAGAGCACAGACAGAAAGACAAGATGCACAGGGTGATTGGGGTACTCCCCTACTACCCCCTCGCCTAAGGGTCTTTTTGTGTGCAAGATCTTCGCATCCGAAAAATCAATGAGACTTCCACGAAATGATAGTCAAGGGTGGTGGTCCAACCAAATATGTTATATGTTCATCCGCGTAAAATGTATTGAGACGTGAAGATTGCCTCAAAACTCAGGCAAAGCCATCCTCTATCTGCACACCTCTTGATGCATACCTGCTCTGTCCAAGGTGCGTGCTTGCCTCACATCGCCACTCGCCAGAGGTGCGACAGCCGTTTGGTCAAGACTCCCGTCGATTGAACTTTCACTATAACTATAAGTCGTAACACCACCCACGAAAAGTATGTTTTTCAAGCATAACACTGCTAGTTAAACCTGAGATGAGGCTCATTGTGACTTTTAAGGTTAATAAATGGTTGCAACCGCAATAGCAAGAGATTGAACATGATTTTGGATTTCATCAAAAGGTCCCATCTCAAAAAGTTGTCATTGGTCTTGAGGCTTGATTTAGGGTATATTATCAACGAAAGCGAACCCTAGATCCATGCCGACAATCTAACCCTGACCAACCTACCCCATATACTAGTTGGATGGTTCTATCTCTGGAGAGTGGAGAGGGAGAAAATATATCTGGACATTCATCTCGCAGCGTAAACAAACATGCTCTCATGAAGCCTATATATATATATAAGTTTACAGACAGTGGGCAATGAGGTCAAGGGGGGCAGCCTTTACTTAACTTGGCCCAACACTCTCCACTCCCACACCTTTATTGGTCAGACCAACCCAATCGACGATTTCTGACAAGTCTTTCGTTGGGCAAGACATCGGGAACAAAACATCAAGGCAAGAAAGCAAGAATGTTGGGTGAAGAAAAAGTCCTTCCACAGTCAAGGTCAAGAAGAGAGAGAAAGCCGAGGGTTGGCTCTTCCTCTTTGAGCTTCTTTGATGGTAGGTGTCATGCCTGATCCAATGAGGCTTCCACTTCTCAATCTAGCGGAAATGAAGCAGATGTCTACTTACTGACAGTAGACGACCAAAGCGGCATTCACAAGCACTCCTACTAGCACTACAAAACATTCCAGTCTCCACACCCCTACTACAGTTGTGCAGACTTTTTTGGTATCAATGTGGTTATCCTCTCCCATGTTCTCTTCTCCGCCAAGGCCTTAAATGTTGGTTTCGATTACCATTTCGGTGACCAACCGAAACAGAATTTCAGTAGAATTTCGATCGAAATTCGATCGAAATTTTGATCTCCGCATACTCCCTCTCTCTGCCACGTCGCCGCCCCTCCTACCGTAACCCCCCTCCTCTTCGTACCATGCCGTCACCCCATCCTCTCCCTATCATCATTGCCACCCTCCTAACAAGTTGTCACCCCACTTTCCCCCTTGTGCACCGCCAGCACACATACACCTCCTCTCGTGTCATCATCACATGCAACCCCCCTCCTCTTTCTACCATGTCGTCACCCCCATCCTCTACCTATCATCATTGCCACCCTCCTACCAAGTTGTCACCCCTCTTTCCTCCTTGTGCACATGCAACCCGGGTGCCCCCACGCATGCATCATCGATCCTTATCCACCAAATATCACCTGCCCCCACCATCAGACCTCTCTTAGATTATTAACCTCCATAGGTCTTCACGGACCATCCCAACGGTCCAACATTGTGCATTTTCTGTATATGAATCCCCACAAATTCTAGTCACCTACCTTTCAGCAACCTATGATCATATATATCATAATATGATCTAAGTGCTTATCACCTATTATTTTTCCTATGCAAGCAGGCATGAAAAAATAATCAACAATGTCAGAATCACATAGATATACAGGGGGTGTCCGGATACCTTCGTTCAGCAAAATCCCTAAGTTGGATGAGACCAACTACCCCGAATGGTCTCGGATGTTCCCAATGATCATGCCAGGATACAACAAGGAGCATATTTTGCTTGAGCAAAATCGACAGAAAAATACATCACATGGGCAAAAAACGACGAGATGCTGAGATCATGGATCATGGTCAGTGTCATTTACAGTATTGCAAATGAAATGGTCTACACTACATGACATCTCAAGACATGTAAACTTATGTGCAGGCCACAGAAGGATGAGAAAAGAATTCATGCAAGATGTTCCAAACATATTTTGATAAATTATGTATCAATCAAGCAGGAGGCCCTCTAGTTGAGTATTTCTCTATTTTAAGTTTTTGTTTGAACCATGCAATGATTGTGTTCAAGCCTTCCAAGTTGTACCTACCCTACATAGAGGGCTTACCGCCAATACATGGCCATTATGGTATTTCTGACAGGGCTTGACACGGGTTATGCTGTCGGCCAAGACTAGATGATCATCGTCGTCACTCCACCCACCATTGAGGAGGCCTACATCACCTTGAGACGTATAGCAATATATTAAACTAACATTGCTACCGAGGTCCAAGGTTAAATTACTGCACTTAGTGCCAGTCTATCGTGGCTCACACAAGGGCCATGGTTTTAATCGTTCAATACTATGCTAAGGATGCGGTACCATACA
The DNA here is from genome assembly GCA_037367405.1 of Ottelia alismoides. NCBI lineage: Eukaryota > Viridiplantae > Streptophyta > Magnoliopsida > Alismatales > Hydrocharitaceae > Ottelia > Ottelia alismoides. The sequence continues at coordinate 355,835 of JAZKJV010006978.1, read as the reverse complement.
ACATACTTTCTGCCACAAAACAGGGCACTCTGAAGCTATCAGCTACAACAATCATGGCTATCCAACCAATATTCTTGAGTTGGCACTACTGAGGGAGATGGACAATCTATGGTTGTGCCAAAAGAGGACTTTAAGGATATGATGCGCGTCTGAATAGGCTCCATACATGAGATATTATGTACTCACACCAAAGTGACCTCGAGACAGTCGATGTGGTCCATACAAGTATCTAATGATGGCTCGGCTACAAATTTTTCAAAAATAGAGTGGTTGATTGATACAAGTGCATCCACCCACCTATGTGGAGAGTAGACTCTTCTACACTAAATGCATCAAGTTCCCTGAATGTATTGTCCTTGTTGCAGATGACGGGTTTTCTCCTGTTCAAGGAAAAGGGGATGTCTAGGAATGGGCATGGGTTGGGCCCTATAGGGCCCAAGCCCAATTATTTTTTAGGGCATTGGGCCAGAGCCTAACCCCGTTAATTTTATTTTTGGTGCACATGCCCAAGCCCGGCCCAATTATTATGGTCAGGCATGGGCAGGGTCGGTCCATTAAATGGTCTTCTTGGATGTCTATTTGACTAATAAAGTTGACTTAATAATATCATAGATTCAAGAAGACTAATATCATAGAATTAGGGTTAACAACATACACCCTAAATCGAACATAAGTTGTAATCACAACATCAAACATCTCAAATAATAATACTAAGGCAAGAAATTGGAAAAGATTAAGAAAGTAAAAAAATCAAAAAAATGAACCCTACTCAAGCTGCTTGTTGAAAGAGAGAGGCAAGGATGGAGGGCACTCCACACCTCTACGCAACGACGACGACCAAGGGAGGGCGAGTGACAGGGTGGGTGGCGCGGTGGGCGAGCAATTAGGGCTAGTGGGTGAGGGACTACGAGGTAAGGGTGGGGGCACATAATCAGAAGGGGTGGGGGCGCACTCGTGGGAGGAAAGGGGAAAGCCCCCTGGCTAAGGCCCGACAATGGAGTTATTGAGCTCAATAACTGGACTCGCGGACCCACTATTAGCTCGGGCTCGTGGGCCCTAATTCGGGCTCTCTTATAAGCCGAGCTTTCGAGCTTGATGGGCTGGGCCGAGCTAAGTCCGAACGTGACCTAATTAATAAATGGGCATAAAATCTTATAGCTCGAGCCCGACCTAAAAGTGTTTCGGGTTTAGGTTGGGCCAAACTTCGGATTGGGTTGGGTTGCCCAACCCAATGCCTATCCCTAGGGATGTCTCCCTCATCCCCAATATCAGGCTCAACAAAGTCCATTTTGATCAAGAATTTTCAAATAGCATTCTATCAATCAGTCGGATTTGTAAGGAACTCAATTGCAGAGTTATATTTGATGATGTTTCTTGTATGTTTCGGGACATATTGACTAGGAGGATGATTGGTGCAAGCCGTGAAGAAGTGAGTATCTACCATCTCGTCCACTAAAAATGATGACTAATCCATGATTCTTTTTTTGCTTCTTCAAGTGTTATCTATCACCGACGTTTAGGTCATCAATCTCTCTAAAAACCTCATTGAGTTCTTCCCCATCTCCTTGGCAAAGTCAACCTAGAGTGTAATGCATGCCAGATGGGGAAGAGCATTATATGAGTTCCTTTCTATCTTCCGGTAACATTCATTCCAGTATCTTTTTTCGAGCTGGTTCATCTTGATGTTTTTTCTTATTGTTGTTCGATTTATAAATGAAATAAAGACTCAATCTAGTACATATATCAAAACTATTAGGTATGGTAATGCTAGGGAATTCGTTTCTCGTAATGTGCCTTCCATTTTGTTTCTCAAGGGATCTTGCATCAAACTACATCTATCCATATGTCCCAGCAGAATGGGATTGCTAATGCAATCTAAAACGAAGAATTAGGGCTCAATTTTCCATCCGTTAATTAGAATCTAATTAGGGTTAGATTTATTTCCGTCCGATCGAGTCCGTTGCGATTTTTATTTAAATAATGAGATCATTTGCGATCTCCAATTAATTAGTAAGTTTTCATTAGAATCTGAATAGGGTATGTTATGATTTGAATTTTATTCACTTTCTATTTTTGTAATCCCTCCCCTCCAATATAAAGGAGATGGTAGTCTAATGTTTTGTTCATTCAAGAGTTAATTAAAATATGAGATTTATCTCATATCTCTCCTCTTCTCTCTTCTCCATTCAAACGATCCCCGTGCTTCTTTCTCCAAATCCCTCGCAATCATTAGTCTTCCTTCTTCTTCCTCCCTCCAACTTCTTCTCCACCAAATATATTTCCACCATCAAAAGTTATTTTTTTCACTGTTGGAATTTTTTCACCGTTGAATTTCTTCATTTGCATCAATTGGTATCAAAACATGGCTCTCAGATCGTCTTCATGGTCAAGCATTCCGTAAAAATGTTCGAGCTATCGATCAAAAGATACTCGTTCAAGGAACCGTGCATAGTGTGGGGAGGCTGAAAAGTTCATGTCCAAAATGCGTAGTTTCAGTCAAATCTACAGAAGCTCGCCCAGAAGTCAAAGTTTTTTGACCCATAATATATAATTGGGGAAAGTGGTTGGAACAAACTATGTCGCTGGTAATTCTAGGTGGATTTCAAGAACCTAAGAGCCATCTAATCGACACCACCACTACTGCAGCCCACCATCTCAACACCCCCAATTTCTGCTCTAGTCCCAACCCCATCGAGGTCTACCTCTCGGCCTCCAACAACCCCATACCCTATAGCCGCTTCCACCATCGCAGCCCTCCCCTCTCTCGCAGCTCTCACCTTCCCCCGCCAACCTTTGCCACGAGACATCACTACCAGACTCATTGCACGAACCCTATCAGAGTCATTGCTCTCTTCCCTAGCCACACAACCACCTCGGGAGTAAACACCACAAGCATCGTCACCTCCAACCCCACCACAATCTCCCATCATCCCCACGTTGCAGCCACAACCGCCTTTGAAGCAGTCCCCATTACCTCACCCATGCCCATCTCCTGAAAACAAAGCCACTCATTAGGAGATGAGTTTTTCGAAGCAGCAGAGAGTTGATGCAACGTGAACAAGGTTTGAAAGAATGAAAGGCAAAACGGAGAAGTTCCACCATAATCGAGGTGAGTCGTAGCTTCGAGGCGTAAGCCTCGGTTTTCCCCAAAAAATTACTAATCTAACATATTCTATTATATAAATACTAAGAAAGCAATACAATAACACATATCTTGAAACATATAAAGCAAGTAGAGGAATACTAATGCAATCCATCGTTGTCTTAGACTCGTAAACTTGCGGTGTCCCGAATGTTAAAATTAAACACAAGACAAAATAGAGAGTACAAAATATAATAAGTTCCAACTTCTATATTTCGATTTCTAATTCAAAAAGTAAATTCATGCTCTTGTCTTCTATACTCTTAAAGATCTTCTAATCATTGTTGTGAAATCTAACATCGACAACAAGACTACCATCCTTTGGTTCGCTACTATGCATTGGATCATCCAATGAATCATCCATATAGTTTAGATTTTCTTCATCATCATCTCCATCACTAACATCATCTCCAGTATGAATCTCGTCCTCGTCAATATCAACCACAGCTTTACATGTATTATACAATACCATTGTTATTTGTTAGTGTATTGTATTTTTATTCTAATGAAATAAGTTTAACATCGCATTTACCTTTCTTTCTCTTCTTCCTGCGAGAATCGTCTTGTTCTTCCTCGACTTCCTCAGCATCCTCCTCCAGAGGAGTATATGCATCAAGCTCATAATATGCACCGTGTTCACGTGTCTAAAGCTCTGAAACACACTCATCACTAGAATCCACATCTTCCAAGCACAGGGGATCCTCTACAGTCTTTTTCTTGATCTCCCTCTGCTTCAACTTCAAGTTGAACATCACATAAACTAAATCATTGAGTTTTGCTTGCGTGAGCTGCTTTCTCCTCTTCGTATTTACCTACCCAATACACATGGTCAAGCTTCAAATATATATAATTAGAGAATATGTTTATGATCTACTCGAGTCAAAATACTACCTGATTAAATGAACTCTAATTGCATTCACAACCAAATGCACTACATGTCAAACTCAACTTTTTTGGCAAACTTGGTCAGCTCAAGAGTATCATCTCCAAATACCCTCCACCAATCAACTAATGATGGTCGTAAATTCATAACATATGGTTAGATTTAATAATGAAAAGCAAAGAATAATAAATCGAGACTCAAGAGGAATACATTACTGGGACTCTTCTTCTTGCAAGTGTTTATAGCATTAGAATATCCAAACAAACCTTGTGCACTCCTGAAAGTATCTATCTGTAGATCCACTTTCTCCCTCTCCAAGGGATCACTTATCAACCTCTCCATACAAGGTTTGTATACAAGCATACAATCCCATCTTTATCTCGATGTGTGTAGAGGAGTCGTATTAATATTGGGGGTTGAGAAAGTAGGCGGCAGCATGCAAATGAGTATGAAGTTGGTGATCCCATCTAGCATCCACGATGTCCCAAGGCTTGTATTTTTCTTCTTTATTGCCTAATGCATGTGCAATTTCCTCCTTGATAATATCCATGGATTAATAAATGAATCACATTGGAGGATATTTTTATGAATCAAACATTCATAAGACCATGACCAATGGTTTAGTTGTGTTAATCACAAAGGCAACGCCCAGCCAAAAATATTTCCGTCTCAACATTTTGTTGCATGCACTTTGCCCTTGGGGCTTGGCGGAATATGAACTCCTCTTCCATGCATAGGAAGTAAAAAAAAGACTCGTGAGAGTCCCTTACAGCAATCAATTTATACAATGTAAGGAAAGTTGTAGCAAAACGTGTAATAGAAGGATGGACCAAATCTCCAATCTTTGCTCTGATCATGACCAAAACCCAACCATGGGCATAAATGTAGTTGATGATTTTTTTCGCTCTTCTGAAAACTGAGGCATACAAAAGCATTTTTAAAATATTTTCTAACATCAAATCAATGCAATGAGCAGCGCAAGGGGTCCAATATAAATGTTTATTTTTTCCATCAACAATTTTCCCGCTGCTTTGTAGTTTGAGGCATTGTCAGTAATAAGTTGCACGACATTGCTCTCACCGATCTCCTCAACTATATCATCGAGCAGGGAAAAAACTAAATGTGCATTTTTATTGTCAGATGCATCTATGGACTTCAAGAACCAAGTCCCAGTCAGATTGTTCACCAAAAAATGATAAGTAAACAACCTTTTGAGTTCGTCCAACCATCGGACATGATGCTACAACCCGTCTCTGCCCAAGAAGTTTTTGACGCTTTCATCAAATTGCCAATGTTATTCACTTCCTCCCTCAGTATCCAAGATCTCAACTCGTATGCAGTTGGATGTTTCAATCTCCTCCCAAATGCTCAAATAGAATGGAGCATTGTTTGAAATGATGGACTATTTGCATAACTGAATGCCAATCCATTTTCAAAGAAAATTCTTCCAATATCACGACAAACATGAGTTCTCTCTTGTTTCTTCCATGATGCATTCAATGTTGTCTGAAGCTGCTTCTCAATGATGTTGCTAGTTCCAATCGCCGGACCTCCTAAACCGGACGCACCAACAAATAGGTCCATAAGACCCCTCACTTGCTTCACATTGCACGATCGTCATGTCATTGTATGATATTCATTGTTCCCATGACGTGTTTCCATTTCATAAGCACACACTTTGCAAAGTTCTTCCATTTCTTCCACTGCTCTTCTATTTCTCTCTTCAAGCCTTGCCAATAAACACTTCATTTCATTGATACTTTAACTTGGACTTTTGGACATGCTTTAACATTCTCCCCAGTTTTTACAAGGTGGTGCTTGAGTCTCGCAATGCAACTTGTAATCCGCTTAGCACAGAAATTGCATTGTACGTAAAGATAACCTTTTCCCTTCTTAGACTCCTCCATTTCAACTGGAACACAATATTTCCATCTGGTATCACTTCGACCTCCTTCAGAATCTTTTGCATCTCTGTTGTTAGCTCTCGACATATCTGAAATTTATACCACATTGTACCATAGAGTAAATTATTAGCAGTCTTATCCGCTAGATCGGGACCTTACCCACAAATACAATCGCTTCCATATTAATAGAGCATGTTAAAATCAAAGTAAACAAGATTTTGTTACACAATCTCAGGTGAAAAAAATCAAATTCAAAACATTCAAGTTGAATTACAAAACTAAGAACGATTCAACAGACAACAAATAAGAATTACAAAACTGAAGAAGTCATTTGATGTGAGGTGTTTTTGCATCGGAATCACTTTCAATTCCAAATGATTTGCACCACAGTTCACATATGACCCAATTAAGGTTTTCTTTTGAATGCTCCAAGCATATGCATTTCATGGAAGAGCAATGAAAGGTGGATGCAAACCTTAACCACAGGGACTACAACACCCCAAGATGGGATAAGGGGAAAAGAAAAAAGATTAAAATCCTTAATGCATATACAATCCGTAAAGATAGTCATTACACCTTCTGATATAATAAGAAAATATAAGCAAAGAAAAAGAAGGAAAAATTAATCATATAAGATTTCATGGATCTAGTAGATTCATGTCGAAACCTAGTGTACGCACGTTATACAAGCAAACAACGCCACCAGGGGTGGCAGGGATGATCCATGGGAAGAAATTTTCATATGTGCCTCGAAAGGTTCGGAGCATTCAAAATGATTGATGGACAGTGAACCTGATGGTATAACAACTAAGATATAATAAGTAACAAGAAAAAACAAAAAAAATGAAATTGGCGATGGACGGTGAACCTGATGGTGTAAAAAGAGGAGGTGACAGTGAATGGAGGAGCTCGCGAGCTTGGAGAAGAGATCCCCAACGTCGAAAGGTGGTTGCGGGCCTTGCAGCAACTCCAGATGGTATCGGCATCGCCGAGGTCAGGAGGAGGGGCTCAATCGATCGTTAGGGCTTTTGGATTTTGTTTCAAAACTGGGAGTGGGTCGATCGGTATCGAGAATTAGGGGGAGAGGAAGAGTTAGTAAAGTGGGTCATGTGCACCGCACATGACACACTTAATTAAATTTCACCTCAGCCAATGCCTCGAACCGCCTTGAGGTGGTTACGCCTCACAACGTTTTTTCTAAGTGAGTGACCGCCTCACTGGAAAATGCTAAGCATACACAGAGCTAAAATGGACCGCCTCGCCTCGAGGTGTATGCCTCGAGTGCCTTGAGGCGTGATTTTTCATTCCTTGAGCGTGAAATGAAGAATTGATGCTCAATTTTCCATCCGTTAATTAGAGTCTGATTAGGGTTAGATTTAATTCCGTCCAATCAAGTCCATTACAATTTTTGTTTAAATAATGAGATTGATTGTGATCTTCAATTAATCACTTGGTTTTAATTGGAGTCCAAATATGATATGTTAGGATTTGAATTTTACTCACTTTCTATTTTTGTAATCATTCCCCTCCTATATAAAGATGGTAGTCTAATATTTTATTCATTTAAGAGTTAATTAAAATTGAAATTTACTTCATATCCTTCCCCTTCTCTCCTCTCCCTCCACACGATCTCTGTGCTTCTTTCTTGACATCCTTCACAATCGACGAATCTTCTCCTCTTCCTTTCTTCAATGTATTCTCCACCAAATATATTTCCAATGTCAAAAGTTATTTTTTCCACCGTTGGAATTTTTCCACCATGGAATTTCTTCATTTACATTAGTTGCAAAATGCAAACATCAACGTATCATTGACATTGCTTGCATCGTACTCGTCGACTACCATAGTATCATGACCCCTCAACATATTGGGGAGATCCAATCCTAACTACTATTTTTTAATCAATCATATACATTCTACCTCTATTGATTAACATGTTCCTATTGAGGTCCTTTTCCCAACAAAAGCAATGTTCCATGTTCACTCTAAAGTCTTTGGGAGTGGAGTATGGCCTTTGTTCACCTACTTGGTCCGAGAAAAGACTTGGTTGCCAAACATGTTAAATGTGCATTCTTAGGGTACGCTAAGAGTCAAAAAGGTTATTAGTGAGATGATCCTAGATCCAAAAGGCACTACATCAGTGCATAAGTTACATTTTTTAGTCCACTCCTTTTTACTCCAAGCATGGTACAAGTGTATCTCCTCCAACTCCTTGTGGTGAATATTGTGCATATTCTTGCTCCTATTCCATAGGATGTCCCATGCATGGGTACTTCTTAACTTAACAGAGACGCATCCCTTCTGAGCAGGCATCACCTCTCCCTTTGGTATGTTCTTTAATTGAAGTTTTATGAACTGATAGCATATCTGCTTTCCTACACATAACAACATGTACAGTAAGGGACCAAGTAAGTGATGCAATTGACCTTCCTATAGCTCTTGTGAAGAGGATCAAGTGATGTACCAAGCATCTCATTTCGGTTGCAATGTCCTTTTTTTGGAATAGAGCCCTCATATAAGCAGTTCATTGAAGCAATTTCAGACACTGCTATCCCTCGCAATCATGGCAAGGCTCTTCGTGATTCTAAATGGTGATTAGTAATGGAAGATGAGATGCATGCACTGTTTTCACACAATACCTGGCAGCTCATTGACCCACATGGTGTGGTGACAATAAGGTGGTATGATCTAGACGGATGTTTATAGTGAAGTACAAGCTTGGTAGATCAATTGCTCGGTAAAAGGCTCACATAGTAGCTATGGTGTTTACACATACCTATGGCATTGACTTCTTCAACACATTCTCTCATGTCACTCGTCTCTCCGCGATATTCTCATGACTGTTGTAGTACAGCTCGATTGGCCCTTGCATAAGCTTGATATAAAGAATGTATTTATATATGGTGACCTTCAGAAGATTGTATACATGCAACAACTTCCCGACTTCGGGGCTCAACGGGAGTGTCAGAAGGTGTGCTTGTTACGCAAAGTTATATATCGACTCAAGCAGAGCCCTCATACCTTCTTTCAAAAATTATCAAAAGTATTAGAGTCTGTGCATCACTGAATCAACAGCAGACCATTCTTTGTCCATACAAAATAATAAAAAGGAATGACGGCAATGCTTGTGTATGTACATGATATCATCCTCGTACGAGATGACCAGTGTTGCAGAAGACGGTATTCGGTATTCAGTTGGAGGGGTCACTGAATAAAAAATAATCGGTATTCATGCGACTATACAGAATTATTCGGTTTTGTATTTTTTAATATAAAAATTATTTATAACGCATATATTCTTATATTTTTATACATATATGGTCATTATTTAACATGAATCCAAGATAAAAGTACCAATCAATATAATAGACATATAGAATTTGACATTTGTGGCGATACTGAGGTAAAACATAACCCATAAATATTGAAAATTGAAAATAAAAAAATAAAAATATGAGGAGTCAAACTCCAGACGACCTCATAGTCGGGCGAATAATCGGTCGACTATTCGGTCAAGCCGACTATTGCCCGACTGGATGTCTGTTCAGTCGGGTACCCCACGGCACTGCATAGTCGGGCCGACTATTCGGGATAGTCGGCCGACTATTGCAACACTGGAGATGACTTTAACAATATCAAATAAGTAAATAAGCAGCTAGCAAAACGATTCGTGATCAAAGACTTGAGGCCACTAAGATACTTTCTAGAAATCGAAATAGCTAGATCCAAGCGAGGACTAGTTGTGCCCTAATGGGAGTATACCTCTTTAAGAGACGTGGATGCTTCGATCCATGCCCGTGCAGATAGCCATGGATCCTAAGGGATGCATCTATGAGGCAGGAGTTGTCGAAGATATTGGTCGATAAAGGCAGCTAGTGGACAAGTTATTATATCTAACCATTACTCAACAAGTATATCTCTTTTCATCGAAAAACTAAGTCAATTCATGGACTCTGCTACCTCATCTCATTTCGGCACATGCATTATGGTCCTAAGATACATCAAGTACTATCCAAGGAAATGTTTGTTGTTTACCAAAGGCAATGCCTTTGACCTTATAACTTATTTAGATGCATATTACGAAAGATGCATGATAAATAGAAAATTTACAACTGCATTTTTGCACTTACATGGCAAGAACCCCAGTTACTTGGAGGAGAAAGAAACAAGTGGTGGTCTCCCGTTCAAGTGCTAAGAGTAAATACAGAGCCATGGTGCATGCAGTAGCGGAACTAAGATAAATTCGATCCGTACTCAAAGATTTTCATATCACTCTCAATGACGTCATGGAGATCGTATGCAACAACCATACACCGATACATATAGCCAATAACACATGTTTCATGGATGCACCAAACATGTGGAAGTTAAATGCCATTACACTAGAGATTTGATACAAAAAGGGTTGTTGTAACGTCCCGGGCTTAGGTCCCCAGTCCGTTATTGGAGCATTACTGGCCCTAACAACCTCTTGGGATCGGGCCCATACGGACCCGATTAACCACCCCCAAAATGCTTAAGCCGGCTTGACAAGTAGTAAGCTCTTCACTATTTATCCCACCCGGGAATTTTGTATTCCACGGTGTGGGACTATTCATTATTTTGGGAGGTGTTACAATCTCCCCCACTTATATTCGCAACGTCCTCATTGCGACATGGCACATCACTTCTTCCCAGTGACAGTGGCGGCTTCACGCTCCGGGTAGCCATTTCCTCCAACCTCTTTGTAGGGGCGGCTTCACCTCTCGGGTAGACCTTTCCACTATCAGAAGGCGTTCGGCTTTGATACCATTTGTAACGTCCCGGGCTTAGGTCCCCGGTCCGTTAACGGAGCATTACTGGCCCTAACAACCTCTTGGGATCGGGCCCATACGGACCCGATTAACCACCCCCAAAATGCTTAAGCCGGGTTGTCAAGTAGTAATCTCGTCACTATTTATCCCACCCGGAAACTTCTTGTTTCCACGGTGTGGGACTTTCATTTTTGGGGGGTGTTAACACCTCCCAAAATAATGAATAGTCCCACACCGTGGAATACAAAATTCCCGGGTAGGATAAATAGTGAAGAGCTTACTACTTGTCAACCCGGCTTAAGCATTTTGGGGGTGGTTAATCGGGTCCGTATGGGCCCGATCCCAAGAGGTTGTTAGGTCCAGTAATGCTCCAATAACGGACTGGGGACCTAAGCTCGGGACGTTACAAATGGTATCAGAGCCGAACACCCTCTGACAGTGGAAAGGGCTACCCGAGAGGTGGAGCCGCCCCTACAAAGAGGTTGGAGGAAATGGCTACCCGGAGCGTGCAGCCGCCACTGTCACTGGGAAGAAGTGATGTGCCATGTCGCAACGAGGACGTTGCGAATATAAGTGGGGGAGGTTGTAACACCCCCCAAAAATGAAAGTCCCACACCGTGGAAACAAGAAGTTTCCGGGTGGGATAAATAGTGACGAGATTACTACTTGACAACCCGGCTTAAGCATTTTGGGGGTGGTTAATCGGGTCCGTATGGGCCCGATCCCAAGAGGTTGTTAGGGCCAGTAATGCTCCAATAACGGACTGGGGACCTAAGCCCGGGACGTTACAGTTGCTCCATGCTTTTAGTGTACCTTTTGCAAATCAAGCAACAAATATGTTCATCAAGACACTTGCTCACTCACAATTCGACAAATGTTGCAACAAGTTGAACATGATTGACATATATGCTCTACCTTGGAAATATTGAGTGCTACTTTGTAAAGCCTTATCCTAGAGGTATTATGGTCAACTCAATACAACTCAGTACAGAGTCGTCTCCCATTGCAACCCTGTCCCTATGCGTCCATCTATATAAGGAACCCTAGGGGCCAGTTTGGTAATTGGGTAGGGTTGGGGTATCCCTGTGAATAATAAATTGCGTGTAGCGTTGGGAGGGTTCGAATGAGGGGTACACCGGTGTACACCAGCAACCAAACTGGCCCTAGGAAATACCAATCTAAAATTCAACTTGTGTGTGTGTGTCTTGGAGGAAGGGGGCCCAGAAATAACAAGATAGCCACATTTTTTCTGTGTAATTGCCCCATATGTAAAGAGAAGAACCGTACGTGTCAGTAAATCTACGGACAAAGAAATAAGAAGAAGGATAAGGATATACTCTATGCGCATCACGTTGTGTGTGTGTGTCAATTGTGAGCTCCTCTGTGAATTATTCATTGTCGTGCCCATAAAAAGACTAAAGAATAAATAACAACATGGTCGAGGATAGAGAAAGATTGAGACCTTAAAATGAAGGGGGACACCAGTATGTGGACCAGTGCCCTTCTCTCCAGTGCATAGAGCTCTGAAGTTCTCTGCCGTCCTCGGAACTACAGGGCTGAAAAGCTCCACTATGATCCTACCCTCCATCTCTCCCCCGATGCTCACATCCAGGAAGCACCTGGGGTTTCGTTGAGGCTCCGCGGCCACTGCAGCAGCAGCGGCAGCAGCCGTGCTTCCTCCGTCCGCCGCTCCCTCCATCTCGTCTGGACTAAACCCTAACCGACGCCTTTCTTGCCTGGCTTAGTTTTAGGTTAGTGGTTTTTTGGGGTAACGACAGCGATGAGTTCAAATCTAAGGTTATTTGTAATAGGAACCGCGCAACGCTGAATATATATTTGCGGTTTGAGAGCTTTGGCCTAAACTACTACAATAATCTCTATGATTACCCTCAAGCAAATCCCTTATAGCCTATGCCCTTCTTTAGTTGGTCAAATTGATAATCATGAGGATCTCTCCATTAACGGAGTTGGATGTGGAAATGGTAATTGTGGGACTTAAGTTGTTAAAGGCGCCATGAGTGGATGGTTGTATTTCAAAATTCTTTAAAAAGATAGCTTTGTTGTTAAGGATGACTTTAAGAACATGGTTCATATAATTTCTAAACCAAATTTTGATTCCGGATAAACTAAATTAATAAACAACTCCATCGTGACCGTAATCTTGAAGGGAGGTCCCAAAATATAGAGAATTATACAACTATTAGATTAAATTATGTCCTTAAAGGATCATGTCAAATATTTTGGCGAATCACTAGTCTCAAAAACTTCAATTTTCACCCCCTCCCCCTCCTCCCAATGTGTCTTCCTTGAAAATCATGGCACCTTCTATTGTTTTATCATTACTTCTAATATTCTTGAGAAGTGGAAACATGCCAAGACTAGAGGCCTTATCTTGGAAATCGACCTGAAGATGGATGATACCATTAGCTGGAACTTAATTGAGAAAGGGCTTTGATGAATCGCTAAATGCGTAGATTAATATGTATCCGTTGTAGCAAGGACACTTAGCGGATCATGCAGAACCAATAAGGATTTCAGTTATGAGGTTCTTGGCTTAAATTTATTAACTTAGGAAGTCCAGAGTCGAACACAGGGGCATGTGCCATAGTACGATTATTCATGTGTTAAAATATCTTGGCAGAGTGATTAATTCATCATTTAGGTCAAAGAAGAATAAGACAATGCAAGCAAGAAATGCAATATAATGCACATAACAAATGCATGCACGAATGAGACAAAATTTGATTTAAAACATTATGAGCATAATGGTAAAACATTAACATATGCAAAAATATCATTAATATACCCTGAATTGAATTTGAACTTAAGCAAAGAACTAATTTAAATCTAGGTCCAATTGAGCACTTAATCAAGATCCAAGTTTCATATTATGTGACTAAGAGCATTGATAAAATATCTAATTAATTAATTAAAGATCGAGCATCAAATCAGAGAATTAATGAAACTATACTGAAGATAATGTAGCAAGGATCACAACGAAATTAAAATCATCTCAATTGGATATATGGTGTTTAAGTTATTCAAGTTTGAATTCAGAGGCGTAAAAAGTAATAAAACATGAGAAAAACATAGCATAAATATCACAAATTGATCCGTGGAGGCACTGAAATGAAAATAATAAAAATCAGCAAAGAATTTATCAAATACCCCCGTAGGGATATTTTTCCAATGGGATTTTTACACCCACAACCCCGGGTAATTTCGTAATAACATTCATAACCTTAAATAATCGCGAATTACATGAGAAACCTTGAGTAATGGTTAACTCTTACATGACATAGCCCCGTGTTATATTCTGTTTGATACACCCGTTATATTTGATAGTTTTGGTGAAAAAAAGACAAAAATGCCCTTAAATCTCATTCTTATTTATAATATCATGCCATTCTCCATGGAAGCCACGTCCCTCGATGCTCGTTGCCCCCGACCCCGAGCTCCTCCTGGAAACCCCCTCCCTCCCGCATCCCCGCGCTCCTTGATCCCGCCACCGAGCTCCTCCCGGACCCCCCCCCCTCCCGGAACCCGAGACTCACCCACCAACCCACCGCCCAGAGAAGCTCGCAACACCCACCAGTCCTCCTGGAAGCCGCCCCCACCCGCGAGACCTATCCATCCTCTTGGAAGCCACGAGACCCGCTCTCCCTCTAGGAAGTCGTGCGACCCGCGACCCCCCCCCCCCCCCGAGAGACCCGACTCGAAGCCACCCCCGTGCCTCCCTGCTCGAAGAAGCAACCCCTGAGGAGCTCCCGAAACCCGAGACTTGTGCCCCCCTGCTCGAAGAAGCAGCCCTTGCAACCCCCACTGCCTAGAGAATCACGTCCAGGTCGCCTCCCATCCACCTGCCACCGCCCATAGAAAGCCCCCCTCCCCCCGCCCTCCCCGGAACCCGAGACCCACCCGTCACCGCCCAGAGAAAGGCCCCGCCTCCCTCTCGCCCCCCCCACCCTGAGAGAACCTGAGACCCACCCGCGACTGCCCAGAGAAGCCCCCCCCTCTCCCCCTCCCCCCGAGACCCACCCGCCACCGCGCCTCCCATGCTCCTCAAAGCCCAGTTCCTCGAAGCCCCCCCCCCCCCGCACCTCCCCTACTTAAAGAAGTGCCCCTGCCAGACCCACCGTCGAGGAGCTCTGTGCCTCCCCTGCTCGAAGAAGCCCCATTTTTCTTCACTTGAAGACCTGATGTCGAGGTGCTCCTTCTCAAAAATTGATTGACTATCCGATGGGATTTTTTTATTTAAGTTAATCCTAACCATTAGATCTTTGATTGGTTGGATTAACTCAGTATCTGGTTGAGTTAGTGAAGTCAAGTAATGGAAGGTTATAGATGTAAGACGGGACACTTATTTAGGATCCTGAGCGTAATTCACGATTATGCAGGGTTATGAATGTTATTACGATATTACTCGGTGTTATGGGTGTAAAAATCCCTTTTTCAATTAATGAAATCGGAAAGGGCAGCGCTGAAAAATACCCAGACCACATGTGTGAGGCGCGTGCGGCCTAGGTTCTGATGGGATGCTCGTGGCTTGGGCCACATGGGAGTGTCTAATAGTGTCGGCGGTGGAATGGAAAGTTCGAGACTTCAGACTCGGGAGTCGTCAACATGGTCAACTCTTGGTCGTTAGATCGCACCCAATTTGGCGCGATCCAACGACAACGGTGTCGTCTCCCTATAAGAACATTGTTGTGTACGGTGGCTACGAGTCTGAGCTCGATGAGAGCACCATTGTTCCACCGTGCCCCCGAGGAGTCTCTAAAGCTTGGTGAAGATCCGTAGAAAGTCCGCGAAGATAGAACGAGGTTGGTGAAGGTCCTCGTGTAGCTTGAAGATGATGATGATTAAGATCAGTTGGGAACAAAGCTCCAAATCGGAGCCCACCTTCCTTTTCCAACCATTGAAGGTAGTTTCACCTGCAAGCATTAGTACTTGATAGTCGAAGAATATGCAAGTGGGTGTGTGTGATTGTGAATGAAGCGGAGGGCTGGTTTGGGTGAAGAAAGGGAAACCCCATGTGGTTCTTCCTTCATGGCTGAAGGAGAAGGTTCTTCAAAGTGATAGGGATGAAGGAACAAGATATACAGAGGACATGACCTCGTGAGAGGAAGATTTATCTACGATGAAGGCTGGGAACACCTTAGTTTGAGGGATGGGTGTATGTACAACTGGGGAGAAATCCATGAAAGCGAGAAAATAAATAAAAAAACCTAAGTTACCTGAATCTTGAAGATGACAGGGATGGAGGATATGCATGTGCTATAGATCCTAGAAGATCTCTGGGTCTTCGCTTAACAAGGACAGTAGGCCTCGGAGATAGGACGGCTAAGGAGATGGTTGTGACATGGCTCTTTCGCCATGGGTCAGCACCTACGACATCTTGCCATCGTCGCTCTTTATAAGCTCCTCGCTCCTGTCATGAGGAGGAGTTGAATTCTATGCAGAGCCTCACACAAGGGTGGACAACCGCCACAAATGGCCGGTGAATAGATATTTGAAGATGAAGGAAAAAAGGGGTTGCGAACCCAGGTAGTGATTTTAACCACCACCATTGGTTAGGGGAGTTAGGGATGAAAGATGTCATGGAGTTAGAGGGGAGCAAAGACGACAGGGGAAGGCATTGGATATGGAAATGGGTCGGGGTGTTATTCGAGGAGGTTGGAGAAATTGTGAGAAGAAGGGTTGTTCGAAGTAGTTATCATCTGGGTTAAAGGTTGAAGAGATAGGAGGGTCGTTGGATACGGAAATCCAACGGTTGTGAGAGATGTGTGAATGGAGAGCTTTGATTTGGTCATGAGATCAAATCGAGCGGTGGAGGACGGAGCGGACGAGATTGGTTTCAATGTCTGATATGGTGATAAGACAGCTCACAAAAATGGGCGATAATATGAATAGAGCCGGGTCGTGTGGCAGGTGATAAAATGCGCCACGTGACTCAACGATACTCAAGAACAATACATAAAATTGAAAAATAAAAAAATAAATATAAGATGAATTAGGGAAAGTCATGAACATGCAATGTTGTAGATCTTGATGAGATCTACAATTTTCATGTAGAAGTCAAAGAGATCAGAGGTCATTTGTACATAGATTAAAAAATAAATACCTATTAAAATGATATAAACCATTTTTTGTTTTTATTTTATGTTATTTAAATGTTTATTTATAAGATTATACTAAATTTTATTTGATTTTTAATAATAAATAAATACATAAAATCTTAGCACGATAATAGGGTTATATAGTATAGCGTAATTAGGATTAGTTATGTACAACACAATAATTAGTAATTAGTGTTAATTGTCAATAAATGTTGTTGATTTACTTAAGCAAGAGAGATAAATATATTACATTATGTTGATAAATCTGGGCTTCTCACCCCCATATACTTAAGCTAAGCTTGTCCTTAAGTCTGTCAGAAATTTCTTAGCTTCGACATTCGCTCAGATTCAGTTTGCTAAAAGTTCGATTCAGATTTGACTCGAAAATAAGCGAATCGAACCTGAACACGAGTTTGGGTTCGATTAAATAAACGAACTGAACCTCAAAAACATAGGTTCGCTAAGGTCTGGTTCATTAAAAGTTTGATTATGTACACACATACATACATAAAAGTGTATATACATACTTATTGTATACATGTATAAGGGAAAAATACATTCTATCATAACATAAGGGTTATTCCTTTATTTTCCAAACCAATCCAGTCATCCACTCCTTAAGTCCCTAATCCCGACCCCCCCCCCCACAAAACCCTCCCCTACAGGCTACGATGATGTCTGTTTCTTAAACGAACCTTTGACGAGCCGAATCGAACCTTTACGAACCTTACCCGAGCCAAACCTGATGACTGTTTTCTTTTTATCAAGACGAACCGAACCTGAGCTTGAAAGTATGTCAAACAAACTGACCTAGCATGGATCGGTTTGCTCAGGTTCGGCTCGTTTACACCCCTACTCATCCTTGAGCTGATAAATAAAGAATTAATGAGAGAGTTAGCTTACTTAGTGAGATCCCTGACATGTGCATGTGATTGTACAAGGCTCGATTTGACCTATAACTTTAGGTTTTATAAATCCTAAAACTCTATGTTGATACAAGTATTAATCAAAAGGAATTCAACTCCTCCAATTGTCAGACTCTCAAGATACATACATATATACATATATATAAGAAGCATGCCTTAGTGTTGACTGCATCCACAAGAGTAGAGTCAAAATTTCACCAAAAGTTCCAATCTCAGAGGCTCTCCTAATGACTCAATCCTCAATATTAGGGAATAAATTTAGTCTTGCCTCAATCCACTGTCTCTTTAGTTCGTCAGACCTTAAAGGAAACGATGGAAGGCCATATTATGGAGGATATAGGATTGTGTACTTATTTTATCCTCTTCTCATTAGAACACGGTTCTCTCAAGTGTCAATACTCTAACACAATTTTCATTTTTATTTTGCCAATCAGTGTGTCCGTCAAAGAGAATTTTGAGCCGCATGTACTTGTTTTCATGGGAGTACACCAGTATATGTCTTTTTTAAGCATCTAATATACTTGTTGACGTGCCCGCAAAAAGCCGCGATAAGAATCGTTTTTATCGTTCGTGCGTGAAAATAAATATGTCGTTCGTTGTAGGCGGCTTTCGGAAACAGTCAAGAAATAACCACAATTTTTAATCAAATTTAATCAAGTGGTTTTTATGTTTATTTTACTTGGGCAAGTCCAAGGTCGATCACAAGGAGGCAAAGGAACAACTTAGATTAATGTCTATTCAATTTTAAGTTCGGTTTTCAAGGCGGTTTTTTTTTGGAATTTTCAATGCAATATAGGATGCAAAATGCAAATTTGGCCTTATTTTAGGGACTAAAATGTAATTTACGTTCAAATGATGTCCGAAAAATACGAAACTTGGCCACAATGTAAATAACGATGAAATGAGTGCACAATAATTTTTTTGGAATTTTTGGATGCAATTTGAATTTTTTATGGATTTTTAAATGCAAACAAGATGAGTTTCAATATTTAATGTTAATAAATATTAAACCTACGTATTTTCAAGGATCAAAATTATCTAAGATCTATCACTAGGTGACGGATCTCAGAAAAATCCTAAACCTCGAAAATGTAGGGTTTAATACCTATTAAAAATTAAATACTAAAATGTGCAAAATGATTTTTACAGGATAAAATATGCATGCAAATGCAAATCTTTTTAGGCACAATGTTAAGAATAATTAACTCTACAACGTATGATTTTTCGGGGATTTTTAGCGCAACGGTTAACCAATTATGAATTTCAGAGCAAGAATTGGTTAAAACATGCAATTTTCCACAAAATAATTATTCATTAATTAACCATCAATCAGAAAAATACCCACAATATGTCAAAGTGTAGAGAATTAATTAACCAACATCATGCTATTTTTGGATTAATAAAATAATGTAAATAAGATGTTCAAAACTGAGGGGGAACACAGGGGTCCAGATGCAAATATAATAAATAAAAGAAATAAAGAAAACTGCAGTGGGGGGACTTGTTTGCAATTACCAATAATAAGAGGGCTCTTCTGCAAATTTCCCAAGGGAGCACGTGCCTTGCGCGTGCTCCTTGGGCGGCTGGACTGAGGCGCAAATATGGGAACTCCAGGGGGAGACTTTGTAAATTGCCCAAGGGGCACGTGCGCAGCACGTGACCCCTTGGGTGTTGCTTGCTGGGGACGTTCCCCCACGCACGTGCGCTGGGCGTGCGGGGGGGGCTCGGGGTTCGAGCCCGGCCGATGGCGAAGGAGGAGGCTGGTGGCGTGGGAAGTGCGGTGGAGGCGAGGCCGGCGAGGGGCTCTGGCTTCGAGTCCCGGCGAGGCGGTCGACGTTGAAGCGTTGCTCCTGGCGAGCTTGATGAGGGCGGAGGACCGGTGCAGGCTGACGGCGTCGAAGCGGAGGGTCGGAGATGAAGTTGATGAAGCGGTGGCGCACGGTGGAGTCGCGGTTGAAGACGACGTTGTTGATGAAGGCAGCGGTGAAGGTTGATGGCGTAGTCGAAGATGATAGGGGGTAGGCGGAGTAGTCGTTGTTGTTGGGCGTGGCGAATCGTAGCTCGGAGGCGGAGGAGCCGCAAGCTCCTGGAGATGGCTCGGTTAAGGTTGAAGAAGTAGCGTTGTCGATGGTAGTCGTCGGCTCGACGCAGGTAGCGGAGCAGGGGCAGAGGCGCGGCGAAGTGACGCGGCTGCGGCGAAGCCCGGAGGACTTCGGATCTCGCCGGGGTTTGAAGATGCCTGGGCTGTCACCACCAGTCACCGTCGTCCCAATTGGCGGATGTCGATGAAGCGGGGCGGCGAGGCACTATTTATGGGCGAGACGGGGGGTCGGAGGTGGTTGCGAGCGGGGCGGCGGTCGTTGCGGGAGTTGAGGAGGTCAACGGAGAAGAATCCGGGGCAGTTGGGTGGCGCGGCGGTTGCGGAGGGGGTCGGTTGCGAGGATCGGGGGAAGGGCGGCATGCGCGAGAGGAGCGGGAGGTTGAAGGAGGGGTAGGGGCCGTTCGATCGACCGCTGATCGAACGACCCAGAATCGGTCACGTGGCGGAAGCCTGGGGGCGGGGTGCGGCACGTGCGGAGCACGTGCGGGTGCTTTATTATTATTATTTTTATTTATTTATTTTTTTATTTATTTTTTTTTATAAAAACTAATATTTAAAAAGGCGAAAAATAGCTGACACGTGGCGGCCTCTGGGGCTGCCACGTGTCAGCACCAGAAAATTCGAAGATAAATTGTTTTGTAAAATCAAAAAGAGATAGCAAATGACCTCGGATCGAAAAAGTTTCTTCACAAAAATTGCTCGTCTCAACGAGATCTACAACTTTCATGAAGGCATCAAAACCAAATTCGGTCAAATGTAGAAAGTGAATTTTTGGGGTATCCCATGTACATAGAATACCTTGATTTTTGGGTTTTCTAATTTTTTTGTTATTTTTTAGACAAGATAAAAATCCGGAAAAATACGGAAAACTCAAAGATAACTAAAAGGCACCTAATTCTAATTTTTTTTGGATTTTTATTAATTAATAAAATATATACATAAAATATAGGTCAGAAAAGCCGCGAAAATATACAAAAGAGGCCCAAAACCCAACTTTCACATACGAGCTCCGATTCACTTGAACTTGGTCTTGTTTTGAAGGTAATTGAATGTGCATTAGTTCAAAAGTGAGTAGGATCAAATCGGACACTGGATGGGGAAAATATGTGGCTTTTAGTCCGAAAATCCTGAAATTAGGGTTTGAGTTTTTGGTCCACTTATTTGAGTTAGTGATTTTTTTTTGTATTTTTCATTTATGCTTGTGAGTGATATGTACACAATGGAAGTGGCTTTGGGTTATTCGGAGTCAGCATGAAGGAGTTAAAAATAGGGGAAGTCAGGCTTATTTACAAGTCAATTTGGGCTTGGATTTTTGGCTTCTTAAAATATGCAGAAATTAACGCTAAAATGCAATTCTTATGAAATCATGCCTGAATGCTAATTATGCAAAATAAATGCAGAAATGCAGTTGATTCTTAGGGACTTAAGCTTAATAAATGAGATTTAGAGTGATGAATCCGAGATTCATCACTTGTAACTAGACTTGTATCGTTAACGATGCATGGCCCTTTTTTAGGCATTAGCCTGAATCATAAAAGCCTAATGATTTTGTCCAAATGGACACTTAAAAGGTTGGGAGCACTCATCTTGAATATAAGCTCATATGATGTATCTTTGTAATGTAATGAGCTTTTCATATTTTTAAGGAACTTCCCTTCTTTTGGCTAGCTCCACTACTTTTACCAAGGATTGGCGCATACTAATTAACCTATTAAATCGTTTCATAACACTCTGGCACTTTAGGCCAAAGTCAAGAGATAGCATGAGAACCATGCCCCATACTGGCTAAGATGTTGACACTCGGGATTCATGACGCCATCATTAATTTTATCCCATCCTTGAGCATCATATATATCATGTTCAAACTAAAGCTCAAATCCCAGTCCTCAAGCGATACCTTGACTCATCTCAATCACGAATGCAGTCATGCTTGTGAGTGATAGTTAAGTTCTTTCAAGGGAGATTAAGAATGCAATATAGCGCACACATATTCTAACTAGGGAAGTTCGAATTTTTAAGTCCAAGACATACTGATCAAGACACGATAACTCTAAGTTTAGAGACTCCTTAAACCCAGTGTTAAAAATCATCTCAAGCCGTGAGTGTAATGTGAAATTGTCAAAGAAGACCGCCAATTAATAAGTTAATATTTTTATGATTTTTATTTTCCCATTTTTATCTTCTTCAAAAAATAGTGACTAGCCTAAACTCATATGATTAGTTGCATCTACTTTCAGCTAGTGTGGGTGTAAGTATGGATTGTTAGAGGGCTACCCATATTACTTAAAGACAGTGCCCTACGCATTGTCTTTTAACCACCTACTCTACTAGAGAGCAATTCCCTCACTGAAATGTAGCTAATCAGTTTTATGTTTAGTAGTCAGAATTAATACTAAAGAATTTATTTTAATTTTCTGATTTTTATTGATTTTTGAATAGAGTTTGAAAGTAAAGCAATTAATTCTGCTCAACTACACCTTGGTTTTGAAAATAATTTTGAAAACTTTTTGCAAACATCGTCACATATATATAGAAATTCTCCAAACATTTTACAAAGATTTTTAAAACAAGTAAAACACCATTTTTCAAGCCTTAGTAAAACATTTTTCAAAACAGTGTCACATAAATATAGGTTTTCAAAATATTTTATAAATGATTTTTCAAAACATATCAATCAGTATCTTTCACAAACACGTAAACACTTTTGAAATCTATGTCAAATATATATATACATAGTTTTAAAAAAATCAGAACATTTTATACAGAAATCAGTTCAAAAATGTGATGCGATGCTCGTAGCTCCAAGAGTTTGGAAATTTTTAAAAATATGAGCTATGGCTGACGTATATGTAATATATATGGTAGACCCCCCTATACTTAGTTTTTGCTATGCCCCCCGTACCACAAAGTGGTACGAAGCCATAACGCGTGCTAAATATAAAGATTCGTACAAAGATAAATAAAGATCACAATAAGGGCGAGTGAGTGAAAGAATAGTCAAAGGAATATAGGGACTCAGGTCCTCTATACTTAAGCCGAGAACTAGCTTAAGTATAGAGATAGAAATAAATACAGAGGCCCAAGGTGAACAATCAGAACGTAAAGGAATCCCCCTATACTTAGGCTGAAGATAAACCTAAGTATAAAGAATAGGAAACTAAGGGAGGGAGAGTACAGGGCTAGTTGAATCTCTGGTTGATTGAATCTCTGGAGATGAAAATGGAGCCTTTTCATAGTCAAACAAAATCAAGCAAACCCAATTATTTCATCAACACACACAAAGAAGATCATAAGATCTGGTCTAATTATATTGTCTCTTTTATTGGTGATAATACAACATTCGAGTTCATTATGAGTATGTTTTATTGAGATTTGGGCACTATACTATGGATGCATCCTCGTCTCTCAACATATAAATTAATCCTACAAATAATGAGGGATTTGCCCTCTTAAATCAATGTCAATTTTAGCTCCATTTTAATTAGATCAACTTGCATTAACAGTCCCATTTTTAGAAATTAGGTCATCACTTGTATTAAATCTCTGAACACTTAAATCATCGTCTACCGTCCAGTCCCATTTCCATATTACCCTAAGAGACAAATCATGAAGCAGGAAAAATCACGCATACATAAATCATGATGCCATGCTCAAGAGAAGTACTCACAGTGACTCCATCTCTATTCATGCACACGCAAAATTGAATATTAAATTATATCTAAATGCATGCAAGTCGATAAAAATTTGCACCTAATCATGTGTTCTATTAGCGGGAAAATAATCAAATTAATTTGAGGTATGTTGGACGTAGATTATGTATCTTTCATGAATCTTTAGAGATAGTGAATCTCATCGGATGAAATTAATGTGTCTTGCATTACAGATAAAGCATAAAAAGATAAAATCTAAAGAATCTCTATGAGTCATGTGCCTAACCCTCATATCGGCCACTCAAGATGAGCCCCGCCCAAAATATGGGTGAAACAGACTCATGGCACAAACAATAAAGTCCGGTACAAAAATATTACACAAAATATATCAACAAAAAAACTTCAAAAAACTTGATGGTGTCTTCTGTGGCTCTTCTTAGCATGAACTCCTCTACGGGCTTCCTGCTTCCGTATGTCCTCAAACATCCTCGATGAATGGGTTCTGCTATAAAAGAAGATAGATTAGCTGCCAAAGAGTATCAAACAAAAAAATAATGCATAAAACATGACAACACATAATGACCTAAATAAAATATAATCAACTTAACCAAATATATAATAACTTAAATAATCATATTAATGTAGTCATATCCTCAGCAACGATGTCATCTGATGAATCACTACATACATAGATTGTGTATCTGTTGTAGCACGGACGCTTAACGGATCATGCATAACCAAGAAGGATCTCAATGACAAGGTTCTTGTCTTAAATTTATTAACCTAGGATGTCCATGGTTGAACATAGGGACGCCGACCATAACATGACTATTCATGTGTTAAAATATCTTGGCTAAGTGATTAATTCATCATTTAGGTCAAAGAAGAATAAAACAATGCAGGCAAGCAAATGCAAGATAATGCACATAACAAATGCATGCACAAATGAGACAAAATTTGATTTAAAACATTTTAGTGCATGTTGGAATTATGACATAATGAACATAATGATAAAACATGAACATATGCAAATATATGCATTAATATGCCCTACAATGTGATGAATCTGTGATTCATCACATCAAAAGTCAAAAATAGAGCCTTGTTCCCGAGAAAATAGAGGCATATTTCCTTTTATCCTGCATAAATAACACTCATGCATACATCCATAATTCATGCATTTTAGTAGCTCATCTGCATTTAAATAAGAAGCCAAAAATCCCCTGTACAATATCCCTTCATCAAATAAACTCTTCTTTATAATATATGTATATACTCCTTAATAATATAGGGAAGAAAGCCACAAATCACCCTTGTAAAATAGCCTAAATACCCTGAGCACCCTTGTACATTAAAACACACATAAAGCCCGCATACAGACTCCTACTTAGGTCTACTCACTATTAGAATACTACATATCAAAAGACCTTCAAAATTAAACTAATTTCATTGAAATTGGAGCTTGTATGAGGAACTTGGGTTTTTGGGTCATTTTGTATACTACCTATGTATATTTATGTATCTTTGTATCTATGTACCATGTTTGACCTCATCTCCGTTTTTGGTCAACATGAAACTTATAGATCTCATCAAGATCTACAACTTTCATGTTTTGAGTTTTTCCAAATTCGGCCTCCTCCTCTTTCTACACGTGTTTTCCCCTTCAACCATTCACAGCAGGCCACGTGGCGCCCTCTGATTGCGCCACGCGGCCCGCTGACCTTGGTCTGGTCCGCCTGCGATTCCCACCGTTGGATCGCGCTTCAGATCCAACGGCCCAGACCCGACCACGTGCGCGCACTCCCTCAGCCATCAGATCCACCAGCTCCTCATCTCCACCGTCCCTTAGCGCCGCGCTCTCAGCAAGCCACGTGGCGGCATCTACGCCGCTCGATCACGCCTCCGATCCTCTCTTCACAGTGCGCCACGCGTCACCTCTTGAACCCTTAGATCGCATCACCTTGACCGGATCCTAGCCGCTCGCCCGCGCCTCGCCTCCATTACGCCACGTGTCTTCCCCCGATTCCATCCATCGCATCACCAGATCTAATCACGCCCGCTCACTTTGCGCTTTGATCTGGCCGTCGGATCACAAGATCCAACGGCCAGGACTTCGTCCCCTACCTCGGGCACCCCCTCTCTCCCACGATCTCCGCCTTGCGGGAGAGGCTGCCCCTTCCTATTCTTGGCCGCACTCCAGCCAACCTCGCCGGCCACTGACCACCCCACGATCATCCCCACTCATCCCTCTCCCTCGCCAGCTCCCTCGCACACCACCATCTCCGCCACACTCGCCCCACGACAGCCATGAACTTCGCCACTCACCCAGCTCTGCAGTCACCTTCCTCCTATAAATACTCGCCCTCCGGCCACCTTCATCGCGATCCGCCACTCCAGAGAGGAACCTAGAGCTCGGAGCTCTCGATTGGTGACAGGAATTGAGGGATTCCTTGAGCGAAGACGGCCCTTCTTCTCCGGCGAGATCCACGGTGCACCGCCGCGTCGCAGCCGCCCTCCGAGTAGCTGCACGAGCTCGAGGCTTTACCGACCTCTGGAGCGACGACCTGGAGCTCAAGACTGAGCCCCAAACCCCAGGTAACCTCCTCCATTTCTTCTCCGATCTCGTTCTTCTTTTTCTTTAATTTTCTCCGATTTTATTCACCGTCCTTGATCACCCTCGCACCTTCCAAGCATCTCGGCGAGCTTCGCGTCGAAGCTCCGTTCCTCGCTGACCCCTCCGCACATTCCGACGACGCATACCACCTTCCTCCGACTAGCAGCTCCGCCACCTGGCCGGAGCCCTGTCACCCGACCACCCCCTTCTCCGCAGGCCTCACCGTTCACTTCACCTTCTCCACAATCACACGCACAAGCTTCGGCTATTCTTCTAACCTCTGCAGGTACCCGATCCATCATTGGTCGGAGCCTCGTCGGAGCTCTCCTCGAGCTTCATCGATCAGGAGCTCCAGCCCTCCTCCAGCCATCCAGAGACCACCGGAGGCTTCGCCGTCCTCTTCCGAGTCTTCCGAGCTAGGTGGGAGCTGACGAAGTTCACCACCGGAGCCTGGCAGTCGAGGCGGAGCTCGGCAGCCCTCACCGGAGCGCAGCCATCTCCTCCGCAGGCGGCGGAGGCCCGTTGAAGGAGAAGAAACAGCAGCCGTTCGATCCTCTGATCGAACGGACCTCGCCTCGCCACGCGTCTCTTCGCCGCCCTCGTCCTCGACCGTCCATCGCACTCCTGATCGGACGCCTCGCAAGTCGCCACGCGCCTTCACCGACACCCCTTGGATTCATCTTGATCCAAGGGCCTTCAAGCCGCCACGTCGTCTTATCCGAGCCTCGGCCTCCCAAGCCTAGGCTCGGGTGACCCGAAGCTGCCCCGAGGCTGAGCCGAACCTCCAGAAGACCCGAGCCTCCGAAGCCCTCCGAACCTAGGCCGCCCCACGTGAGGAGCACGTGCGGCCTGGGATATTTGCACCGACGCCCCTGGAGCTTTTACAAATTGCGAAGAGGTCCCTGTGAAGCAGACATCACGTGAGGAGCACGTGATTCGTGGAGAAATTGCATAGAAGTCCTGCATACTATTGGTAATTGCATTTTAGTCCCTGTCAGCACGTTTATTTATTGAAATTTTGTTTTCCAGTATTGCATTTATACCCTTGTGTTTGCACGTGTCCATAGCATGCACTTTTCATCATTTTGACATTCTAAAAATTGCAAGTTGTTGAGAATTTTGTCCTCTATCAGTTTGTATACGTGTTTGATTTTTGTTGGCTTAATTGAATTTTCAATAAATTAATTGGTTCATTTGTGACATATTTTGCCCAGTGATGCCTCTTGATTTTTAATTAAATATCAGTGCCTTCAAAAATCACCAAAAATTCACAGTAGCTTAAGGACATTATTTTTGACACTCCATAAAAATTTCATGTCATTTGCACGCATAACGAGGCCTGAATAAATAGTTGAGTGATTTCCTTTAAATAATTTTAATTAATTCATTTCACAGTGGATTTTGGTTCTGTTAATTTTCCTAGGTCCCTAATAATTAGACCTTCCTAGGATAATTTTAGTTCTTGGAGAAATTGTGGTTTGATATTTATTAAAAATTAAACACTGAAAATCACTCTGTCTGTTTAGTTAATTCACAGAAAATTTATTTTGAGTCGAAAAATTCCAAAAAAATTAGTGTAGCTTAATTTCATTCCATTTCATCATCTGACCAAGTTTCATAATTTTTGGACATCATTTGACATCTTAAATTGATTAAATCTCAACTTGGCTGGATTTTTGCATGTGTCTGCATTGAAAATTAAAAATACCAAAAACATTGTTCCCCGAATATCAAACACTTGTAAATTGTTGTAATCAACCTAAGGAGACAGTTGCCTCCCTGAGATCGACCTTGGACTTCACCAAGTAAAAAAATATCACTGCTTAAAATTGACCCTAAATCTGTCTTAAGTGGTTTTTGATTAACCTCCTGTATCCGACTGCAACGAACACATAAAATTGATTTGGACCATTAATTTGCCCGAATTAACTAAGGGTGCGGGAGCTACTGTCAAAATGGCGCCGTTGCCGGGGAGGCACGGCTTAGGTTAATTTGTAGCATATTCTTGAGTGTTTGATCTTCTAATCCCCGGGTAGTCTGACCCCCGGTTTTTTCTTGTAATTATTTCTCTCATTTATTTCCTTTGCATCATTTTAATTTTGTGTCACTCTCTGACCTTCATTTAATTTTTGTGCGAGGACCGCGAGGAGTCGGCGACGCTTCGAGGACTTAGCATTTAGATTGTGTGGAGAGAAAGAGAGGCATTGTATTCTTTTTTATTTTTCTTCTTTTGCATTATTTCCAGCGGTTCCCGTTTGGGATCTCGCGCGTGTAAATATAGTGGAAAACCGTGTCCCGTGTGCTGTGTGGATTGATTGGTAATTTAGCTTGCACTAGCGGCTCCTCGAGCCACTCTAGGACTTGTTTGTGCTCGTAATCAATAGGACCACACAACACACTTAATAAGACGCACCTAGACCGCAGGACTTAGTTCAAATTAAACCGTTCTTCACGCTAATAGAACTGCCTGTCTAGGAGCGGCTTTCATCGCTTGCATTTGCATGTAGGGTAGAGTTTTCAATTCTGTATAGCATCCTGCATCAAGAAGCGAAGGACCACTGTAAGTATTCTCTACTTGGCATACGCATCATAGATTTCAACTTGCATCGGCTTTTCTCGATTTCCCCCCTCTGATTTTCTCACTTAATTAAAAAGGAAATTGGGACTGTCCGATAGGCGTGCTTTGTGGTGACTAATTACAGTGCTAACCTAATTTTAAACTGGGACTGCTAACAGTATTGACCATAAAAAAGGGAATAAAAGCTGAAAAATTGTTTGCGGGAGACTAATCCCCGACCTTGTTTTCAGGCTGAGTGAGGGTACCTGAGTGTGTGTGAACACCCTAAGGTAGAGCCCAAATCCCCGTCTTCCATATCACGTTCTAACTGATCCTAGCAAATATCACGAGCTGAATATTTTCAGATTCTTTGACTAGTACCAAGTAGCCTCCGCCTGTCTCAGGTAGATAGGGGCGAAATTGCGGTACTTCGCGACAAGTTGCTAGTAACCCTCCGGGGCGAAGTTCCAGCCTTGTCAGCCTCCGCCTGCTTGCAGGTAGATAGGGGCATGGTCACTGAGTCCATCAGCTTGGGATAGGAGCGAAGAAAGGAAGGAGCGGCGGTATCTTAGACGACAGGATAGACAGGGAAGACGCATCCGGCTCTGAGCCGACTTCCCTCTAGGCCGCGTAATCCTTGCTAGATTTGCTTGAAAATCACACTTAAAATTTACAAGATTAATTGGACTCAACTTGGAGTCCTTCACTGTGTTGAGTGTGAATCCAGGGTCTTGGATTGATCTTGTGCTTGCTTCAGGTAGGAGTAAAATCCTATCTTCTTCTTCTTGCTTCACCAAGATGAGTGACTGGGGAGATCTCGACGCACCGTTCACTGATCTCTCTATGAGTCCCCCAAGTAACTCGTCTTTTTCGGTCCGAGCGCACCTTGGACCACCCAGGACTCATGACCCTCGTGAGCCCTGGTTCCCTCCTGCTCAGGGTGGTTACTCTCAAACCAACCCTTTTATCTCCTCTGAGATTACCGAGGAAGATCATTGCCTCGGTAATCCCTTCCTTGATTCACCCTCTAACACCGGACTTATTTTCCAATCCCCAGAAATAGAGGAAGAAATGCCACCAAGGATGCCGCCCGATGAGGACCAGATGAGACAAATCTTGAGACGCCTTGCTGAAGCTGAACAGAAAAATGCTGATCTCACTGCACGAATGGGGCAGATAATCGTAGCTGAAGGAATCGACCGACCAATGGTCGATACCTATAACCCGGCGGAGAATGAAATCCAGAATTGGCTAGCACCTGCAGTTCCCGACCAGGCATTCGAGCTGAAGCCCCACTTCCTTAGCCTGCTGCCGAAGTTCAACGGAAACCTAAGCGAAGAGCCGTACACTTTCCTCCGTGACTTCGAACTAGTCTGCAATAATCTGAGCCATCCCAATATTGGCCAAGATTATATCCGGCTGAAAGCCACCCCGTTTGCCTTAGGAGATAAGGCCGCACATTGGCTGAAAAACCTAGGGGTGGTCTGTACTACCTGGATGCAGTTCAAGGACCTCTTCTTGAAGAAATTCTACCCACTCAGTAGAACTAATCAAATGCGAACGAAGATTGCCAGCTTCGCCCAAGGACCCTACGAACCGTTCCACGAGGCGTGGGACAGGTTCAATGACTTAGTACAGAAATGCCCATGCCACGGCATTTCTAAGGCAATCTTAGTCCAGACCTTGTTCTGCGGCCTAACCCCAGAGATGCAGGGGTTAGTCAGCGCCGCCTGCGGAGGAAGCTACCTGAACAAGAACGAGCACGCCGTATGGAAAATTCTAGAACAGATGACAGAAACCGGCAGGTCACAGGCCACAAGGGCCTATCAGTTGTCTCCCTCGATTCTATCCAACGAGACAACTAAAAGGACTGTTGCAGATCTGACAGAGGACCTCATCCCCAGCATGGGGATGATCGCAGACAAGCTTACCATGGTCGAACAGATCCACAAGAGAGTCGCGGAGATGGAGTCTCTTTCGAGCCTTCCCAAGAAGGTGGAGGAACTCTCTGAAAAGGTAGCCAAGATTAAGCTACCCACCCCTTCTGCACCACCTGTACCTGTACATCGAGTCCATCTTGTACAGGAACAAGCACCGGGGTCTCAGAGCAGCTGGGATCAGACTTATACCCAGCAGAACCATCATGCACCCCCACCAGTGGAGACAGAGTACGAGGAGCCTCCGCCTGTTTACGAGATCAACGGGCTCTGGTATAGCCGCGACCCACTAGTCCGGCAAATCGAGATGGGGAAGGACCAGTCACACCGCCCAACCCCAGTCTACCAGGAGACCAGGCCCGTCACAATCCCGCGATATCAGTCCAGGCCAGAACAAGGGTACCAGCCGCAGCAGCGCACCTATCAGCAGGGGCCAGCACCGCCCCATCAGCAGCAATATCGGCACGGCCAGCAGGGCCAGTTCAGGACCGCATCCACTCAGCAGCCAGCCCAGCCCACCGAGTTGGAGTCCCTCACCTTGGCGATCCAGACCCTGTCTGATAGGGTCCAGCAGATGCAGAACGACTACCTAGACATGAGAACCGACATCAATCGGGTCTCTCGTGCTCAGGACCAACAAATGGCGCCAAGGACTCCAATTCCCGCACAGGTTCAGGCCAACCCAAACAGCGTACATCAAGGCCAGAACCGACCCCGAGATCAGGTATACTATTCAGATAATTATTTATCTGAACATGAGATCCTCTCGTATGATAATGTTAACCATATGTCCCTCAGGAGCGGAAGGACCGTGACCATACCTGATCGGGCACGGGCACAACAGGAAGGAACCTCCGAAATTCGACCTGAGGAGAATTCGGAGGAGGAAGAGGAGGAACACCACCACCACCAGCAGAAGAAGAGGACATCTGAGTCCTCGAAGCACCAGCCCCGCAGTCATCCAGAGTCCGACGACACCGATGAGCCCGCACCTCCATCTGAGGAGGACCAGCAAGAAGAAGCGGAAGAAGCGTCACCGGTTTCGCCCAAGCACTTTCCCTTTCGTCAGAGTCAGAGTCAGAGTCTGTACAAAAGTCCGAGTCAGAGTCCTGTCCCGAACTCAGTTTCAGTAGCTAATGAAGACATTTCAGTTCCAGAACCTGAGTTAATAATCCCTTTCCCCCAAGCTCTTAAGGGTGGGAAGAAGAAAAACACAAAAATCCAAAAAGATGACCCTGAGATGGCTGAGTTTTGTAACAAACATATCAAGGTCACAATCCCTTTTGACAAGTTCGTGGAAATGACCCCTGCATTCCAAAAATACCTTAAGGTGAGATGCACACCTACTAGGGTTAGCAGGAAGGCCAAAAGCCGTGTTGAGAAACACGTTCTATCAGTAGCCACGACTTGGGCAATAAAGAACTCGTTTCCTCGGAAACGAAGAGACATGGGTGCACACTACGTAGTAAGTCATGTTGATGACATCGCGTTTGCACGCACTCTCCTAGACAATGGTTCCTCGATCAATCTGATGCCCACAGCCCTCTATGAGCGGCTCAATCTCGGACCTCTTAGGAAATCTAGAGCTATTCTTCAGTTTGCAGACAAATCCACTAAGAGGTCCCAAGGAGAGTTGAGGAACATAGTGATCAAAGTCGAGGGGCAGGAATACATGGTGGACTTTACTGTCCTCAATATGGAAACCCCTCGTAATTGGAGAGATTCCCAGATCATTTTGGGTAGGCCCTTCCTCAGAACAGCAGGGGCATTATTCGATTATAAGAATGGGAAAATTCAGTTCCAAACTCCAGGCGGAGATGAGGAATTGGAGATGAAGCAGACGAGATGGCAGAGACCAGACTCCGAATCCAGCACCGAGTACTCTTCTCGCGAAACAGACAGTGAACATGTAGACTTAGTTGGGCCATGGAAACAGAACCCAGCCAGCACCGATGTGTCCATCTCCTTTGAAGATGATCCAGTGCATGAGTCAGTCTGCGAGATATTCAGGAACGAGTACAGCTCTGAGCCTGCATCGCCCTACATCTTCGATGACACAGAGGCCCAAGTGGGCCTGTCAGTCCTTACATCCTTAGGACAATCGGAAGATGAGGATGACGAGTCGGACGAGGCGTTTGCCGATTGCATGGAGACCTTTGACGATCCGACTCCAGAGCCGAGCTTGGTGGCAGCCGCTGCAGATCAGGATCCAGCCACGTCCAACACCGAACCAGATCGGATTGAGCCAGACTTCTTAGACGATCATACCATCCCTGAGCTCAAACCTTTACCCACAACTCTGAAGTATGCCTTCCTTGCGGGCCAAGACAAGAAATTTCCGGTCATTATCAGTTCGCAATTGACCGAGGAGCAGGAATCTCGCTTGCTAGAGATCCTGGAGAAGAACCGCAAGGCAATAGGCTGGAGCATTTCCGATCTCCACGGGATAAATCCCGCTCTGTGTTCGCACCATATATATTTGGAGAATGAAGCTAAACCCTCTCGTGAATTCCAACGTCGGTTGAATCCAAATCTACGAGAGGTTGTGAAGAAAGAGATAGAAAAATGGTGCGACGCGGGTTTCATTTACCCAATCTCCGATTCTAAGTGGGTGGCCCCAATCCATGTTGTCCCGAAAAAGTCGGGAATTCAGACGACCACCAATGAGGACGGAGAGGAGATCGTGATGAGAGTACCCACGTCGTGGCGCGTCTGTGTGGATTACAGACGCCTGAATGCCGCGACAAAGAAGGATCATTTCCCCCTACCGTTCATTGATCAGATCCTAGAAAGATTAGCGGGGAAAGAATTCTTCTGCTTCCTTGATGGGTTCTCGGGCTACAATCAAGTAGCCATAGCTCCAGAGGACCAGGAAAAGACCACTTTCACATGCCCCTTTGGTACCTATGCTTTCAGGCGCATGCCTTTTGGGCTATGCAATGCTCCAGGTACTTTTCAAAGGTGCATGATTGCTGTATTCGCCGAAATGGTCGGCGAATTCCTGGAAGTCTTCATGGACGACTTCTCGGTTCACGGCGACTCTTTTGATTCCTGCCTTAGGAATCTGGACCGAGTCCTCAAAAGATGTTGTGAGGTCAATCTGGTGCTCTCCTGGGAGAAAAGTCACTTCATGGTGACGGAGGGCATAGTGTTGGGGCATGTCATCTCCAAGAGAGGAATGGAGGTTGACCCTGCCAAGGTGGATGTGATCAGACGACTCCAGCCACCAACCAACGTACGGCAGTTGCGGTCGTTCCTCGGGCATGTCGGATTTTATCGGAGATTTATAAAGGATTTTTCTAAGATTGCCCGACCGCTAACTGAGCTTTTAGGCAAAGACGCGGAGTTTATTGTCGATCACAAGTGTCTTGATGCCTTTAAGCGATTACAAGGAATGATCATGGACGCACCCATTTTACAAGCCCCAGATTGGTCTCTCCCTTTTGAGATCATGACGGATGCATCAGATTATGCTGTTGGGGCTGTATTGGGACAAAGAAGAGATGGCGTCCCGTTTGCAATCCACTACGCAAGCAAAGTGCTTGATTCTGCTCAGCGTAACTATACAGTTACCGAAAAGGAAATGCTTGCGGTAGTATTTGCCTTGGACAAATTCAGATCTCATTTAATCGGATCCAAGGTAACTGTGTTCACAGACCACACGGCACTACGATACTTGATGGAGAAGAAGGACGCGAAGGCGCGTCTTCTTCGTTGGATTTTACTTCTCCAGGAGTTTGATTTGGACATCCGTGATAAACCTGGAAAGAAGAACGTAGTAGCCGATCATCTCTCTCGTCTCGAAGATCTTAATACTTCCGAGGTTTCCCCGATTCGAGACTCCTTCCCTGACGAGTCGATTTTTGTTATCGACTCACTCCCATGGTATGCCAATATCGTGAACTATCTTGTCTCCAAGAAGGTTCCCGAGGATTGGCCCAAGAGCCAAATTGACCGACTAAAGTCGGAGGCTAGACATTACCATTGGGAGGATCCGATCCTTTTCTTTGAAGGACCGGATTGTGTCTGGAGACGTTGTATTCCTCAGGAGGAATACCAGAGTGTCCTTTCTTTATGCCATAGCTCAGAGGCAGGAGGACACCACTCCGGGAAGAGGACCGCATGGAAGGTACTTCAATGTGGCTTTTACTGGCCGACTCTGTTTCGCGATGCCACCGCCTTCGCGAAGTCGTGCCCAGTTTGCCAGAGAATGGGAGGAACCGTTGGTTCCAAGGATGAGATGCCAATGCAGCCGGTCATCATTTGTGATGTCTTTGATGCCTGGGGCATCGATTTCATGGGCCCATTCCCTGTCAGCCACGGGTTTGAATACATCCTTCTTGCGGTTGACTATCTGTCCAGATGGGTGGAGGCTATCCCGACCCGAGCCGCAGACAGCAAGACTGTCTGTAAATTTATCAGAGAACACATAATCTCTAAGTTCGGGATCCCCAAAATGATGATATCAGATGGGGGTAGCCACTTTGTGAATCGGGAGGTGAAGAAACTCCTGAAGGACTACGGCATCGAACACCGTGTCGCTAGTCCGTACCACCCACAAACCAATGGTATGGCTGAGGTGTCGAATAGGGAGGTGAAAACCATATTGCAAAAGCTCGTCCGCCCAGACAGGAAGGACTGGTCTCAGATCTTGGATCAAGTCCTCTGGGCGTATAGGACGGCTTACAAGACACCGTTAGGCACCTCCCCATTCCGAATGGTATTCGGAAAGCCGTGCCATTTGCCCGCAGAGTTAGTGCACAAATCAGAATGGGCAATAAAGAAGGTCAACTGGAACACACACCAAGGCCAGAAACAGAGAGACATGGATCTGAATGAGCTTGTGGAAGTCAGAAACCGAGCATACGACAACAGTGTGGTGTATAAGGACAAGGTAAAGCGTTGGCACGATAGATATATCAGACGAAAGACCTTTGTTCCTGGACAGAAGGTATGGTTGTTCAATGCCAGGCTGAAGACTTTCCAAGGCAAACTAAAGTCTAAGTGGACGGGACCATTCATTGTCCGAACGGTGCATGATAGTGGATGTGTCGAGATCTCAGATCTCGCAGATGACGCACCAACATTCCTAGTAAATGGGCAGCTGTTGAAGCACTTCGTCGAATCCAATGAACAGTTAGTCCATGTAGAGGAGATTGTATTCATGCACGAGACGGATACAGCAGATACATCTCAAGCCGTGCATGAGACCTTGCAGCAATGAACTCCAGCCATCAGCAGCATCTTCAGAAGATTCAGACCGACTCATTTGAATATACACCATTCTTCCTGTATATCCTATCCTCTACCTCCACGATTCTAGTAACCCATCCCCACATCATCGAATCATTATCTCGGACTATACTTAGGATGACCAGATCCTAAGTATAGGGGGAAGGGGTCACCCGAGTCGATTCACTGTACATTCTCCAGATCACATTGGTCCTTATACTCATTTCCTACCTATGCTTAGGCTGACCAGAGCCTAAGTATAGGGGGGACCGATGCCCACCGTATATATTCATTTATTTCTCCTCTTAACCTTGTCCGCCCCATTTCTGATCTTCTTCTACACTTAGGCTGCCAGAGCCTAAGTATAGGGGGGCGAGACGACTTCTATACTTACTATTTCTTTTTGGCTCTCCTACGCTTAGCACGAGCTATGTCTTTTCCTCGCTCTTTGTGCTCTGAGGACATAGCACACGCTAAGTATAGGGGGGCGTGTATATATTACATATATACTTTACCCATAGCTCGTACTTTCGCGTACTGTTGTATATATTTTGCAATAATTACGGGTGGGTAAACAAAAAATTTTTTTTGGTATACTTGTATAATATGTACTATATGTATAATACTTGTATAAAAAGTTGTAAAATTCTTGTAAAACATACTTTTGTAAAATTTGTTGTTGTATACCAGAAAAATAAAACAAAAAGGCTTCTTATTTACTCTTGCACATCATCTCTGCATAAAGAGTCTTGCATCTTCATAGCATGACATCTCATCTCATCTGCATATTTCTGCATATGCAAAGTGAAAAGCTAGTGGGTTTGGAACCAAGTTATGAGTAGATATTGAGGATGGACTTGATTTGACCTTAATCCACCTAATTTCAGAGGAACCTTATAGGAACTGGAGTTAAGATTTCTCAGGTCAAGAGACTTAATTCTTTGAGTCCGCAGGTCTATGTTCACATGTCATCTTGACTAGTCTAAGTAGAATATCTCGCGCATACGCAGGATTCTTTTAGATAATGACCTAACTTGGACAAGCACGATGCACATAGCTCTTCATTGAAGAGGTGTTGAGGAAGTAGTTTTCTTTGGCTTGGGGTAGCATATGAGGGTAGTACTTCTAGGCGGAACCTCTCTTCTTCTTCTAGTGAAGGAAGTGCGTCTCAACTTGGTCTAGTGGTGATGAAGGCTAAGGACGGGATGCTGTGGGTTGCAATACTGCTTCAAAAGAGGGATAGTCTACTGGCTCAAGAGGAAAAACTCCTAATGTATATGCTGCACCTTGAATATAGTTCCAAAAAAAAAAAAAAAAAAAAAAAAAATATTTGCAAGAAAGAACTCCAAAAAAATCAGACAGGTCCAAGAAAAAGAATAATACCTGTCGGAGTATGTATATTAGCAAGGAAAATGCAGCTGGATGACTTGGCTACACTGGTCAGGCATCCCGGGATAGGTGGCTACACTGGCCACCGTCCATTCTTTTCTCTACCCCCTCCTCTTGAGTTGGTCGCACTTGAACTTAGAAGGGAATACCCCGCTCCTCGAGGAAAGAGTTACTGGACCAGGTTATTGAGTTACCTTGTTAGAGGAGGCTGGTTCCGAGTCATTTCTGATATGGAGAGCTAAAACCTCACTTACACAGTACAAGTAAGAATCATAGTCATCAGAAATTTGCGTTTGAGGAATTATTCTGACCTGACTATTAAGGCGTCTTGAATAGAAGACTTGTGGAACTTGAAGTCTGTTAGGTCTTAAGTTCAGGTCCAAATAAGGTTCCGCCACACAATTAATCCAAAGGTCGAGTCAGGCTCCATTTTCAACTTTTGTTCATGACCTTGGTGTGGAACCCAAAATCATTTCACTCTTGCATTTCATTTAGTTGCTCGGGGACGAGCAAGGTTTAAGTATAGGGGGTTGATGAATCTGTGATTCATCACATCAAAAGTCAAAAATAGAGCCTTGTTCCCGAGAAAATAGAGGCATATTTCCTTTTATCCTGCATAAATAACACTCATGCATACATCCATAATTCATGCATTTTAGTAGCTCATCTGCATTTAAATAAGAAGCCAAAAATCCCCTGTACAATATCCCTTCATCAAATAAACTCTTCTTTATAATATATGTATATACTCCTTAATAATATAGGGAAGAAAGCCACAAATCACCCTTGTAAAATAGCCTAAATACCCTGAGCACCCTTGTACATTAAAACACACATAAAGCCCGCATACAGACTCCTACTTAGGTCTACTCACTATTAGAATACTACATATCAAAAGACCTTCAAAATTAAACTAATTTCATTGAAATTGGAGCTTGTATGAGGAACTTGGGTTTTTGGGTCATTTTGTATACTACCTATGTATATTTATGTATCTTTGTATCTATGTACCATGTTTGACCTCATCTCCGTTTTTGGTCAACATGAAACTTATAGATCTCATCAAGATCTACAACTTTCATGTTTTGAGTTTTTCCAAATTCGGCCTCCTCCTCTTTCTACACGTGTTTTCCCCTTCAACCATTCACAGCAGGCCACGTGGCGCCCTCTGATTGCGCCACGCGGCCCGCTGACCTTGGTCTGGTCCGCCTGCGATTCCCACCGTTGGATCGCGCTTCAGATCCAACGGCCCAGACCCGACCACGTGCGCGCACTCCCTCAGCCATCAGATCCACCAGCTCCTCATCTCCACCGTCCCTTAGCGCCGCGCTCTCAGCAAGCCACGTGGCGGCATCTACGCCGCTCGATCACGCCTCCGATCCTCTCTTCACAGTGCGCCACGCGTCACCTCTTGAACCCTTAGATCGCATCACCTTGACCGGATCCTAGCCGCTCGCCCGCGCCTCGCCTCCATTACGCCACGTGTCTTCCCCCGATTCCATCCATCGCATCACCAGATCTAATCACGCCCGCTCACTTTGCGCTTTGATCTGGCCGTCGGATCACAAGATCCAACGGCCAGGACTTCGTCCCCTACCTCGGGCACCCCCTCTCTCCCACGATCTCCGCCTTGCGGGAG
Source organism: Ottelia alismoides (assembly GCA_037367405.1). Classification (NCBI taxonomy): domain Eukaryota; kingdom Viridiplantae; phylum Streptophyta; class Magnoliopsida; order Alismatales; family Hydrocharitaceae; genus Ottelia; species Ottelia alismoides. The sequence continues at coordinate 316,952 of JAZKJV010006978.1, read as the reverse complement.
AGGCTGCCCCTTCCTATTCTTGGCCGCACTCCAGCCAACCTCGCCGGCCACTGACCACCCCACGATCATCCCCACTCATCCCTCTCCCTCGCCAGCTCCCTCGCACACCACCATCTCCGCCACACTCGCCCCACGACAGCCATGAACTTCGCCACTCACCCAGCTCTGCAGTCACCTTCCTCCTATAAATACTCGCCCTCCGGCCACCTTCATCGCGATCCGCCACTCCAGAGAGGAACCTAGAGCTCGGAGCTCTCGATTGGTGACAGGAATTGAGGGATTCCTTGAGCGAAGACGGCCCTTCTTCTCCGGCGAGATCCACGGTGCACCGCCGCGTCGCAGCCGCCCTCCGAGTAGCTGCACGAGCTCGAGGCTTTACCGACCTCTGGAGCGACGACCTGGAGCTCAAGACTGAGCCCCAAACCCCAGGTAACCTCCTCCATTTCTTCTCCGATCTCGTTCTTCTTTTTCTTTAATTTTCTCCGATTTTATTCACCGTCCTTGATCACCCTCGCACCTTCCAAGCATCTCGGCGAGCTTCGCGTCGAAGCTCCGTTCCTCGCTGACCCCTCCGCACATTCCGACGACGCATACCACCTTCCTCCGACTAGCAGCTCCGCCACCTGGCCGGAGCCCTGTCACCCGACCACCCCCTTCTCCGCAGGCCTCACCGTTCACTTCACCTTCTCCACAATCACACGCACAAGCTTCGGCTATTCTTCTAACCTCTGCAGGTACCCGATCCATCATTGGTCGGAGCCTCGTCGGAGCTCTCCTCGAGCTTCATCGATCAGGAGCTCCAGCCCTCCTCCAGCCATCCAGAGACCACCGGAGGCTTCGCCGTCCTCTTCCGAGTCTTCCGAGCTAGGTGGGAGCTGACGAAGTTCACCACCGGAGCCTGGCAGTCGAGGCGGAGCTCGGCAGCCCTCACCGGAGCGCAGCCATCTCCTCCGCAGGCGGCGGAGGCCCGTTGAAGGAGAAGAAACAGCAGCCGTTCGATCCTCTGATCGAACGGACCTCGCCTCGCCACGCGTCTCTTCGCCGCCCTCGTCCTCGACCGTCCATCGCACTCCTGATCGGACGCCTCGCAAGTCGCCACGCGCCTTCACCGACACCCCTTGGATTCATCTTGATCCAAGGGCCTTCAAGCCGCCACGTCGTCTTATCCGAGCCTCGGCCTCCCAAGCCTAGGCTCGGGTGACCCGAAGCTGCCCCGAGGCTGAGCCGAACCTCCAGAAGACCCGAGCCTCCGAAGCCCTCCGAACCTAGGCCGCCCCACGTGAGGAGCACGTGCGGCCTGGGATATTTGCACCGACGCCCCTGGAGCTTTTACAAATTGCGAAGAGGTCCCTGTGAAGCAGACATCACGTGAGGAGCACGTGATTCGTGGAGAAATTGCATAGAAGTCCTGCATACTATTGGTAATTGCATTTTAGTCCCTGTCAGCACGTTTATTTATTGAAATTTTGTTTTCCAGTATTGCATTTATACCCTTGTGTTTGCACGTGTCCATAGCATGCACTTTTCATCATTTTGACATTCTAAAAATTGCAAGTTGTTGAGAATTTTGTCCTCTATCAGTTTGTATACGTGTTTGATTTTTGTTGGCTTAATTGAATTTTCAATAAATTAATTGGTTCATTTGTGACATATTTTGCCCAGTGATGCCTCTTGATTTTTAATTAAATATCAGTGCCTTCAAAAATCACCAAAAATTCACAGTAGCTTAAGGACATTATTTTTGACACTCCATAAAAATTTCATGTCATTTGCACGCATAACGAGGCCTGAATAAATAGTTGAGTGATTTCCTTTAAATAATTTTAATTAATTCATTTCACAGTGGATTTTGGTTCTGTTAATTTTCCTAGGTCCCTAATAATTAGACCTTCCTAGGATAATTTTAGTTCTTGGAGAAATTGTGGTTTGATATTTATTAAAAATTAAACACTGAAAATCACTCTGTCTGTTTAGTTAATTCACAGAAAATTTATTTTGAGTCGAAAAATTCCAAAAAAATTAGTGTAGCTTAATTTCATTCCATTTCATCATCTGACCAAGTTTCATAATTTTTGGACATCATTTGACATCTTAAATTGATTAAATCTCAACTTGGCTGGATTTTTGCATGTGTCTGCATTGAAAATTAAAAATACCAAAAACATTGTTCCCCGAATATCAAACACTTGTAAATTGTTGTAATCAACCTAAGGAGACAGTTGCCTCCCTGAGATCGACCTTGGACTTCACCAAGTAAAAAAATATCACTGCTTAAAATTGACCCTAAATCTGTCTTAAGTGGTTTTTGATTAACCTCCTGTATCCGACTGCAACGAACACATAAAATTGATTTGGACCATTAATTTGCCCGAATTAACTAAGGGTGCGGGAGCTACTGTCACAATGACCATTTAAACTTAAGCAAAGAATTGATTTAAATCTAGGTCCAATTGAGCACTTAATCAAATGTCAAGTTTCATGTTATGTGACTAAGAGCATCGATAAATTCTCCAATTAATTAATTAAAGATCAAGAACTAAATCAGAGAATTAAAGAAGCCATACTGAAGATAATGAAGCAAAGATCAGGGGAAAATGAAATCTTCTCAATTGGATATATGATGCCCATGTTATTCAAGTTTGAATTCATGGGCATAAACGTAATAAAAACATGATAAAACATAGCACAAAAATCATAAACAGATCCGTGGAGAGACTGGAATGCAAATAATAAAAACCATCAAAGAAATTTATTAAATATCCCATGCACGGGGGTATTTTTTTGCAATTAATGAAACTGACAAGGGCAACGCTGTAAAATACCCAGACTGGCAACTGTGAGGCACGTGCATCCTAGGTTTGGATGGGATGCTGTGGCAACGTCTAATAGCAACGGCGGTGGAATGGAAAGTCCGAGACTACAAGCTTGGGAGTTGTCGACGTGGTCAACTTTTGGCCGTTAGTTCACGCCCATTTTGGCACGATCCAATGACAACTGCACCATCTCCTTCGAAGAACACTGCTGTGCACGGTGGCTACAAGGTTGGGCTCCAACGAGAGCACCATTGGTCCACCATGCCCCTTACGAGTCTCTAAAGCTCGGTGAAAATCCATAGAAAGTCCACGAAGATAGAACGAGCTTGGTGAAGGTCCTCTAATAGATTGAAGAAGATGATGATTAAGATCGGTTGAGAATAAAGCTCCAGATCGGAGCCAGCCTTCTTTTTCCGACCATTGAAGGCAATTTCACCGCAAGCGTTAGTATTAGATAACCGAAGCATATGAAAGTGGGTGCGTACGATCGTGAATGAAGCGGAGGGTTGGTTTAGGTGAAGAAGGGGAAGCCCCATGTGGTTCTTCCTCATGGTTGAAGGAGAAGGTTCTTCGAAGTGATATGGATGAAGGAACGAGAAATACATAGGACATGACCTCCTGCGTGGAGGATTTATCCACGGTGAAAGCTGGGAACACCTTAGTTTGAGGGATGGGTGTATGTACAACGGGGGAGAAATCCATGAAAGTGAGAAAATAAGTCAAAAACCTAAGTTACCTGAATCTCGAAGATGGCGCGGATGGAGGATATGCATGTGTTAGAGATCCTAGAAGATCTATGGGTCCTCGCTTAACGAGGACGGCTAGCATCGAAGCTCGAACGACCAATGAGATGGTCGTGACATGGATCTTTTGCCATGGGTCAACACCAGAGACATCTCACCATCGTTGCTCTCCATAAGCTCCTCGCTCCTATCACAAGGAGGAGTTTAAGGCTAGGCGTAGCCTCGCATAAGGGTGGACAACCAACACAAATGGTCAATGAATGGATATTTGAAGATGAAGGAAGGTGGAGGTTGCGAACCCAGTTGATGGTTTAGGGGAGTTAGGTATGAAAGACATTATGGAGTTAGTGTGGAGGAGAGACGGCAGGGGAAGGTAATGGATGTGGAAATGGGTTGGGGAGTTATTTGAGGAGGTTGGCAAAAATGTGAGAAGAGAGGTGGTTCAAAGTGGTTAACATCGGGGTTGGAGCATGAACACATAAGAGGGCCATTGGATATGGGAATCCAACGGCTATGAGAGACGTGAGAATGGAGAGCTCTGATCTGATCATGAGATCATATCGAGCGGTCGGGGACAGAGCGGACGAGATTGGTTTGCAGTTGCTTGATGTGATGATCATACAACTCATAAAATAGGCAGAATGTGAGTAGAGCCAGGACACGTGGCAGACGGAGAATGCGCCACATGGCCCAATGACAATTAAGAATAATACAGAAAGTAAAGACAAATTAGAAAGAATTATATAGAAGATGAATTATGAAAAGTCGTGAACACGAAAGTTATAGATCTCGATGAAATATATAATTTTCATGTAGAAGTCAAAGAGATCAGAGGTCATTTGTACATAGATTAAAATTAAATACTTATTAAAACAATATAAAATGATTTTATTTTGTTTTATTTTGTTTATTTTTTGGGTTTTATTTTAGTTTATGTTAATTATTTATTTACAAGGTTATATTATTTTTATTTGATTTTTAATAATAAATAAATACATAAAATATTAGCACAATAATAGGGTTATATAATAGAGTGTAATCATGGTTAGTTATTTACAATACAATACTTATTTATTAGTATTAATTACCAATAAATGTTGTTGATTTACTTAAGCAAGAGAGATAAATATATTAAATTATGTTGAAAATCTAGGATTTATTAGGCTTGAGATGCTGGGCTACACTAGAAGTTCATAGTTTAGATCCCAAGTTTCTTGAAAACAATAGGGATTTCATTTAAGAGAAAATAGCTCTATTGGGGTCTTTTAACCTTCCAAGGGATGAGACATGCAAACCCCTCATCTCAACTTATTTTTATTATCACGATCAATATTCTAGATATCATTTTGCATAACACGCTTAAAATGGTCCACATTAGAGATTGATATTACAAATATACAATAGCAGATGGCATTTTGATATTCATTGAGTATGAGGAAAATGCGAATGGATGGTTTGAATTAACATTATGAACATTCTTCCATAATTATGACATGGAGATTAACAAACAAAAGTATTATGTGCACACCACCAACTTGTCTTCGTCGAAAAGCCATTTATGTCGGTGACTTCTTCAATGGAATGGGGGAAATTCCCAATTATCTATCTTGGGATCCCTCTCTCCCCCTCACCCCTGAAGCATGAACATTGTCAATTAATAATTGTTAAGTTTTATAACAAAGTTCAAAGTTGGAAGGCCAAAATCTTCACTTTCATCCAAGATGCTTTTAAATTGTTATTTTACATCTTTGGTGACACACCTATTGGCTTCTCTTAAACTCTCGATTAAAGTAATAAATGCAAATTGATAAGATAAAGTGTGATTTTTTGGCATGGTAATATAAATAAAAAAAAGAAATCTTGAAGTTGGTTGGTAATCCATCTTTTGACAATGGTTGGGGGATCATTAACCTTGAACTTTTCATTAACTCGATGCTCACTAAAATATAGATTAAGATCTAGGAAAACATCGATAACCTAAAATTGGTATTTGAAGAATAAATTATGAACATCATCTCAATTTATGCGCCGTAAATTGGTTTAGATGAAAGGGCTAAACAAGCTTTTTGGGAGGAGCTGGATAAGATTTTACAAGGAATCCCACAAAGAGAGATGATTTTCATAGGTAGAGATCTTAATGGACATGCGGGAAAGGATGCTTCAAGGTATGCTAGTGTTCTTGGAGGCCATGGTTTCGGGGATAGAAATGAAGATGGAAAAATCATTCTGGATTTTGTAACGACATGTGATCTTTTCATTGCAAGCACTCTACTCAATAAGAGGGAGGAGCATTTAATTACTTATAAGAGTTGCCCAACTAGAACACATGTAGATTACTTTGCATTGAAGAGAAGAGATCGGTTGTGTTGTAAAGACTGCAAAGTAACCTCGGGGGAGTGTTTGACAACCCAACATCGCTTGTTAGTCCTGGATGTGTAAAAAAAAGGCTAGTAAAGAAAATGCTCGAACTAGATGGAGGAATCTTCAGCTGAAGCAATCGAGCTTCCGGGAGAAGGTTTAGAAGACTCATGTTCGGATTATAGTGGAAAGGCCAAAGAGATGCTAGGCGAGTCAAAGGGAGGATCTTCATATCTAAAGGAGGCTTGGTGGTGGAACGAAGTGGTGCATGAGAAGATCAAAATTAAAAGATCATGCTTTAAATCTATGTCCAAGGATAGAACGGAGGAAACTATAACAAACTACAAAATAGCAAAGAAGGAAGCAAAGAAGGCTATAAGCGAAGCTAAGTCAAAAGCTTAAGAAGTTTTATACAAAAAAATCTTGACTTTAAGGAGGGCCAAAAGGATATATTCAGGTTGGTCAGAGCAAAAGAGAAAGAAAGATCAAAGACCTTTCTCAAGTGAGATGCATCAAGGATGAGGAAGGTTACATTTGTTACCCAAAAGGATATAGAGACTAGATGGAAGCAATATTTCCACATACTTCTCATTGGGGAATGAAATAGAGAGATCACTTTGGGTGATCTAGCTAGTAGTGAAAGCTACTAGAATCGTGCAAGCTATAGACGGATACAAAGAAAGGAAGTAGAGGAGGCTTTGAAGGTTATGAGACATGGGAAAGGTATATGATCGGATGGAATTCCTATATACGTCTGGAGAGTTTTAGGTGAGCATGGTTTGTCTGGGATTATAAATTTATTCAATGTTATTTGACGAATCAAGAAAATGCCTGAAGATTGGAGGAGAAGTATCATGTTGCCTCTTTATAAGAATAAAGGGGGCATTCAAAATTGTTCAAATTACAGAGGTATCAAACTGATGAGTCACACTATGAAATTTGGGAAAGTGTGATCGAGAGAAGGTTGAGGCAAGTTTCCAAAGTAAAATAAAACCAATTCGGATTCGTGCATGGTCCCTCAACTATTGAAGCCATCCATTTGCCGAGGAGAACAATGGAGATTTATAGAGCTAAAAGAAAGAACCTCCATATGATTTTTATTGATTTGGAGAAGGCTTATGATTCTATCCCACAAGAGAATATTGTGGAGAGTTTTGGAGAAGAGACAAGTACATGTCCGATACATTAATCTCATAAAAAGGATATGTGTGATAGGACTTTATCTTGTGTAAGGATCTCATCCGAGAAGATTGACTATTTTGACATCAACACCTTTTTATTCTGATTATGTACGAGTTGTCAAGTCACATTTAGGATGATATACCTTGGTTTATGTTATTTGCTAATGATATTGTGTTGATTTATGAGGCTAGAGATGGAGTAAATGAGAAGCTTGGAGTCTCGAGACATGCATCGGAGAATAAAGAATTTTGTATAAATAGTGCTAAGATGGAATATATGGAGCACACATTTGATGGAAGCAGTGGTGAAAGAATTGAGGTGAAGATTGGTGACGATCACTCAGAAGAGAGATTCTTTTAGATACTTGTGATCTATTTTGCAACATGATGGGGAAATTGATGGAGATGTTACTAATAGAATTAATGCAGGCTGGTTAAAGTGGAGAGGAGCCTCTGATGTTCTCTGTAATAAGAAAATTTATTTAAAAATCAAAGGAAAGTTTTACAAAGTAATAGTGAGACCTGCTAGGCTCTATGGAGTTGAGTGTTGTCCTGTGAACCATAGACATGTACAAAGAATGGTTGTAGCAGAAATGAAAATGCTAAGGTGGACATGTGGACACATATAATGCAATGAGAAAGAAAGTTGGTGTAGCTCCAATCGAGGATAAGATGCGAGAACCACTTAAGATGGTTTGGACATTTGCAAAGAAGGTCAGATGATGTACCAGTTAGGAGATGCGAGTTTTGGGATGTTGAGTCGGCCAAGAGAGGGCGAGGATGACCCAACAAGTGTTGGAAAGAGACTATAAGAAGGGATCTTGGTTTTTTGGATATAAAGGCCGAGATTGATCCAAGATAGATCTAAATGGAGGTAAAGAATTTATGTAGCCGACCCTACTTAACTGTGGGAAAAGGCTTTATTGTTGTTGTAGTAGTTATGAAGATAAAATGTCCAAACAAATCAAACGATTCCAACTTTTGGAGATCGGTTAAAAATGATCTATGAACTTGAGAGAAATAAACTCCACGATTATTAGATATGGTATTCAAGCACTTTTTGCGAGATTAAACCTACAAAAGGGAATTGGTCTCTTAAGATGAGTTTGGAGCTTTCTTTCGAGTAGAAAAAATGCTACTTTGGCATGAGGATGTGCACCATTCTCCGCAAAAAAAAAACTAACTTAAAGCTATTAAGGCGTGGAATCCTATTAGCCAATGTCACGAAGTTACATCCTTAGAAAACTACCTCCTTTCCCTCAATAAAGAATGGGTTGATGTTGCATATCATACATTGTTACCTGGTAGAGTTGGAAACGAGCATATTTATACACGATTTATGCTCTTTTCTCACATGGAGATCTTGGGCAAAATCTACATGAAATATTTTAGTTGAAGTTATTACTTCATTGGGTTTTATATTTTTTCTGGTTAATGTACACAACAAATTGATTTTACAAGATACAATACCTACTTTTTATTTCATTTAGTATGTTGTTGTCTCCTTTGTACGCAAAATGCCGAAAATCAGGAACTCTTATTTTTCGATTTCCAACGCACAAAACAAGTTGTATCTATCTTAAACCTAAAATTGTTGCATTTCATATGCGAACAATTTTGACATACTAATGCTCCAAATATTTATGGATTCAATCTCAAATTGACATATAAGAAATGTTGACCCAGTCCCCTGCGAAGGACCTTAGTTGAGATCCTCTAGCAATTACCTCTTCGAAAGAATTAGGCATGGTGGTTGTTGATCGTGAAGGAGCATTGTACGAGAGAACTTTCAAGGGTACCTATTGTCTAGTTCTCAAAATTACCCATGATGTTATATTCTTCTCAAATTGCATGGATGCCAATCCAACTTAAATCAACCTCTAACTTATACCTTTTTGTGTTGTTTGATATATTTCCAACCGGACATACTTATAGGGGTGTCAGAAAATTCTCAAGTTCGATATTCACTCAGGTTCGGCTCGCTAAAAGTTCGATTCAGATTCGATTCGGAAATAAACGAACCGAATATGAACACAAGTTTAGGTTCGATTAAGTAAACGAACCGAACCTAAAAATCACAGGTTCGCTCAGATTCGATTCGTTAAAAGCTCGATAAACATATACATATACATATTTACTAATCATTATTAGTAGAAGTGGACCTTATTTTAGGATAAGTGGATTGTGTCTAAGGATAAGTGACATTTGTCTAGAGATAACTGAATATTTACGTGATAAATAGGTTCTATCTCAGTAAAAACTATCCAAAAATAAATAGTTGCATCGTGGTTACGACATCCATCGTCTATGTGTATAGTACTTTTCCCTTCTTTATCTTCAAATCAACAGAACAAGTATAAACATTACTTGTTGAATATCTCCACATTATTCTTATTCCTTATCCCCATCTGAACATATATAAAATATATTATAATTATATTTTTTTTTCAAAAAGACGAATCCTTATTTTTTTTAAAAGATGAAGATGAGTTATATAAAGAAAAAAATTAAATGAATATTTATTGTAATGTAGACACACATATATTTCCTTTTCTCTTCTCTTCACTCCCTCTTACTAGAGAATTTTTAAGTTCGATATTCGCTTAGGTTCGATTCGTTTAAAAAGAGGTTCGATTCGGATTCGGTTCGAAAATAAATGAACCGAACCTGAACACAAGTTTAGGCTCGATTAAATAAACGAACCGAACCTAAAAAATATAGGTTCGCTCAGGTTCGATCCGTTTACACCCCTACATACTTATATTTCTCTTGTAGATAAAGTACTCTGTTAAGCTCTGGATCTCGCCGACGAACACGCCAACAGATCACTCGAGCCAATTTTAATGATGGATGAACTCTTGGTCCCTTGTTATCGTCATAAGTATCTTTTTGCTGGTTGGTTTTTTAGGTGTTTAGTTCCCTAAATTTTATTAAACCAGAATTGTACGGTATTTGGGATGTTATTTTGCACTCTGACTTGTGGAGTATGTGCTATCCCCGTGGTAAAATGGTAGGGTTTTTTTTGATGTAACCAAACATTGACGGCCTTCGATGATTCTACATAAAGTAATTGAACTAGATGGTTTTCCTCGAAAAAAAAAATAGATTTTGTTAAGGAAGTTGCAAAATTTTAGATTTAAGTACCATCATTTCTCTCTAATGATATTTCAACATCTTTCAATCTATTTTATGAGAACTATTATTATTTAGAGCATAAAAACGTGAATTACTTAGTGAAGTCCTAAAATAAAAAAGATAAAAGTTTTATGGTATTTCGTTTAGATGATGGGGAAATTATGAATTAAATTTCTGTGTGTCTTCTTGTGAGCATTATTTTGTCGTAAGATATATGGTTAAAGATCTCTTCATCTATTTGACTCACAATTGTTTATCTCATAGAGAAATCCACTTTTGATCCGGAGCCATCATATTCTCAAAGAAAACACTCTTTGTTGGGACTCTTTTGGCATTTTATAAATTTATTTTGCTGAAAATATGAGAAGTGACCAAGATCAAAACATCCACTATCAACAATGGTGGTTTTGATAGGATGCAAAATTGTAGGATTTCAAATCTCAATTAAATGAATTTGTTAACATTATGGGTTGACTTTAACTTCCTAATAATAGGACAAAAATATTATATTTTTGGAAAGATACAACCTCGTATATGTTAGGGAATTGAGTGATAGTAGAATTCATTATCCATTTTTGCTATGGAATGTTACTATTTGTTATATAACTTATTGGTAATAACAATTGATATTGTAAACATTTTATTTCACAAAAATTGAAGTCTTCTACGTGATTAATGTGTCATTTTGAACTAAATCCCATGATGATTTGCAGAATAAACCACATTGGTTCACAAAATCAAATGGAAATTTATATTATCAAAGCACAATTTTGAATATTTAAATCATTGTAAATACCATCTTGTTACTAAATGATATAGAGGTTATGTTTTCATATCTTGAGTCATTTATTCACAAAAAAGGTACAGTGATTTACATTAATATCTATGCATCAATTTAAATATAGAATTCGTTTCACAAAACACTCAGAGCAGCAATGTTACTAAATAAATTACATTTATTTTATTTAGAAAATTTTTATTTAGTTATGATAATATCACGTATATTTGCTGCTAAGATTGTTTAATAAGTAGTCAAGCTATCCACTACAACAAAATTGACCTAAAGCAACAAATAATTCAATAATTGTTGCCATATAATCCTAGTTGAATATACAATAATGAATAATATCAGTTACTTGCTTCTTTAAATTTGCAATGATCATTGTATTCGTAGTTTTATTTCCAACAATGAATTATACAACAATTGTTATCCGTGAACATTTTTTCTAATCATTGGTAAATTATGAAATGATTTGTACAAATTTTAATTGATAAGCCATTGGATAAATCATTGTTATATGAAACTTTCAATGAATATAGCATTTGTTGCTAAGTAGAAGAAATAAAAGCTAATTTTACAATGAATAATATTTGTTGTTATACATTTAATACTGGAAGATATGACAAGTGAATATTCAAATTATTCTATAACTGACAAAAATAGCTTGAGACTTTTTCTTATCATGTTTATGGTATTGCTTTGTAATTCTTGAGGTGGGCTTTATATTTCTCCCAATAGACTAATATCCTTATCAATATATTAAGATCGGGGCATTTTAGTATCATATACTGGGAATATGAAATATATGAGCTTCAACTATGATTTGACCACTGCAAGTTAGATGTAACTTATCTTATTCGTTGTTTGCATGGTCTACTCTCATGTATAGACATGTACTATTGATTTTTTTATTTCATATATTAGTAACTATTCTAATGTATTAGATTTTAGGCCCATGGGGATTTATAATACTAGTCGAAAGCTCCTGCTACATTGCGATTATAATATATATATATGACATGTTTTGACTAAAATTTCACATTATTTAATTAGATTTTTTTCAAATTTTTAATTAGAAAATTATGTGACATTATTGTTTTATGACTACTTCAGAGGTTTCATGAGCAATTGTAATAAAAAACAATAACATCTTCAATACACATATCTATAATTTTATTTCTAAAATTATAAAACACATGCTTTTTTAATTATACGTCATCCATATAAGAAGTTAATTTACAATTTTTATATGTGGAATTAATTAATGAGATCATATATTTGCATACACAAATACATACACACATATCACATGGATTTATACATACAAAAGCAAATGAAATTAACAGTAAATAAAATTTGACTTAAGTGCTTAAACATATCAAATGAATATCACAAACACAATCAGTTCATCTTGTTTTGTTACTTGTCTAAACTAAGTTTGAGAAAATTTAAATTCTATGTAGAAAATATTATAATGACATTAATTATGAGAATATATGAACTCATGTAACTAAATATGACCATGGATTTGAAATATCGATCCCGATAATATATTTAATAATATACTACAACATAATGATTTATATTGCACTTTTCTTGATTTATATCAATATATCATCTATGTTAAATATATAGTGATGATATTATTCATTGCAAAATAATTTTTTATACTTGAAATCAGTGAAATATCATGTTCATACTGTATCATTATCAAAGGTCCATATAATAATTAACTGTTTTTTTTATTTGCTAAAGTTTTAGTTAATTGTTGTTATAAAACTGTGAAACATTTTTCATTATAAGCATTGTTAAATACACATATTTTCTCATTATAACCTCTAAATACAAGAAAGAAGAGACAAAATGTCTCCTATTATCAAATTGTTTAGGCAATGGATGATTTGAATATTTGTTTCCATATATTACGACCGATGTAAGAAATATAATTACAGATATTATTCGTTATCAAAAATATTTTGTTTAAAATATTAATTAATGAAAACAATTATTTTTATTTGTAATATATAGAGAATTAAAATACCTTTAAATCAAGGCATTATATGTACTTCAATGATTTTTCTAGAATTACTTATGATTTTTCTAAGTTCTTGTGTATATTTGTTTTTCATTTTTATATGATAGTTTTAATTTATTTTTGTAGGTAGAACTTCTAGAGCAATATTTAAAATTTTATGGATCTTTAAAGTTGAGAGTGATTTATATGTATTGTTTTTTATTTATTAAAAATAGTAAATGTTTTTTATTTTTTAATTCTGAGTTAATATAATATGTGGTATTTTGTTAAGTATTGATATGTACAATCGTTTGATTTTACATTGCCTTTTTATTTAATATAGAAATAATAAGGATTGTTTATTTAAGACATTGTATAAAGGTTTATATGTAATAATACTAAACCAAATAACACACGTGGAAATATTTGCACATCAGGGGCTATCAAGCAAAAATCCCAGACTCAGATGTTGAGCCACTGGATATGCAAAAGGACTTGGACGAGTTTGTGAAAAGATTTAAGTTCGAAGATTATCCTTTAAAATGTTCCACTATTCATGTGCTGGAGCACTTGATGCTTACAAACGTATGAAGGGCTCAAATGTAATTTTTTTCTTGTTGCACGTGTAGTTTACGTGAAATCCCTGAGTGGCGAGTGATTGTAATGAGGTGTTTCTCATCAAAACGGACGATTCGTATTGGACCTGGAAGGAGAAAGTTGTTCTTCAGTAGTTCCTCCTCAATTCCACAAATCTAAGCGGCGGAACCTCAACTCAGATAAAAAACTCAATCAGGTGGTTCAATCAGATGTTGCGCTCAATCTAGATGTTTACAATGAAGATCAAACTTGGTAGTACTTCGTCGACGTCACAATGTTCTAGGTGTATGGATCGATGATTATTAGATGCTATATTAGTCGATGATAACTCTTCATATGCCCGGGATTCATGTGCTCTATAATCCACATGCACCTCGATCTCAAACCTCCAGATGCCTTGTTACTCAACTTGCAGATCTCGACATTCTATTGATCTTGCGATAGTAACTCACTTCAGATGCTCGAGCTATAACATTTCTAAATATTATCGGGTTATACTTAGGCAACTCGGATCTGATTAAAAAAAAGACCAAGTGACCACACCTGAACTGTAAAGTAAAATTAATATCAAACCAATTAATTATTATCAAACACATATGAGTTGGGTAATTGTATTTTTATTTTATGAAAAATAAAGAGTTATATACAAAACAGTTACCTATTAATTTATTGATAAAATTAAATACTATCTAATTGATTGGAATTTCAAATAAATCAGTCAAGTGAATTTATTTTATTTGTAAATGGGAAGATAATTAGTTGTCAACTGATTAAGATAGATGAATTTTTTCTAAATTAAGAAATGATGAAGAGATAAAGATTGAAATAAAGAGGGAGGGTAATTATGATTATGAATTATCATTTATTTTATATAATCGTAAGGAGTCATAAAATAGTTGATTTTTCGTAACTCTCTCTTCCCCCCGAAAACACCCTTCCCTCATCCCCAAATAAAAGTTTGGTGGTTCATCGAAACGCTCAAGGAAAAAGTCAAGGACTTGTATCCCTCCTTTTGCGTTCTGTCACGCGACATGTTTCGGCCATATTAAATCTTGATTAATTCTCATCTATTTGATCATCCAATCATTCTATGATTTCAAAATTATGTAATATGTATCTCTTTTACATAGAAACATTTTAATTGTATTTTGATTGTCATATTGATTGTTAAATTGTATGTGAGATTGGATTTTGGTGGGGAAATTTTTTATATCCGAATTAAAATATGAAAATTGATAATGTTAGGTATGTGAGTTTGTAAGGCACACCATAAATTCAGGTTGAATCATATTTGATTTGATCCCATCGGGATAATCGAAAATGAAGTCATGCTAGATTAGTAGTTTCTAATATTCAATAATTTATTCTGGAAAATCTGATTGTTGGATTTAAAATTTCATATCATGTTGTTTCACCTACATTCCAATTTTCTTAATGATCGAATATCATTTAATGGTTCAAATCTATTATTTCGAACAGTCGTGCAAAACCGAATCAATATGGATTTGAGGAGAACATATTGTCCATCCACCCACGTATGCGGGCCAATCCGTGTGTGCCATGTGGCAAGCATGCATTGTGCACCAAAAAAAGAGACCGGGGAGGAGGGGGCTCTTTGGGGAAATTTTCACAATTCCCTTCCCTCTTTGTCTTATATAGTTTCTTCTCTTTATTAAAGCAAAGAATAAACTGTGGTAATTTTACATTCGCATCCAACTTTCTAAACTAATCACAAAGTTTTGCTTGGATGTCCACCTAACTATTAAAATTTGTATCTACGGAATTTTTGATTAACTTGCAATATTTAATAAACTGTAAAAAGGTCCTTAGAAGGAAAAGAGATTAGATCGCACTATTGGGGCCTAATATTATATATATACATGTCACACTCATGTTATCTTTCGTGTGACAAAGATTGCTTATTTAGTCATCATGTGAAGCCTCGTAGTGACAAACAATACCTTTAATCATAACGCACTGTATCTTTAGTATGGAAATATGTTCAAGAGTGGCCACTCAATCATGGACAATAAAGAGGTTTCAGAGTTCTTTTAGATTCTTCCTGCAACATGGATTTGGATATACTTTCT
The DNA here is from genome assembly GCA_037367405.1 of Ottelia alismoides. Lineage (NCBI taxonomy): Eukaryota > Viridiplantae > Streptophyta > Magnoliopsida > Alismatales > Hydrocharitaceae > Ottelia > Ottelia alismoides. The sequence goes on along the minus strand of JAZKJV010006978.1, from coordinate 301,240 downwards.
TCTCTCGTACTTAGTGGCCAAAGTATGATTAATAACTTTATTAAATGAAGGAATTGGAATAGAAATAGAAGTTGATTTTTTTCCATTCTTATATGCTGATATGTTATGTTTATTTATACAATACAATTGCTTAATCCTTCATTGTGATTTAATATCATCACATTGTTGCTTATCAATTCATATACAATTCAGTGCACCTACTTACTTGCAAGTAAATATAGATTAAATGCGTGCCAACTCTTAATGTAATTTCAATACTATTCTTGTCGATTACTTGTTAATTGGATACTTATTGAAGTTGCTCACTATCTGACACTCTTCGCCTCGAGAAAGCCTTATATATAGGGAAAAATGTGGTTGCCCCCTAGGGAGAGCTAACTTAGCCCCCCCACCTTATTTTTCTCATTTTTGTTATTTTTAAAATACTACCATGAATTTTCATAAATATATCCCTATATTATGTCATTCAATTTTCGTGTGAAACAGAGACTCTTATGACGTCCATCCAGACATGGTCGATTTCAACTATTCAGCGGCCGTTAAAAAATGATTGTCTGGATGGAGGCCATAGAAACTTTGTTTTACACGAAACCTGAATGACATAATATATGGATATAGTAATGAATCTCCATGGAAATATTTTTCAAAAAAATTGAGAAAAATAGGATGGGGGAACTAACTAGGGGCATCCCCATTTAAACCACATATATATAGAGGAGTGATCCGAGCAAAAAACCGTGAGAGCATGAGAGTAGGGATTCAGGATCACAGACCACTAGATTCTATCTTCTCTCTCATGGTCTTCTCTCTCCTGGTTGATTCTAGTGGTTCAGAATCACTGCTCTCATGCTCTCACAGGATCAACCCCCCCCTCTCTCTCTATATATATATAGTTTCAGTGGGTTAGTTAGCTCACCTTTCAATTTGTAACCTAGGTAAAGGGATTGTTAAAGAGGTGACACTTGGTTACTATTTGGAGAACTAGACACTTATGATAAAGATATGGTCATTTGATTCTAATTTTCTTAGCATTATTTGCTTCTATTATAATTAGGGCATATATCTGACGTCGAACAATAAAGGCTTTATAAGCATTCCTTTCTTTCAGATATTATTATATATATCATCCTTCGAGGAATCCCTCCTCAACTCCAGACATCGTCCAACTGCCGTGAGATTATTGCCAATTGCTGGCTTATGGGCTTTATGGGTTACTAGACATGGTGTAATTTTTCATGCAGAGAGATTCTATGTTGAAAATGTAGCCCACCTTGCTCGGACTCTCCTCGAGTCCTGGTTGATTTGATCTTTTTTATTAATATACTGGGGCAGACACCAACGCTAGTTTCCCCCCTTTTTTGACTCAAAAAAATATTATATATATATATATCATGTTATCTTCTTTCACGTTGAATATATGGACATCTTTCATTTATGATGGAATTGATTATAGTTAGTTATGTGAATGTTTCATATTTGATGATGGATGACAAGATTTTGGGTTGATTTATAAGATTAATTCCCCAAACTTGAACATTTGAACAAGATCCATATCGACCGTGGGGCAGGGCTGTTACATGGGCCTTTAAGCTACAACTTTTCGATTAAGAAGAGAATCCAGGAGAAGTAATTGGATATATTTAAGGTTACTATGTCGAATGTTGTTTAAGGTTGGTTTTTCATGGGAACAAGTGCAAGAAGATCCAATGCGATTAGTGAACCCCATTTGGAGGTGCTCGAGCATGGGGCACTTGGCGGAGGGCATGACTCCCACGGCATACCCACAACTCTCAATAAGATTCACATAGCCTTGTCGGCCTTGGCCACACGGAGTTTGGGCCCTCCAAACATCACCAGCTTCACGACCTTGTTCATGAACTCCACAGTGGCCTCCACCGCATCCTCCGAAGGCTCAACAACATCACCACCCGGATCTAGTCATTATGGACATCATCCCCAAACTCTGTGTTCATCGTGCTGATAGCCAACATCAGTTGCATATGGAACTCCTCCTCTATAAGGAAGTAGTTCTCTCCCGCTGCTGCCTCCCTTGATCCCTCCTTCTGTCGTTACCAATAGAGGCACTGGCATCGAACACATTGTAAGATGGTGATTGAGCCCACTCGATGTGGAACTCCATGAGGTGCACGGCGTAGTCGCGTGGGTGCTTCGCTAAGAACGAGAAGAGCACTTGGGGGAATGGGAGAGTGGGACTCGATATATTTCAGGGGCATGTGTATGAAACTATCTCAATTCTCAGCAAAACTCATAGAACGATGAACGTGGCAAACAATAAATGAAAAACCTATCTCTAACTAAGGTATATAGATCATATCAAAAGTATCAATGGGTAACCAACATTGACTTGCAATACCTGATGTTGCCATTACTGGAATATAAAACTGAGGCAAAGACGAAAATAACACATTTTATAATGTGAATAATGCTTTATATAGCAATTTAAAGCTTCTTTTTTGTTGGTAACAATCTAAGAAGTAACCAAAAAGCACAGAGATTGATACAAGTTTATCCAATCAACGAGCTATATCTTGTGTCAAAGCTTAATCTACTTAGGGCAATTACAAACATTCATTATAAGAAATACTTTGGTGTACTCTTTAATTTGTAGTATAAGCACACAAATTACTGTTTATCTTCGACTAAATATGAATGGTTTTCATCAAAAATAGATGAGATATCAAAACTTGTTAAGGGGTTTATCTTCTATTTGGGAGGAGAGGTTTTATCGAAAATACCTTTAGGCTCCGTTTGGTTGTAGGGTTGGGCATGGTTGGGTTGGCCCAACCCGGGATACCCCTCCTTCCAAACTTCTCAATTCTCCTCACAGTTTACTATTCACAGGGGTACCCCAACCCAACTCTGTCCAACCCTGCAACCAAACGAACCCTAGGCAACAACAAAGCGAAATATAAAATTTTCAAAAACAATCTACGAGTTGAAAAGCAAACTAAATAGATCGAAGCATACTCGACTAAGAGTAAATATTGACAGAATATCATAACAAAAAATTCATAGCATTGCTTCTTGAGAACTTCTTAGATTAAGTGTGCATTAAAGGGTCGCTCGGATAGTGAGCAAATTATGTTGGATTATGATATATATGAGTATTTCTATAAGTACAGGATATTCTAAGAGTTTATAAATCCTAAATGGTTACCCAATTTGCATTAATTGTCAAAAGGCATACCGATGTATCAAAATGGTGTAGAAATGCACCTGAAGCAAACTCAAATTCAAAAGGATTTAAAAGAGGTGTAGGTGTATATTGTAACATCCTATTATATCCTAAAAAATTTTTAGTAGTAGGAACTAATAGAAAATATATAAAAATTTTGACACAATGAAGATGAAGTTACTGAATTTGAGTCGCTATTATCGATTTATGTCAAATTGTACCTTGTATAGTTCCTCAAGTTGCATTTTCTACACGAACAAGAGCTAATCCAAATTGATCATGTAACATAATTGTTATGAAGCAACTACATCAAATGATTCATATGTCAAGTGCACCACTTTCGAATTTCATTTCGATCAAATGATCAGCATCATCCAATACATCTCATGATAACAAATATGTATAGTTCTGAGGGATATCGTGATTGAGTCATTGATTCATATTTCGTCAACCAATGCTTCCTAATTCACTTCTTTGTTGAAAAAAACCCTTCTTGTGATTCCTTTGATAATGTCTTAGAAAATATCATGTCATTGCCTAACCAAACAACTTTTTGATAAAGCTCCAAAATTGCATTTTCCTAGGAAACATTTATGATACCGTAACTCGTATATAGTCAAGCCGCTTACCCAATTTTAAAATTGGCTTATTTTATCGCAACATATGTTTATCATAATATGGGTATGAACCAAGATGTAGTAAAGTCGAAGTCAATAGGTCTAATTCGAAAAGCTTAAGACCCAAGCTCGAGGGCATAGTTATCCAATAAGAAGATCACATGCCATACAAGAATGGTAAAGAAGAATAATTCTAAGTAATTTATATATAAATTAAAATTTTAGATTCATGTTTAAGAATAACTTATGGATGAAAATACATCATGACGAAAAATGTGGGACATAATATAATTCCACTTGTTTTCAAACTTGGTACATACTGAGCACGTGATTGCCTTTTTATCTTACCATTGTCGGTTCTAAGCACGAATAAATGAGGAGGTAGCTGACAACTAGCGTAAAACATTCTCATCTTTTCAACATGGATTTAAGCAACCATTTGGATTTTGTTAGGGTTGTATCATACTAGAAATGTGTTGCATTGCCTGAATGCAATGATAAATCGGAAAGGTCGCTACATTGTTGTATGGATTTAGTTCAAAATTTGCAAGGGCTCTTGCACGAGGAACACATGACTTTCAGGGGCTCTTGCGTGAGGAATGCATGTGAGTAAATGAGCTAGTTTTGCTGCATCATCGCTCAGATGCGATCTAAATTTTGTAAGCGTTCTCACATGATGGGCACGTGTGAGTGAAGAAGTTAGCCCAAAAGAGGCTACACAGGAAGTTGCAGATAAGTAGTTGGAATATTGACACTATATCTTCAAGAGACAAAATGGATTGGAGAGAAAGCAATGGAAATCGAGAAAGCATGCTTTAAATATGGTGTTCATGTAGAGAGAAAAGTAGAATTGGTGTTGGAGTGGTTGTTTAGAAGGGTTTGAAGGATAGTGCTTTTGAGTTGCATTCTCCTGGGGGGATCAAATTATTTTGCTAAAACTGATGCTTGAAGAATAAATCATGAATATCATATGAGTTTATGCACCACAAATTGGTTTAAAGGAAGGATGAAACATGATTGTTTGGATGAATTAATGCAAGGAATCCCTCAAATAGAGATGATTTGCATGAGGGGAGATTTCAACGGACATATGGGAAAGGATGCTTCAGGGCATGCAATGTTTATGAGGATCATAGTTTAGCATGATTATATATGAATAAGGAAACACCATTCTTGATTTTGGAATGGCTTATGACCTTTTCATAGAAAACGCTCTCTTCAGGAAGAGGAATTAGCATTTAATCACTTATAAGAGTGTCCCAACTAAAACACATACACGCACATATATTACTTTGTAGTAAGGATAAGATATAGGTCATGTTACAAAGACTGCAAAGTCATCCCAAGAGAGATATTGACATCTCAACATCGCTTGCTAGTCATGGATGTGCAAATAAATGGATTGGGAAAGAAAAGAAAGGTTCTCAAGACTAATAAAACTAGATGGAGCTTCAAGAAGAAGGTTTTAGAAGATGTGGGAGGTGGTAGCATCTTGTATCAAAAGAGTAGTCAAGTAGATGCCAAGAGAGTCCAAAGGTGGATATCCATGCCAAATGGAAGCTTGGTGGTGGAGTGAATGGTTGCAAGAGAAGCTTAAAAGTAAAAAATCTCGCTTTAAAGCTGCTATAAGGATAGAATAGAAGAAATGGTCACAAACGACAAAATTATAAAGAAGAATGCAAAAAATGTTGTAAATGAAGCTAAGACAAAAACTTATGAATTTTTCTACAAAAAGCTTGACTCTAAGGGGGACAGAAGAATATATTCATATTGGCCAAGGTATATAAAGAAATACCAATTATCTCACTCAAGTGAGATGCATTAATGATGAGGAAGGGCGTGTTCTTGTTATTTGAAAGGACATAGAGAGTATATGGAAGTAATACTTCCATAAGCTTTTCGTTGAGCAAAGGAGTAACGAGGTTACTTTGGGAGATCTAGCTAGTAGCAAAAGTTACGAGAATCGTGTAAGTTATAGAAAAATACAAAAGAAGGAAGAAGAGGAGGCGTTGAAGGTTATGAAATCGGGGAAAAGTGTAGGACATGATGGCATTCCTTAGAAGCATGGAGAGTTCTAGGTGAAAGAGGCTTGACTTAGCTTACAAATTTATTCAATATTTTTCTGGCAAAGCAAGAAATGCATGAAGAATGGATGAAAAGCATCGTGGCACCTCTTCACAAGAGTAAAGGAGGCATTCAAAATTGTTTGAATTACAGAGGTATCAAACTAATGAGTCATACTATGAAAAATTAGGAGCGTGTGGTCGACTGAAGGATGAGGTAATTTTTCCCAGTAATATAAAATCAATTCCAATTCTTATCAAGTCACTCAACTTTCCGCTTGTCGAGGAGAACAACATAGATTTATAGAGATAAAAGGAAGAACATCCACATGAATTTTATTGATTTGGAGAACACTTATGATTCAGTTTTGTGAGTGATCTTGTGGAGAGTTTTAGATAAGAGATAATTGCATGTCCTATACATTATCCTTGCAATGGATATGCATGATGAGGATATATATTGTGCAAGGATCCAATCTGGAAAGACCGACTATTTTGACATCAGCATCGAATTGCATCACGATTCAACTTTGAGTTATTTCATTTTTAGTTTAATCATGGACAAGTTGACTATGTTGTTTGTCGATGACATTATGTTGGTCGACGAGACTAGAGATGAAGTAAATGAGAAGCTTGAGGTTCATAGACCTGCTTTAGAGGCTAAAGGATTTTGTATAAGTATATCTACAACTGAATATATATGGAATGCATATTTGATGGAAGCAATGGTGAAGAATTCAGGTGAAGATTGTAGAAGATATCATCAAGAAAGATTCTTTTATATATTTAGGATATATTTTGCAACATGATGGAGAAATCAATGGAGATGTTATTCATAGGAATAAATACAAGTTTGCTAAAGTAGAGAGGAGCCTTCAATGTTCTACATGATAAAAAAAACCCTTTGAAAATCAAAGAAAAGTATTACAAAGCAGTCATAAGATATGATATACTCTATGGATATGAATATTGGCATGTAATCCATAGACAAAAGCAAAGAATGCCAATAGCACACACAAAAAAGTATGGAAGATAATGAGAGAGATGCTAGGAATTTGGCCATATTGGAAGATGGTCAAAATCATATAAATAAAAGGTAAAGAAGAAATTGAATTGCAAGGCTAAATTGAAAGACAATATTGAAATAAGTGTTGAGAAGAGAATGGACAGACGTGCCTAGAATAACTAGAAAGGAGGTAAAATTAATAAAGATAGTAGCACAATGACGAGTGAAGAAGTTGTGGTCTTAGACTCAACAATCAACCTTGAAATTGGAGGGTTGACTAGCTGTTGAAGCGTGTGAGCATGGGCAAGGACCCTTGAACCACATCGTCGAAGCTTCCTCTTCCTCATGGTACTCATAACACTAAGTCTAATCCACCATCATTAGAGAAGTTATGCTTGGGGCAATTGGTTAGAAAATGCTTTCAGGGTGGGTGGCATGACAAAGTTTCATGTTTGGCCTTTAAACAAAATTCGAGATAAGAGTCCTTGCAGCTCAAGCGAGGTCACTTTTGGTAGTTAGGATAAGAAACTTTGCATGAGAAGAAGAATGATGACCAATGGTGACATGAGGTAATCAAGATCAATTAGGAATAATGGATTTCCCACAACTACAATATGCTATATTGATACGCCTAAGAGGAAAAACAATGGGGTGGTGTGGATAAGTGTCGCCACAAAACTTATTCAAGAGAAAATAATGTTTCTAAATTCTAAAATGAATACAAATAGTATTAACTTATAAAGTGATTTAAAAAACAGTCATGGAAATTAAATTATTTTGATATGTAGCGCGCTCATAGATTAAATCATCTAAAATAAATAGCATTCAAATATATAAATATAATCATGTTATACTCGTGTAATTATATTAAATAATTTTTGTATAATTATTAAATTTAATAAATTAGTAATTTTATAACGCATTAGTTAAAACTACATTTTAAATACGTAAATATATATTTATTTTATTTTTATATTCCACCTTTATAATGTAATACATAGGGAAAGTATCGCATATGCATATTTTACCTACTAAACGCAAATTTTAATTTATTTAACTTATAATAATGTTTATTTTTTGTTTTTAGTAATCATATACAAGATAGAGAAAGTATTTACAAACTAGTAACATATTATTGATTTGTAGCAAATCAACATAAAATTTCCAATTGTATTTTGGTGTCCAAAACTCGTTTTTCACAGATGAGGATATCTGGAACCCAAAATATTTTCATGAACTAAAGCATTTCTTATATTGAATTATAAATGTGCGTATATATGATTCCAAATCTCAAAAGTTAGGTGTTTTTCCAATTAGGTTTTTAGTTCAATTGGTATATTTACAAGTTAGATTTTTTTTCTATTTGTATATTTTTCTTGATATTTTTATGTTTTCTTTGTAGAGAAATCAAGTTAAAAAGATTTGGAATGAGTTCTATAAATAAATTTAAACCTCGACATATATGTAGTAAAGTATCCTAATCTAGGTTTGAAAACCAAAACTCACAACTTTATATGTAGTGTTTTTTAGGAAATTTTCTAAAATGGTATTTAATGCATATTGATATTTACATGTAAGTTTGATCGATTTCAAGTTTAAAAAGTAGATATGAGTATTGGAAGTTATAGAAAATAAATCTAGGGTTTATGTTTATCCCCTTGTTTAGCATCAATTATTTTTTTTTTATAAAACTTTATAATTAAAAACATATTAATATATGCACAATGATGAAGGAATTAGCGAAAACATTTGTTCATGAATTCTGAATAAAATGTTTGAAATTTATACTCAATATAAATAGGTGACCTAAGTTATATTTATGTATAAAGTAGTTCTTTTGTGGCCTTAATGATTTTTGGCCTTATCTCTTGGTTAGTTTATCGAAGAAGCCATGTTGATTTGTTGTATGAGTTAGGATCAGTCTATATATTTCTACAACCTTCTTCTTTTCTTTTTCTTTTCCTTTTTCTTTTTATTTTTAGCCTCTTTTAAAAATATATTATTATCTTTCCATGTATATTTTTAAAATATAATTATTAATGCAATTTTACTATGTTTTGCAGAGGACTACATACACAAATAAAGAATAAAAAAGATGAAAATGAGATTTATCATCTTTCTACTTAAACTTTACTGGTCTCTTAGCAAGCTCTTATTTGAAGAATACGTGCAAGAAAGAAAAAGAATTGGAATAATCTTTATTATTAAAATCAATCTTTACAAATATTAATGTATAAAGCTTAGTCAGATCTTTGGACTATTAGTTTATCAAAACTTTGTTGGGATTAAGATTTAAGGCTTAATACTCATCAAGTTCCATAAATCTTTATCCATGTTCACATAAACTATCACTTCAGATTTACTTCTTCGAGTCACATTCTTGTATGCTTGAGGTTAATTTGAGATATGTGTGATAAGTGTTAGCTCTTCCTACTTGGAGAGGCATACATACCAACCGGTCATGCCATGCACCCCTAGATCCCCTTTGTATATCATTTCTTTCCTCGAGGAGTCAATATATTTCCTTATGAGTTCAAGTCTACCAAATTTAGAAACATGTATATGGAAAATATAAATTTTTCCTACATTTTTTGTATTGTATTTATGTGTTTGAAACCTTTTTTCATGATGGTATGAGCAATGCAACTCAACAAATTGTTCCTTAAGAGGTATTTGGTAGAAAAAGCAGTGCAATTAATGATTATAAACTCTTTTCTTTCCTTTCGAACTTCACAGTTGCATGTGAGCAAACTATACTATATCAGAATTTTTATTTCGTTCCGTGACTCCCATCTTTATTTGTATATGCTATTGGACAAGGTTGCGATGTACCAGTTTCGACAATCCTTGAGTCATGATCATATACATGCATGACAAAGCATTAGTGTACATACCAAAGGTAGACTTAGAGCCTTTTGCACACCCTATTAGTTCACAGTTAAAGAGTTCAATGAACGAGGTCAAGTAATCTACTTAGACATATAAGTTGACTCCACATATGGATTAAGGACATGATCAAACTCCATCCATCATATTTTATTCCAAACTTTGGTTCAACAATTAAACTTATCTTGAAAAATGCTTATGCAATACAACATGTTTTTATAAGGTTTTTTTGTATTTTAAATGATTTATGAAGAATTTTATGGAATTTTTATTTTTTATTGATGTTCAAAGACTTTTTTGTATTTTTTATTCTTTTTGTGAATTTTCATTTGTTGTCGAAGCTTTAATGATATACTCATCTTCACTTATTTATTTTCACTCGAATTTTATTTATAAATGTTAGTACTGATTTTTTATACAAGGATTTTACAAATATTTTGAGATTTTCTTGGCTTTTATTCAGAAGACATCACTATACATATCTTATGTATACTTACTCGTTGAATTTTAAACAAGAAAAAAAAATAAAATTTCCATTTAGTACACATTAGAAAATACATAAACACAAGAGGGCAGAGGATTTTAATTGGATATGTAAGTTCTAACATTGACTCGTCGGGGCAACACCCCTCATGAATTAGCGTTGCCCCATTGGGGCGAGGAAAGAAGAAAGAGGATCAACCTGGTGGTGACCTCCTGGAGCGTGCAAATGGATGCGAAGAGACTAGTGTAGGGCTCCTAGAGCCGCTACGTGTTGCTTCAATTATTTTCAAAAATTGAAAGTAAAAGAAAAGTAAATTCAAATTTATAAATGAACTCAAAATGCAAATTTTTCTTCATGAAAGCTATCCATCTCGAGAGATTTGCACCTTTAATGAAGGGATCAAAATAAAAATACTATTGATGAATCTCCATTTCTTCACCTTTATTCTATCATCTTGGCCTTAAAAACCTTAGTAAATGCATGTAATTACCTTTAATTTGCATAAATTAACATTCACGCATTGTTGCATAAATATTTATAAAAAATAGTTTTTAATGCCGAACTTATAGAATAAAGAAAAGAAAAAAATAAAATATCAAAGATATTTTATGACCCTAATTCCTGAGACCCAAGCATCTTCATGACTGGGTCGACAAGGAATAAAGTAGGGGGAGATAAGGGCCATGTATTCAATAAAAATCCCTTTTGTTTATTCATTATTTATTCACTTTTGGGACCTATCTTATTTTCCACTTTTTATACCTCAAATATAGAAACTTTGCACATGAAATTTGTATATAATAAGATATAGAAAAATACAAAATTGATTCATAAAAAAAATATACAGTGTAAAAGATATACTTAAAATAAAATTTCAAAATTTCAACTTCCCAGACCCATATATCTCAAACAAAAACTCAAAATATATCAAAATCACCTTTAATTTTATACAACTTTTAATAAAATATTCAATGAAGGTGGTTTTATATTTTTTGGAGTTAAGGTGCGAAAGTTAGGTTTTGGACCCCTATTGTATAATATACGCGATTAGAATATTCATTTTATTTATTCCTTATTATTTTTATTATTTTATTATTTTTATAATTTTTAAATATTATTTATAATACATGTACATATTAAAACTAAAATAAAATAATAAATAAAACACTAAAATAAAATATGTATATGTAATACATAGATGAAATAACTATAAATACACTTATTTAATTCAACGTATATATTATATCAAAAAATATAATAAAAATATATTTACGTATACAAAAATAAGTTATAATTTTATAAAATAATAAAAATAAAATGATAAAATAAAAATGCAAAATAAAAAATAAAAGACACAAAAATATAGATAAATATACCTATATATTAAGCCTAAAAAGCCACTTATAATTATATACCTCTAAAAAAATAAAAATCATAATAAAATACTTTATTAAATTATAAAATTTTCTATTTTATAACTTAAAATTAATAAAATCATTTACGATTTATTTTAGATTTTATAAATAATTAAAGCTCGGTTTTTCCTGATTGGTCCACGTGTACCAACTAGGTCCTGTCTGAAGTTGACTCGCAGTCAACTCTCTGGCCAGCACCTGCACCTTTCATCCTTTCACCTTGCTCCCTTAGCGATTTTGTTGCTCGATCATTGGACTTACGCAGGCATGACTCCTTGGCCAATGGGCCACTGAATCATTACCACTACTTCGATCTTTAGAGCCATTCGTTCGCCTGTACATATGTGATGCCCCGCCCCGCAGGGAGGACGTCTGACCAAACTCCCTAGGATCCAGATACTCAGCAGTACAACATTCACACATCATGATTAACATTCGGAATGTGAAGTAGTAGCAGAAAATTATAAAATGCTCAAAGGATATTTATATATTCATGGTTCCCAAAACAACATGGATTTGCAATAGAGTCCATAATATTTTAGTACATGACTAGCAACTTAAATTGTACAAGTTACAAAAGTATATCAATAACTAGTACAACTCTACGAGTGAAAACTGTACCCTGAATCTTGTATAAACTGCGGAAGCTCAAGTGAATACTGCTGCTCAACCACCTGTAAACCTGGATGGGTTTCCAAAGAAGTACGTATGAGCAAAAAGCTCAATACAGCTAAAACAAGCTAACACTACACTAAGAGAAGTGAAAAAGAGTAAAGAGAGGAATGCTCATGTTCCACTATTATTATTTTCATTATCCCAAACATCTATAAAATGGTTATTATAAATTTCATACAGCTACTACTTGTACTCTACAAGTGCGAGTATTATCACCCATAGATAAGCTCATCAATTTTTCACATTTACTTACATAAGTCGTTGGAGTATAATCACATATGTATATGTATAATATTAAAGACATATTTCCATAATTTTAAAAAAAGTTGAAATATTAATAACATCAACTCAAAAATCATAACATGTGCACTGTAGCAACCAACTCAAGCCAACAACCCCAACTCCAACTTCAACCCATTTCCCCAACTTACCCGCAACAAGGGGAATACCCGAGAACGAGTACACCACGGCCAAACGAGATCGCACCAGATACACCCTTGTGTAAGTACGAGTCTTCGACGAGTGTCGTACTAGGGATGCAGACACACCGACCGTACCCGTAGCACTATGCTCAACCAACAGAGTCGCGAAACACGCCGACAGACTCGCAGAACTAGAGCTAACACTCCATCTAGAACTCACCGGGACCAGAGAGTTGCGCCCCACTCTCAGGTATGCTTACTTCCCTAAATATGACACATACATCCAAACATCGATAAAGTGATAATTCAATCTTACGTTTTTTTACATTTACTTAAGTATGGTATCACATTTATCTTGTAATGTCTACTGTAGGTTAGAGTTAACAACGATGTAAAAAGTGATCACAGATAGTTGATCATATATTATTTCTCACAAACATGCATATGTCAATCATTCCACCCGCCTACTCCGTTGAGGGATCGAGTACAGACGGGCTACTAGGATCAACATGCCTCCCAACTCGTTCGTTGGGGTTGCGTCCCTAGGATATTTGCCTGAGGGTCCAAGGATGCATGCATATTCCCTTACAAAACCTACCTCCATATATCTAATTAATGTGACAACTAACCCAAGGAATGATAATAATTACAATATGTTGAAATTTGAATTCTCATGGGTTAGTGACTCTTGTTTATAAATCATGACTCAAGTAAATTCATCTCAACAGTACTATTTTTTATGTACTTGATTCATGATGAATCTATTTAAAAGAAGCGGAAATAATATACATTATATAATTCATATCTAAGGATTTTCTTAACCCAACTAAAAATGATTCATAAGATGGTGTCTGAGCTCCTTGTATTGTTCTAAAGCACATATTAAATGTTTCCTCACTGTAAGATAGCTCTAATATAAAGTGTTAAGGACATATCTTATAAATGTTTATATGTCACGGTCAAGTGTAGTAGCAATAGCAATCCCTATTTCAAGTTAATGATATCATTTCTGGCAATACCGAACTTTGACTTAAATAATATTAAACACAAATGTAAAAACGTGAGATATTAAATGTAGGAACATTAGTCATGACTAAATAGCCTATGGTAATTTACTATCCAAGATCTAACGTCTGTCTGGAAACAACTTTTAATCAGTCAAATTATGATGTGATAAATCAATCGGAGAATAACATATACTAGATATCTGTAACCATTCTAGTGAGGAAAGTGAATTCAAAATCATAGAAGAAAAACATCTCTTTCAAACCATATTACGAGGACATACATACATGATGAGTCGTATTATCACATCTAAAAACATTGGTTAATAATATCACATGCAATTCATCCGGATTACGTGGTGATGGATTTGAATCCAAGTAGGTGTAGATATTAATGAAAGGCCTCCATGATCTATTGTGTATTTAAACAATTATGACCTCTGTGTTTTATCTCAACATCAAATGTATGTTGTATCTATAGGATTAAGGCAACTAATACTTTTCTAGTGAATGGATATGTCCTGACATTATTACACAATGGGGCATGGCACATATCCGTGCATATTATAGAGACTCCCTGTGTACGCTAATGACCTTATGAATTAATATAATCATGAATTTTATATTAACCCATCCTCCAATGAGATGCCATTGTGATATCTCTTGTCGTAAGATGCAACAAAAGCCAACAATAGCATTCCAACCATTACATCAATTAACTCACAATAGTCCATTCCAATCCTAATAAATTTAGGTCCGTTAGTCGCAGCTAATAACTGCCCTCTTGCATTTCCGTTGACGTTAAATACAATTGAACGACCACAACTTGAAATCGGCTAGACTTTGGTGGATGAAATCCATTCAATTGTAACGGATGCATGACGGGGAGAAACGACTTTGTGTAATTAACCATGGGTAATTACGAATAAAAAGGAAAGAATACCAATTCATTCTATGATGTACTCATGGAGACAACGCTTCTTCCTGGTACTAGTGGAGGAGATGCTTGATCTAGGTGTAGAAATGATTAAGTTAGATGGTTTTTATTTCATTGGGCGTCATAGAGAGGCTGAACATAATTAAGGTAATAATATATTAAATCATGTTTTATGTGATACGATATCAATCTCCCCCTACAAATCATACTGCATAGGCCCAAAGTCTTAAGGAAAATTTCATGCATATAGGATTGATAGAGTGTGTAGAACCCAAATGCAAGCATGGAAAGGGACACCATTTCACATATACATTCTCATGCAAGCATCCTTAGGTACAGATATAATATGTCCGTTGAATCAAGCATCTATTCCATTTTCCATTCACGTACTTTTAGTTACTACTTATCCTTCTTTTATATTTTTTTAGAAACATGAACAACCAAAAATCACCACGCTAAGGAGGAAACCATCCAGCAAGAGGGACACTAAGTTCCATGGGAAACACACACGACAAGAGAACCGTAAATCAAAGGGGAGGGAACCGTACCTATATGGTTGTTCTCGCTTGCAATATCATGTCTTCGTTCTAAGTAGTCCTCCACATATTATCATGACCACGATAATCTCTTAATCACAAGGATCCTTTTCTTACTTCTAACCCATAAATAAAATCACTAAATACTTGAAAAAGAAGACTTGAAAAAGAAGAGGTGATCTTACATTTCTAACTGTAGATCCGTATAGAGGACGACGAGGGAAAGCTTCTCTTTAAAAATAATGGTGATTCACAACCTCCACGACGCTATGATAGAGCTAAGGAGCTTGAGAGGTGGGAGATCATAGGTGGTGGCTAGGGTTTGTAAATGAGGAGGGATTACCTCAAAAGGGAAATTTTATAAGCCCTTTAAACGGATTTGGGCGGATCGTTAAACGAATCTCGCTCAAATCCCGTATAACTATTTCAGACTTGAGCAACCCTCACTAAAATCACTCATCCAATATCCGATTTGAAAAATTTCGAATGCGTTGGAATCCTGACGACGACACGCATCCGATAAGCTATCATATTATACAATCGGATCAAAATTAATTTTTCTATAAATTTTTAAATGGACTGCAACTATTTGTTCATCATCAACTTGACGAAGTTGGGGTACTAAAACTTGGGGTTTCACAACATAGCCTTCCATGATTCTTTCTTTCAATCTTGAACCGCTTTTGACCAGCTTGGCCCCCTTTCTCTTGCGTTCAAGACCAGAGAAGGTGAGAGGTTCTCCTCCAGCCAATTTTAGCAGAGTAGGTTGGTGGCGCATTCCACTACCTCCAGCCATTGCCACCGTCGAGGTCCACTTCGTGGTTGTCCATCTAGTGAAGTACCCCTTGATCATCTCTTTTTATTCTCTTTTTCTTGCTTTATTAGCCTAGTTTAGCCCTTAGGTTTAATTATTGCCATTATTTTGTGATTTCATAACTTGCATTAGCTTTAAATCCATCCCCATAGCCATACCCATTCTACTATGCTCCCCTTGTTCTAGACGCTTCCTTCCGCCCTCATATCTTCTCTCTTTGCTTCACCACTACATTCTATCCTTCATCCCTTTAGATCAGTCCCTGATCTGGAATCACAGTGCCCCTCCTCCTCGCTTCACCGGAGCACCGTCGCTCCCTTCCATTCTGCACCCGTTCCATCCAATAAGGACCCCAGGACCGTTGCCTTTGTCTGCTTGAGCTTATTACAGGTGTTGGTGGGCCGAGGGACCACTACGGGGTCGTTTTTGCAACATATCGAAACACCTGGAGCTCTGTCCCATCCCTGATGTTGTGGAGGAGCCCCGGTGTGTCTTACGCCTAAGGGTGTAAATAAACTGAACCTGAACGAACCAACTCAGGCTGGGTTCAGCTCGTTAAAGGTTTGTTTATGAATAAATGTTGTGCAGATATTTCTGTTTAAAGGGAAAAACCGCAGCTGTAGGGGAGGGTTTTGTGGGGTTTCGGGAATAGAGAATAGAGATTTAGGGAGTGGATGACTAGATGGATTTTGGAAAATAAGTGAATGCCCTTATGTTAATATAGAATGTATTTTTTTCCTTATATATAATATGCATGTATATAGAATTTTATGTATGTATGTATGCGTGTATATAATTGAACTTTTAACGAACCGAACTTGAGCGAACCTATGTTTTTGAGCTTCATTTCATTTATTTAATCGAGCCCAAACTCGTGTTCAGGCTCGGTTCGTTTATTTTCGAATCGAATATGAATCAGACTTTTAGCGAGCCGAATTTGAGCAAATGTTAAAACTGAGAATTTTATGACATCCCCACTCACGCCCTTTTGAAGCTTCCATTAGATAGAACACCTTACCACGAGCATTTTATGCCTCGTTGCGATGCCAACCATTGCCGGAGATGCGAGGAGGAGGAGATTGAAGCTCGTTAGCCCTGACATTCTTCCATGTTCTTCCTCCCTCGCTCCCACCGTCCGGTCGACGAGGAGCGCCAGGCATAACGGCAACCATCAGTTTAACTCCACCTTGGTTGTAGATCTCTGCTTTGGGATTTAATCCCAGCCATTCATTCGAAGCAGCATTGTTCCACAAGGGCGCGTCGCGTGTCTAAGTCAATCTCATCCAACTGTTCGCTCCCTCCCGTTGTGGGTAAATTTCACTTGTACCCTTACATTTTTCTCATTTTAATTACAGTCATATAATTTATTTATAACACTTTAAAACTCTAGTAAATGTTGCGTTGAGACCCTCGAGTTTTTGTTATTTATAATTTGGTCCTCGACCAGCTCATGTCACGTGGCTTCCCACGTGAGGTGTGTATTTTACACGGAGACCCCTGCGAGTCCTTGTATTTCATTGTAGTCTTTTAAATTTTGATTCCAGTTGATTTTTTTGGAAAAATTTATAGAGAAGCCCTTGATCTTTTTCTTAATTACAAAAATACCCTTGCGAGTAATGTAGTTTCTCTTTATTTTCTTTCTTTATTTAAAATAGTTATTGTGCTCGAAAAATTCCCCAAAAAAGTAGAGGTTCCTAGATGCTTGCATTTTCATGCCCAAAATTTATTTTAGAATTTTAGGACTTTTTATTATTTTATTAAAAATAAAAAAGAGTAGTAAAAATCTCTGTTTAGCTTAAAAAATTCCCAAAAATATAAAATCATTTCTAAAAATTATCAAAAAGTTTATTTTATTCATTTATGTATTTTTAACCTTCAGACAAAAAAATACCTAAAAATTACAAAAGAAAACTCTTAAAAATTTAAAATACCCAAAACTCTTATAAAAATATAAAAAAATCTTTAAAAATCCCAAAAATTATATTTACTGATTTTGAATATTCTATATATTATTATTATATTAAAATCGACTTCTAATTTTTGGACTTGATTTTCTATTTTTCATTTCCATTTCAATTTTTGATATTTAACGAAACCCTGAATTAGGGTATTTTTAACTTTAAAAATATATAAAAATGTGCAAAATTATCTAAAAAATCACATAAATAGTAACAAATATTTTAAAACTTGAGAATATTTTATTTTCTTGATTTTGAATATATTTACTAATATTTATATCTATATTAGTGTACATTGTATATATACTCTATATATAGCTTTATTATATATCTTTTAAAAAAAGAAAAAGAGTATAAAATTTTAAAAATATAAAAAGAAAATATAAAAATATAAAATCAAGAACAAAAACAAATATAAAAAAATAAAAATTTAAAACCCACAAAAAAGAAATATAGATAAAGACTTCGCAATCATTTTTTTGCTTCATTGCCCAATCTATCTAGTTTGCTCCCTGCGTTCGACACTCTACATACTTGCACTATATGAACATTTTGTAGAGTTAAATAAAATAAATTTTAACTCCGAATTTATTTCATTGCTTGATTTATTATTTTGGGTTAATTGTTGCTTGACCTGGGTTTCGTGAGCGGTCGCTTCAATGACACTGTAGTTCTAACCTTGTGTTGACTACTTTAGACCCTCGCAAAATACGTGTTATCAACTACATATTCATATAATCTAAAATTAGATCTACAATACTAGATTGTAATATTTTGCAATTTTCTTTTCTTATTAATAAAATACACAAAAGAAAAATAAATATGGTAAATTACAATTTGGGTCCCCATCTATGGGTCCGATCCCAGAATGGGTCCCGATCTTTAAATTGTAACGATTCGGGTCCCAAGGCTATTAATGTAAGGAACGTTTTGGGGCTAATGACGAGTATGCACTTGTTTAAAAGTTGGAACTCAACCCCCATTCTCTTCCCAACATGGACATATTCTC
This sequence comes from Ottelia alismoides, assembly GCA_037367405.1. Classification (NCBI taxonomy): domain Eukaryota; kingdom Viridiplantae; phylum Streptophyta; class Magnoliopsida; order Alismatales; family Hydrocharitaceae; genus Ottelia; species Ottelia alismoides. Next base: position 282,218 of record JAZKJV010006978.1, on the reverse strand, counting down.
ATGAACCCCAAAATTTCCATTTCCTAAATGGTCATGGGACCCGAATCGTTACAATTTAAAGATCGGGACCAATTTTGGGATCTGACCCATAGATGGGGACCCAAATTGTAATATACCCAAATAAATAAATACCAGAAGACTATTTACCTGCTGATAGATTTACTGAATTGTCAATAACTAAGGAAATATGGAAATAAATAAAGAAGAGAATTATACATATGTGAACAAGTCAAAATATATACAATTAAAATTAGTCTTTTTACGTGATTTTTAGTTTTTTTATTTTAATTTTATGCAATTTATAAAAAAACACAAACAAAAAATAAACATGAATGAACTAACTCAAAAAATCTATTATGTATGTAAAATGATGTATTAAAGTTGTTAAATATACAATGTATAATTTAACCTCAAAATCCAAGCTTTACATATAGACTCATATTGCTTTAAATTTTGAATTGCTTTTGATGATAATTTGATGTACATTAATTCAAAGGTAAGTACAACTCATAGGATATTGTATGGAGAAGATATTCAACTTTATGCCTTTTTTTCTCTTGAAACAGAATTTAGGTTTAATTGCTACATATAAAAGGTAGTATTTTTTGCATTTTTTATTTATTAGAGTGTACACTTGGTGGATAAGGTAGACTCCCTCCATATAAGACCTCTCCCCCTTGACATGACAAAAGAAAAGAATCAGGCTGCTTCACATCACCATTCCCCAACCAGTTAGATGTGACATAATGATTAAAAAACTGTTGTTCTGCTTCAGAGTTATGGCAACCTCTTTTCCTACTAGCCAGAAAGAGTCCCACCTTAACTTAAGCCTCATTTGGATGTTGGAAAGACTATGGCATGTTCAACTACCATCGTGGATCTACTAAAGAAACATTTTCCGCAGGCCTTCTGAACTTAAATAAAGAAAATCACAACTAGACGTTGACCCTGTCCAATCTAGTCTGCTGCTATATATTCTATTTCATATTCTATTTGATTGCATGTGTGGGAGTTGCCATTTTCTAGTGGAGGGTAGAATGCCAGCCAGGTCCTATAGACTAGATTTAGTATAGATGTATTCTCAATCAAAGGTAAGATGTGAGCGACAGTCTACAAGCCCTGCTTATACCAAGCAAATAGTCATCTACTAACTTAGTGTCTATGTTCACGATGGAGTTGATTTCATGTTTTTTGGAGTTAACATGAATTTATTAAAAAATATTGAAGTTTTAACTATTTTCAAAAGAATATATTCAATATTCAACTCCTTATTTTTATGGCTTATATTCTAAATTATTTCTTGGACTTATTATAAGATAATTATACACTTTTAGCCCATTTTTATTAGCAAATAAGTTTTGTTAATTTATTGATATAGGGTATTTATTGGATATTTGTTCCTAAACTTAAGATACAATTAGAGTATTAAGATGATGAATCGGAGATTAATCACCCATATACTTAAACTTTGCCAATCCTTCAATGATACTTATTTAAAGAATAAATGAAAAGAAATAATTTTGGTTGAATTATTAACTATAAAAGTGATGAGAACACTTAGTAATCCTGAGTTGAGTTTCGGGAGCTCATCAAGGATAAGTCTCTCTCAACACTCAACCAAAAGAAAATTAAAATATCAAGTTCTTGTGGAATCTCTTACTCTACAATATAAGTAAAGGATATGACTTAGTGTTGATTGCGACAAGAAGTGTTCATTCGATGTTTTACTCAAGATCCTAGTATATTGATGAATACCCATTCATTCTTTTATTCCTTTATTTTATCTTTAAATACCTAGATAAATACATGTAAATTTATCTAGATTGCACAAATTAACATATTGACTATTGTATGTAAATAGTTCATAAATAGATGTTTTTAAATACAAAAAAAGTAATAAAGGAAAGAAAAATAAAAGAAGTATTATAAATACAGATTGATCCTAAACCCCTAAGTCAATAGTCGTGGGTTGTGTGGTTTCACCCAATTCCTCTAAAGGGTCATCATTATTCATCGGTTCATTCTCTATGCGTTGATGATCAGTATCTTGTCTTCTCTAAGTCATCTTCATTATATTTTAGGACAATCAGAGGATCTGATTCCTCTATTTCATGCTCCTTTTCTTGATGATTTTCAGGGAAGGTTGCATCATATCTTTCAATCATACCTTTAGATTCATGGAAGAACTTGTATCATTTATATTGTTCACTATATCGAACAAATCTGCACTTTAATATCTTGAAGTCTGGCTTGTCTCTAAGCTAACTCGATACCAATACATGCGCAACACATTCTCATATCTAGAGATGATCCAATTCATGTTTCCTACCATTTCAAATTTCATATGAGTAAGTTCTACGAACTTGGTGGGAATCCTATTTTGTATGTAATGAGCAATCAACATTGCTTCTCCCCAAAATTTCTTTGAGAGACTTGAGTGTGATAACATACATCTTATAGAGAGGATTTTAGGGCTCAGTCTGAGGTTCATAATGGAGGGAGGAGGTGAGCTAGTTCTGGCTCCGACTGTTCAATACCCCATTGATAACACAAGATTTTACGAGGGTCGGCTAATCAAACTCAATTAGCGTCGCTGAGGTGATCACTCACGAAACTCGAATCAATCAACCATTAATCCACAATATGAATCAAACAATAAATAACAAAATTGCGGAGTTAAATTTTATTTTAACTCTACAGTAAATATGTATAGGTGTAAGCATGTGTAGAGCTCAAACTCAGGGAGCAAACGGTAAATCGGGTCATTGAAGATCAAAATTTGTTCTTTTCTCTTATTCAATTATTGTTTTTAGTGTTTTTAATTTTTGTAATTTTATGGATTTTTATTTCATATATTTTTTGTTGTTTTTTGTCAATTTTTTATTTTCTTTTTTTATTTTCTAATTTTTATTTTTTCCTTTTAAAATACATGATAGTATATATAAGGATGTATATATATAATAGAGTAATATAATTATAATATTAGTATAAATAAATAAAATACAAGAAAAATTTATTTGATTTTATATTTTTTCTAATGTTTTATTTTTTTGGATTTTTTTCTAATTTTATGGAATTTTAAGTAAAAAATCCCAAACCAGAAATTACTAATAGTCTGAAATTGAAATGAAGACTAAAATAATAAAATATATCCAAAATTCTTCAAATCAATTTTAGTAGGTAGACTATAATATAAATAAAATTTTGAAATAGAAAAATATATTTTTGGGATTTTTGGTCTGGAATTAATAAATAATAAAATAGACAACATATATATTTTTTGGGAAAAGTTCAAAACGTTTTCTATTTTTTGGTATTTTCTAATGCGAACACGAACAAAAATGTGCTCATTTTAATTTTAATAAATGGTCAAAATGCCAAAATTGCCAAAATAAAATATTGTTTGAGAATACATGTTAGCAGACATCTAACACTATTTTTGCATAATTTTTTACCACTAGAGCTATTTTTAATAAACAGATGAAATGCATACAAATTCATGAACTGGAGAAGGCATATTTGTAATAAAAATAAATGTCAGGGGTTCATATGCAAATATGTCAAAAGTATACAATGTATATTTAAATTTAATGAACTATTTTACAATTATAAAAAGTGTCAGGACATCATTGCATTTTACCCAACTCACATGGTACTACACGTGAGCTGAGCTAGACAGGACCCACTTGTAATATTCAACAAATACAAGGCCTACGATGCAAAATGCCCATTTTATTTACACTGCCTATATTATTTACAAGACTAATAAATAAATACAGAAAAGGCAGGAGAAAATGTGTAAATTACCCCAAATGTATGCTGAGATGGACGACCGGATGAGATTCACTTATACACGTGGTGCACTATCATCTCGCTACACCTCTTCATCGATTGACGCTCAGGATCTAATCTTGATGCTTCATCAACGATCGAGGGAGGCAGAGCATGGATAGTTGAGATCAAAAGTGGGAACGCCCCCTTCATCGGACGACTGTTGCTATTGACGAAGAACATGGAAGAACTCGCCCTCCCTGAGCTTCGTTCGTCGATTCCTTCCTCTTCCGAGTCTTCCTTTCGATGCGGTAATGGTGAACACGATCGGAGTGGTCTTCCGCAATCGATGGCATCTACAGAAGGAGCCAGATCCCGGTGATAGTGGATATGGATGTCCATGAAGCACAAGGCACTTGGGAGGTCTCTTGTAGGCTGATTCAATCCCAGACGAGCTCCTTCACATGCAGTATATGCACAAATAGAGTCATGGGTCGAGGGAAAATTGCCTCGACAAGATTAGGCGCGGGATGGAGACGGTGGGAGTGTATGCGGCGAGTTCCAATGGTGGGCGATAGAGTTGGACCTCGATCCTTTAATTTGCATCGAATAAAGATTGGCTGGTGGGTGTCAAAGGTGGAGAACTGGAAGGAGCTGGATAAGTTTGCGGGGTCGGAAGGAATTAGATACGGTGGTGAACAGACGACTAGAGCTCGAGAGCTCCAGTGAGGGTACCAAGGTATCCTAGGTTAAATTACTAGGAAAAATGCGAAATTAAATACAGAGAATAAAAGAAAGATTAAAATTTACCTAGAAAGTAGATAAAAACAACTCTTGTACCTGTCGGTGAAGACAGGGAGTAGGGCGCTCGACGAGCCACCGTGGGTCTCTTCTCTTCCTCCTCCAACCGCGCCGACACCTCAGGGGGTGCTCAACTTGTCACATGGAGACATGCTGGGCCGAGATGAGGGGGTTGTAGAGATAAAAAAGGGACCAAAATGGAGAATGAAGAAGAGAGGATTATTTATAAACATGGAGGGGGACCCTTATTGGCCGACGATTAGGAAGAAATACAAGTTATGTACAACACTTCCAGGATTTGGGTGTGGATGTATGATGATCAGGCTTGATATTTACATGGAGCATCGACGAAAGGAATGGATTGAATACCCAAGAAAAATGGAGAAGATCGAGGGAAATGACACTCCTGATAAGTCAGAATGCTGGGGGCTGAGTTGACCATGCGTCAACAAACGAAGCGATGTAATTGGGCCACATCAAGACAAGTCACGACAAAACAACATATCTATTCAAAAATAAATGGTTTAAAAATAGTAAATGAGTTTATTTCTTCTTGGTTATAAAATAAAAAATGTTTATTAGTTTATATAGTATTTTAATAAGTTTATTTATTTATTTTTTGGTGTTATTTATTACAAGTTAATGTTTAAGAGTATATTTGTAGGTATATTCATCTTTGCTTTGGCTATTTATTTTTATTTTGTATATTTGATTTCATTATTTAATTATCCTATTTTATATATTTATAACTAATTTTTAGGTACATAAATATATTTCTATTATATTTTTATGATATAATATATACATTTAAATAAATAGGGATATATATTATGTAGGTATAAATACATGTATTTTATCTATGTATTTAGCTATTATTTATTTTAAAGTATTTTCTTTGGTTTGATTTTGTCTTTATATTTTTAGTAGAATATAAATAATATTTACAGTAGTATAAAAATATAAAAGAATAAATAATGAAAGAATGAATTTTATTTTTATTTATTTACCGGTATTAGCATAGGCATTTTACCTATATATTTATATGGACTTATTTATTTTTGTCTTCTTTATGGTTTTATTGTAGTTTTAATGTGTACATATACTATAAGTAATATTTACAAAATTATAAAAATATAAAAATGTATAAATAATAAATATTAAATAAATTGAATATTTTATTCAGGTATAATGTACAATAACGGTCCAAAAGCCGACTTTCACCTTATCTCCAAAAAATATGAAACTATCATTAAGTAATTTATTAAAAGTTATATACAATTAAATGTGATTTTGAAATATTTTGAGTTTTTATTTGAGAGATATGAGTCTGGGAAATTGTGATTTTGAAATCTTATTCAGAGTATAACTTGTACACTATATATTGTTTTTGCATGAAATTAATTTTGTATTTTTATATACATTATTATCTACAATTTTTATGTACAAAGTTTCTTTATTTGACGTATAAATAATAAAGAATAAAATGGATCTCAAAAAATACTTTATGAATGAATAAGAGAATTGAGTTTTTATTATGTATTTGGCCCTTATCTCCCCCTACTTTATTCCTTGTCGACCAACTCAATTCTTGACTTGGTCTCAGGGTTTAGTGTCATAAAATACCTTTGGTATTTTATTCTTTTTCTTTTCTTTTCTTTATTCTATAATTTTGACATTAAAATTAGTATTATTTACTTAATGAATGCAATAAATAATGAATGTTATTTCATATAAATTAATGCTATTTACATGCATTATCTAGAGTTTTTAAGGCCAAAATGATAGAATAAAGGTGATGAAATAAAGAGTCATCACCCAACCAAGTGAAGTATTTCATTGATGAAATTTCATGGCAACCCTTATCTTCTACTCATGTTTAAAGTCGAAAGAACTTTCCAACTTCCCCAAAGAAGGAGAGAGTGAAGAAAACTAGACATTTGGCGTGAAACATTCCCTCTCAAACTCTACAATTGTTCCATGGCATCTTTCCTCACTACCTTTGCTTTCTATGTAATTACGACTCTGGTATGCTAACTTTCCTAAGCCTAATATAAGAAAGGAGAGCGAAAGAGTTGAGTAGGCTCAACTAAGAGCATATTCTATCTATGAGAGTATGCATTCATTAAAGTTCTATTCTTTCTTTCAGCTATACCATTTTTGATGTTGTATGATGAATCATGGTATTATGGATTAAGCCTAATAATTCCTTTGATCAAAGTGTCTTCGATAGAGTTCTCTTGTCATTTTACCAATTAGACAATGTTCATATAATAATGTCCCTGCACCAACAATCTTATGAAGTTAGTTTTCATCATTTGATCCATTTTTAATTTTTTTGGATGAGACAGTCTCATGTTCCCAAGTCAAGCATGTATGTCCCAACACTTTTAATATCCAAGTAGGTGTTGTTCCCCATGAAGATCCTCTCCTTTCTTCAGCTCCTTGAAGTCCACTAGCTCTTCATTTGTCTTGGCAATGCGGTGAGTTGCACCATAGTCAATCCACCACTTGTCATAGTTTGTGATGGCATAGTTGCATCTCTATGACAATTGCAAATTTAATTTTATTCTTGCCTTTATTCTCAGAGGCTTTAGAAACTTCTAACTTCTTCTTGTTGGGGCAATTGACCTTGAAGTGATCATATTTTTCGCAACCGTAAAACGAGCCATGTGGGTATTTCTGACCTTTTCTCTTGAAATTTTCCTTGGAGGTCTTGATCTTTTTTTGCGTACACTATATTTTCTTCTTCCTCCTCCTCAGCCTCAAAGATCTCGACTTCCGATCTTTGCTTCAAGAGATCCTACTCAATTGCCAACTGTGTAGGTAGGTCCACTCACAATCTTGATGTTGTCGTTCATCATTAAAGATGTAACAACCATGTTAAATGATGATAAAAGACTTCCTAGGATGGTCACTACTTACATCCTCTTCGAAATCATGTATTCAACAACCGTTAGGTCTTTGGTTATTATGATCATCCATTTACATGCTCGAGGACGATCTCAGATTCCTTCATCTTACATGAGTTGTACTCGTGTAAAAAAAGCTAGAAACTTACTTTCGATTTGGAGTGAATCTATCCTTTCATCGTGTTCTACAACTCGTACACAGATTTACAAAACTCGAATACCCTTATCAGGTTCAAATCCATATGGGTAAGAATAAAGATCCTTGTCATATTATCCATTTTCTTCCATTGTTCTCGGGATCTGATTTCCTCCATAGTGGGGTTCTTAGATAATGCAGGGCCATGTTTGTTTGAATGAATGCTATCATGCAGTAGGATAAAGTAGATCTTTCTACTCCACATCCTGTAATTAGTTCATTAATATACTCAAATTTCCCAACATTAATATCAGTGGAACCAACATGTGCTAGGTTTTTTTGGAAAAGAAATGGATGATGGCAGCGACAACCACTTTGAGCAAGCATGACGGGAGATCGACTACTCCAGCGACAACACATTGTCGAGCCAAAACGAGGAAGCATGCAAGGCAAGAGATTGTGGATCTCCAATACCAATTCGAGATCAAGGTATGCCGATGGCATCTTCGCATAGTTCTAGAGAGAGAATGTGAAAGAAATGATGATTTATGGTTTGGGAGAGGCTCCCTAATGTGAGGTGATCATTTATTTGAGATGATCTTCCCCTCTTGAAGGAGGTCAATATTTATAGGGGGTCTTTGGCCCCTCGCACACTCCACCCTCATCTCTTCATGCATGTCTTAAGACTCGGTTCACTCAATCGTTGACTTGCATAACTGCCAGTGATGGTTTGAGTGCGAGGTCATACTTCGACATACTCAAACAATCAGGGCAAGCGAGGTTTATGTCCCAGTAAAACCTGAACTATATCAAATCCACTATTTAAATGAGTGGTTCATACGGAGTAAATGTATATATTGTTTTGACATATTTTTCTTCTCTTCTTAGCTAACCTATGATAGTTGGACTATAAAGATGTGAAACATTCTACAATGGGAGTGCTCAATTCTAGATGAATGGACTTGAGAATCTCTTCTAGACAAGTCCAAACTTTGTACAACATGTTGTGGGTCCCTAATGTAACGTTCCGCACCCTAGACTTGGTCAGTTATCGGGGATTACTGGTGTAGCACCTTAAACATAATATCACATCTGGTAATTGCTAAGTGTGGTAGTAGCTTATAAGTCGTAAGGGCTACTACTATACAATCTGGGCTTAAGCATTTTGGGTTGTGGTCAAGAACTCCAGTTAGTCCCAAATCTAGTAGATTTTCTAGGCTAATAATCCTCAATAACAGATTGAGTTTAGGGCCCGTGTCATTACAGATGATATAAGAGCCTAAGGTTTTCAGATTCCTGATAATTATAATTGATCTGCCTTATTGGATTTTTGAGAATTATTCCTTGGATATTATTGGAATATGGAAGGGAATTAACTCGAGCTTAAGCATTTTAGGCTATGGTCAAGGGCTTCAGTTAGACCCAAGCCCAACATGTAGTCTGAGCAAGTAATCCCAGATAACAACATGTAGTCCGAGCAAGTAATCCCAGATAACAGATCGAATCTAGGGTTCATGGCATTACAAATAGTATCAAAACCCAAGTTTTCGGATTCTTGATATTTGAAATCGATACGCCTTATTGGATTTTTGAAAATTATTCACTAGATTTTATTGGAATATGGAAGGGAATTAACGTGATGATTGCAAAGTCCCAAACATAGTATCACATCTAGTAATTATATGGTGTGGTAGTAGCTTATAGGTAGTACGGGATCCTACTAGACAACCCGAGCTTAAGCATTTTGGACTGTGGTCAAGAGCTCCAATTGGACCAAGAACCTAAAGATTGTTTGGGCAAGTAATCTCCGATAAAGAACTAGGTCTAGGGCAGGAGACTTTACACCTAACACGAGGAAAATGGTTGATTTAATTCTCTATTAGTCGAGTTTTATTTTGAAATCAACACCAAAAAGCATTGATTTGAAACATGATATTTTTAATTGGAAAAGTTATTTAACACATTTAGATGTTTTATCTAGACTTAGATATGATTCAACAAACATTGCTTCTTTGAATGTTATGAATGTTTGTACGTTCTAATTCTATACCCTAGGGACAAAGAACCAGTAGAGTGGGAATGATATCTTCTTTTAGCTGCGTAAAGTCCCCTGGACGTGGTAATGGAAACAACAATACCACACGACTATCTTTAGTACCATCCCATTTGAAATTCAAAAAGGAAAAAAAACCATTCCACCACTCGAAGGTGATGTGATCCAGTGGCAGCGTCATATTCTTCCAGCACATAAAGCGAACGCGGCGACTCTGCACATGGGATACAGCTTGGAGTGGCAAGCTAAATTTGCGACTTTACAGCTGCGTGTCATTTGTTCGAAGCTACAAATCTGCTTTGTATATTAAACAGAAAGAATCGAAAATAAATAAAGCGAACACTGATAGATCGAATAGGGCAAGAACATGCAACTACAGTCAGCCAAACGAGGCGGCGTAACATTAATTGATACCAAAACACAGAACAATAAATAAGCACCGGTCAAAGTTAACATTAAAAGACGGATCTGCAAATAATGCAAGTAACAACCGCCAGATCAGTGAGATGAAGGGCTCTTCCACCATCAGATCTAGACCATGTACGCTAGGGAAGCGAGCGCAGATCCGACGAAAGAGATCGCCGTCACGGAGAGGGCGAAGGCGGCGCTAGGAGGTGGCGCCGTAGGAGGCAGGGACTGGTTGGGGGGGCTGGCGATGATGTGAGGGGAAGGCTCGCCGGCGGTTGGGGGAGAAACGGGGGGAGCAGGAGGCGAGTTGGGCGCAGGAGGCGCGGAGGGAGGAGAGGAGATGGGTGGGGAAGAAGATGGGGCCTTGCGCGGAGGGCTGCCAGCTGAGGGCTTCGGCGAAGGGGCCGGGGCCGGAGCCTGGGCGCGAGCCGTTGCAGCTACGAGGACAAGAACAACGAGGAGGCGAAGGCCGTGCTGATGCTCCATAGTGCAGATCCGGATGGGACAAGTGGCGATTAGGGTTTAACAAGGGAAACGGAGGCTATTATATTTATATACGTATAGCTGTGGAAGGAAGGAAAAGGAAACGGAAAACGAAAGCCGTTTTAGTTCAGAGATGGAAAGTTCCCCTCTTGCTTTCTGAAAAATAAAATAAAATTCGATTAAATAAAAAGGCAAAAGCGAAGTAACCGTTGGTTGGGGTCTTATCTGTTGATTATTCCGCAGTAAATCGCCATCTTCCACTATTTGGATGATAATGATGGTAACTATCTGTCTGTACAATGGGAGGTCTCCATGGCGCATTGGATTACTACAGGTTATTGTTTGGCCTCGAGTTGCCGCGTCCCCTTAGGTATGCTCCATCGTCGCCGAAGCGCATGCTGTCCGACCAAGCGAGGATATGGTTAATTTGGTCTTTCAGTGAGGAGGAAATATGGTGCGCTACTTTCTATCTCCCCTTCCAAGGCCCCTGGGCTAGATGGTTTTAATGCGAGAGTATTTAAGAGGCATTGGACAACAGTTAAGGGTGACATCTGCTCCACTTTGGAGTTTCTCCATCATGGTGGAAGCATGGTCAGGCAGGTGAACCATAACTTTCTAACCTTGGTTCCCAAGGTTCCGTCCCCTAGCGGATTGGGGGATTTTTACCCCACATCTTGTTGCGACATACAACAACAACAAAGCCTTTTCCCACAATTAAGTAGGGTCGGCTACATGGATTCTTCGCCTCCATTCAGATCTATCTTGGGCCAATCCTGGGCTTATATCCATAAAACTAAGATCCCTTCGTATGGTCTCTTTCCAACACTTCTTGGGCCGACCTCACCCTCTCTTAACCGACTCAACATCCCAACACTCGCATCTCCTAATTGGTGCATCAGCTGATCTTCTTTGCAAATGTCCAAACCGTCTTAAGCGGTTTTCTCGCATCTTATCCTCGATCGGAGCTACGCCAACTTTCTTTCTAATTGCATCATTCCTAATCCAATCTTTACGCGTGTGTCCACACATCCACCTTAGCTTTTTCATTTCTGCTACATTCATTCTCTACACATGTCTATGGTTCACAGGCCAACATTCAGATCCATAAAGCATAGCAGGTCCCACGTCTGCTTTGTAAAACATTCCTTTAACCCTTAAAATAATTTTCTTATCACAGAGAACAGCAGAGGCTCCTCTCCACTTTAGCCAGCCTGCATTTATTCTATTAGTAACATCTCCATCAATTTCCCCACCATGTTGCAGAATAGATCCCGGATATCTAAAGGAATCTCTCTTCTGAATGTTATCATCACCAATCTTCACCTCGATTCCTTCACCATTGTTTCCATCAAAGGTGCACTCCATATATTCCGTCTTAGCCCTACTTATACGAAATCCTTTAGTCTCCAACTCATGTCTCCAGACCTCAAGCTTCTCGTTTACTCCATCTCTAGTCTCGTCAATTAACACAATATCATCAGCAAATAACATACACCAAGGTAATTCATCCTGAATGTGACAGGTCAACTCGTCCATAATCAAAGTAGATGGACTCAAAGCAGAACCTTGATGTAAACCAATATTGATGTCAAAATATCCAGTCTTCCCAGACGGGGTCCTTACACAAGATAAAGCCCTATCATACATGTCCTTTATGAGGTTAATGTATAGGATATGTATTTGTCTCTTCTCCAACACTCTCCACAATATCTCTCGTGGGACAGGATCATAAGCCTTCTCCAAATCAATAAAGATCATGTGGAGGTTTTTCCTTTTAGCTCTATAAATCTCCATTGTTCTCCTCAGTAAATAGATGGCTTCAGTCGTTGAGCTACCTGATATGAATCCGAATTGATTTTCTTTTACATTGGAAATTTACCGCAACCTTCTTTCGATCACACGTTCCCAAATTTTCATAGTGTGACACATCAGCTTGATACCTCTATAATTTGAACAATTTTGAATGTCTCCTTTATTCTTATAAAAAAGCACCACGATACTCCTCCTCCAATCTTCAGGCATTTTCTTGCTTCGCCAAATAACATTGAATAGATTCGTAAGTCAAGACAAACCACGCTCACCTAAAACTCTCCACACTTATACAGGGATGTCATCCGGTCCTACACATTTTCTAGGTCTCATAACCTTCAAAGCCTCCTCTACTTCCTTTCTTTGTATCTGTCTATAGCATGCACGATTCAAGTAACTTTCACTACGAGCTAGAACACCCAAAGTGATATCTCTATTTCCTTCCCCAATGAAAAGTTTATGGAAGTACTGCTCCCATCTAGTCTTTATATCCTTCTGAGTAACAAGCACATGACCTTCCTTGTCCTTAATGCATCTCACTTGAGAAAGATCTTTGGTTTTTCTTTCTCTTGCTTTGGCCAACCTGAATATATCCTTCTGTTCCTCCTTAGAGTCGAGATTTTTATACAAAACTTCATAAGCTTTTGACTTAGCTTCGCTTACGACCTTCTTTGCTTCCTTCTTCACTATTTTGTAGTTTGTGATAGTTTCCTCTATTCTATCCTTAGACATAGCTTTAAAGCAAGCTCTTTTTATTTTTAGTTTCTCTTACACCCCTTCACTCCACCACCAAGCCTCCTTTTGACATGGAGATCCTCCCTTTGACTCGCCTAACATCTCTTTGGCTACCTTTTGGATACAAGATACTACAACCTCCCACATCTCGTTTGCATTACCGCTACAATCCCAAGATAAGTCTTCTAAAACCTTCTCCCTGAAGCTCGCTTGCTTCAGTGGAAGATTCCACCATCTAGTTCTAGTTATCTTAGAAACCCTCCTTTTCTTTACCAACCCTTTAATTTGTACATCCAAGACTAACAAACGATGTTGGGTTGTCAAACTCTCTCCTGGTATTACTTTGCAGTCTTTACAACACAACCTATCTCTTCTCCTCAACGCAAAGTAACCTATCTGTGTTCTAGTTGGCCCACTCTTATAGGTAATTAAATGTTCCTCCCTCTTCTTGAAGAGAGTGTTTGCTATGAAAAGATCCAGGATGACTTTTCCCTCTTCATTTCTATTCCTAAAACCATGTCCTCCATGAACACTAGCATACCCTGAAGCATCTTTTCCCACATGTCCATTAAGATCTCCACCGATGCAAATCATCTCTCTTTGTGGGATTCCTTGTAGACTCTTATTCAAATCCTCCCAAAAAGCTTGTTTAGTCCTTTCATCTAAACTAATTTGCGGTGCATAAACTAAGACAATATTCATAATTTCTTCTTCAAGTACCAATTTTAACAAAATAATTTGATCCCTAAATCTTTTCACCTCAACCACACAATTCTTCAAATCCTTATGAACAACCACTCCAACATCGTTCCTACCCTTATCTTTACCTGAATACCAAAGTTTAAAGCCCATCTTCTCAATCTCCCTTGCTTTCTCTCCAACCCATTTAGTATTTTGAAGATATAGTATATGAATCTTCCTTCTTTCCGTCGTATCCACTATCTCCATCAACTTTCCAGTTAAAGTGCCAATATTCCAACAACCAATTCGTAACTTCCGTTGTAATCTCTTTTAGATTAACTTCTTTATTCGCATGCGTCCATTATGCGAGAACCCTTGTAAATTTTAGACTGCATCCAAACGGTGATGCAATGGAACTAGCTTAATTATCCGCATGCGTTCCTCATACGAGAACCCTTGTAAATTTGAACTACATCCAGGCTGCGATGTAGTGGCCCTTGCCAAAATTTTCGCTAAGCTTTTGGCTACCCGCCTTGGTGTGGTCCTCCCTAAGCTAATCTCGCTGAATCAGTTGACCTTTATCAAGGGTCGTTCCATTAGTGCAACATACGTCTTGCGTATGAGCTCGTGTGGGGGTTTAAAAGACGAGCGAGCTATAATATGGCTTGCCTAAAGATTGACTTATTTAAGGCCTTTGACTCCATTGAGCACTCATTCATCCTTGAGTCTTTGAGGGCCATGGGGTTCTGTGCCACATGGATTAAGTGGACCAAAGCATACATATCTACTGTGTTTTGGTGAACGACTCCCCGTATGGCCTTTTTCGGGGCATTCATGGTTTGAGGCAAGGTGACCCACTTAGCCCCCTTCTATTCTCTCAAGGGATGGAGTCCCTTTCATACCTTGTGGATGAGGAATGGCTAATGGGCGCCTCAAGCCCGGTAGAGGCCGTTCTGCTGCCCCGAACCACCTCATTTATGCTGATGATCTACTTTTCTTGTGTAAGGGCACCTCACGCTCCCTCATGATGGTCAGAGACATCCTTTGCATGTTTAACTCTCTCTCGGGGCTGAAAATGAATGCTAGGAAGAGCAAGCTCTTCCATCCCAAACACTACCCTAATGACTTTGCCTCTACCCTCCAAGTGGGTATCCTGAGGCAGTCTCTACCGATAAACTACTTGGGGCTCCATCTCGCCTCCTCCTATGGGAGGAGTAATGACACTAGGGCACTGAAGGATAGGGTGAGGGCCTTTCTTGGTGGCTGGAAGGCAACGATCCTTTCTACAACCAACCGTTTGCAACTATTGAAATCTGTCATCCCTAGTGTCACCCTTTATTAGCTTGCCGGTACTCTTATTTTCCTTTTCTCTGTCCATAGGATCAACATGCTTTGTGCGGATTTTCTGCGGGGCCGTAGACGACATGACATTGCTTGGGCTATAGTCTGCCTTCGCAAATTGGAAGAGGCGCTTGTCGTAAGATCGTTGGCTACTCTCTACGATGCCGTGGTTACCTCTTGGACTTGTAGGTTACTTTCACCCGACTCCTCCATTTGGGTGCTGTTCATGCGCGGAAATACCTATATGCTCGTCCCTTATGGGAAGTCCAACCTTCTAGTTTTGACCCTAGAATTCGGAAAGAGACCTTGAGTGGCAGGGATGCTCTCACTGGGGCTATTATAGGTGATGTCCCCCCACCCCCACTCATGGACACACTCGTCCAAGGGGTTCTCCTTCTCTGACGCCTTTGATCACCTTCGCCCCATGGGAGAAATCACCCTGTAGGCTGCCAGCGTCTGGGCGAAGCGTACGACCCCTAAGTTTTCTTGCACTCTCTACAGGACGGTCATGTAATGCCTCCCTACCTCTGACATGCTCACTAAATCTGGAATTTATGCTCCTTCCACTTGCTACCTTTGCTCTAGTGTTCAAGAGTCCCGTGCCCATCTACTTTTCAACTGCCTCTTCTCTTCTATAGTTTGGTTAGGTGCTTGCTCGGCCTTATGCTTGCCCTCGTCGTTGCCCCTGTTGCTCCTAGATACTTTGACTTGGATAAGAGACCTCTCATACACTGTGGTCCGTGAGAGACTGTGCTTAATGCTCGTCGATGTTGTATGGGGTATCTGGTCCAAAATGAATCAACATTGGTCCTCTGGTTATCCCATCCCGACCTTGAAGACTTTGAATTTTATTGTCTATACGGTTCGCTTAATAGGGGGTTAAGGTTGGGCCTGAGTTTTTGTCTTTTCAGGTCCCACTACAACCTTCCCCAACCCTATCCAACTCGATCTTATATTGTATACCCTAGGATAGATGAGTCCATACTTTTAGCTTTGGAATATATTGAATAGTTGCATACCAAAAAAACTGTCGGTCTGTATGTATGTTTAAGGATAACTATTAATTGACATGTCATTTTTCTGGTTGTAGTTCCTCTCCTCTGCTAGAATTCTCAATCTACATCTCCTAAACTACTGTTGTACAAGTTTGATTTATTGTTGGCTTCTTCGTGACGATACCACTTAATGTCTCAAGCTTAAATCTTTATCGGAGAAGATTGTTACCCACAACTTATTGGGCTAGGGTCTAAATTAAAATATTGATATGTATTCAAAATGCATATCCGAGGTTATCAAGCCCTAACTCTCCACTTTTACAACACACTCACACTTTTTGAATTTTAGATGCCGGACTATACATTTCAACGCAACAATATGTACATCACCATGAATTCATTACAATTCAACACAATAATTGTGTACAGGACATGAGAATAAAAAAAGGAAGCAAATCCAATGCCATCAATCAATCAAGTAATTGATAAAAGAAAATTAATAGTACTTCTAACAAAATTCATCTAATAAACCATTTCTTTATTCGAAATTTGTTATTTCATTATCCTTTACTTCTACTTAAGCCCCACCAATTATTTATATAATACTATACATACATGCTGTCAAACCCTAATATACCCAAATTCAGTCCACCATAGTGACACAGACAGAGAGAGACGATGATGGTAGTCGTTACATCAACGCCAAGTTTTGATCTGACAAGGTTGGAGGTAAGTTTATGTGATCTGCAACGTTGAGGGTAGGCGAAGTTGAAGCGTATCTGTGGATGGATAATTGACGCAACAATGGTATGGTATCCTAAGGGCCCGTTCGGTTTGGGAATAAGCAGGAATAAGGATGGGGAATAAGGAGAATAAGGGTCTATTCTTTGTTCGGCTGGAGGATATGAATAAGGAGAATAATGTGAAATAAAGGTAGGTAAGGTGGGATAAGATAGGCTAAGAGTGAAATAATGGGGATAGTCGTACCACTGGGAATCGTATCGGGAGGAGAATTGGCTCCTTATTCCAGGGCTTATTCTCCAACCAAACATGTCCTAAGATGATTTCTTGAGAATAATACATGCGTGTTTTCGCCTGTAATTGAAGGTGTTTGTATACACCTATGTTTCCGTTATCGTCCAACAGAGTTGAATAGAAGTTCCAAAATTTTGTAGTTCAATCATTTTACATCTATTTATTCAAAGGCATAATCATGAAAGTAAGAACTAAGAGCCTTTTTCTTTTGATCTGGATCCATGCCATATGATATTCGTTTACGAATTTGTTAAATAATTGAAGCACTTGTCTAGTGTTGTCTGAATAGGTTCACTATAAACATAAACATATCAATGTGTAAAACTACCTCTGAAATCATGTATTTGACGTCTTAATAATATTTTTTAGCATCAAAAATTTGTCCTAGGACATATATTGACTAAGTATCAAACTTCGAGAATATATATTACGAGTGTTTAGTGAGTATGGAGTGATTATTCTTTTTGTTTCAAAAATAAATAAATAAATAAATAAATAAATAAATAAATAAATGCTGGTATAGTTGGATGCACACGACTGTGTTGGTGTCCCATAGATACATCCCAATTATTTGATTTTTTTTAAAATATGGATTTCCCACGATTAATTATGTCATGCCTAGAAACAACCTACTGAAATTTTTGGTACGGGTTAATTGTATTTTATTGGCCTAGTTTAAATAGACGCGTTTCATATAATACAGAATGACTTCAAAAAATTTTAAAATAAATAGATATCTTAGGAGATGGACTCATCCATCAAAACTCATAGCTATTGTATTCAATGTGTGTATGTAAATATGTATATATGATGTAATTTTGGAAGAATCATCCACAATTACGATAATCCTCTATCAAGACTCTAAAATAAGTAATTTAGGATTTTTACACATACTAGAATTAAGAGGCCATAAGGGTCACATGTGTTAAACACGTAAGCACATGACAAGCCATTATGTAATAAAAAGTTGTGAATTATTTCATTATCTAAATAAACTGTGTTTATACTTATAAGTTCCTTTGGTACAATTAGGATGTTGTATCATGGTTATCTTTAGGGCGGAGCATTGGGTCGGGCTGGCCCGAACCTGACCCTTACCCGACCCGCAAAAGACCGGACCCGATCCGGATCACATGTATAAATGGGTCGGGCCCGGGCCCTCATATTTCAAAAATATTATGATCGGGTCGGGCCAGACCCGAACCCGAAGTACAAATGGGCCGGGCCTGGGCCTTCATATTTCAAAATATCACGTTAGAACCAAATTAGGGGACATGGATTTGTAGTCACAATACATCCAATATTTCCTTCAATCATGAATAGTGATATTATATTATAACAATGCATCCGATATTCATGTGTTATGGATGAACTATATCCATAACAACAAATTGGAATCAAAGTGCAACTTCATAGAATCAAAATGGGTGTGGGTTGAGCCTGGCCCGAACCCGAGTCCAACCAGAACCCTGAGCCCGATCACGCGGGCCTTGGGTCGGACCCAGGCCCTCGATTTGCAAAAAAAAAGAGGGCCTCGACCCATCCCAAGGCCCACGGAAAATTGATGGGTTCGGGTCGGGCTTTCCCGAGTTGGGCCGGGTCGAGCCCAATGCTCCACCCTAGTTATCTTGATATCATAGAGTTGTTGATCTAGAGAGTTAGATCATAGAGACTGATGCATTTTATAGATCTAAGGAGTTAGATCAACAACACAATCGACATTGTCGAAGTGATATTGAAGAGGGATCTCCAGTATGAGAAGAAGATGACAATCTTTCTCCAAAGACTGACATCCAACTGACCTTTTGACAAGGGTCCTCTGTATAGGAATACATATTAATAGGTGTCAGATAAGTCAAGTTAAGGTGTTACTAAAAGTCGAAAGTGTTGATCAAAAGTCAGTTGTGGTCAGAGTGTCAAAATGTTGACCAAAAGTAAAAGTATTAATGTTAGGTCAAAGTGTTGACTTGACGAGAGAGATAACTTAAGACATATATCATATACTATCATGAACATGCATACATCTTTTGACCGGAGATAAATATACTTTAGTATGTCCAAGTATACACATTTGGTAGACCAATATATTGATGGCCTGACACGGTTTATATATTGACGAGCTAATGAGCGTACAATGGAATATAGATGTATGCTCTCTATAGAAAGAATAAAAAATGTTTATACTTTCTGAATCAGGAATGGGTTCCTCTCATTGGCCGCCACCCTCCCCTATTTGTAGCTGCAGTCGAGGGAGGGGAGGGAACAGTGGTTGATGATCAAAGAGGAAGGGTGAGCAAGTGCCTTGGCAGTTGATGGAAGGGGAGAGGGAGTTGCCGTTGGGAGTCTAGAAAGATAAGGGGAGAGACCCCTTTTGTTGCTTGGAGGAAAGTTATGGGGTGACGTCAGCACTGAGGTCATCCAATTATTATTTTATTTTCTTTCTTTTGAAGACAACTTGTCCTACAAAATAAGAGAAAAAATAGTAATAGTTTTTTGGGATTTTTACCCCATGAACCTCTATAAAGGTTGTAAATTACCTCCACGACCTTTAAAACATCGATATTCCTCTCTCGACCCCGTAAACTTACTCCGTCTTATCCCATAGACCATGCCATTAATTTGAGACTTCTTGGGTTAACTATCTTGGGTTTAAGTTGAGTTAATCAAACCCTATCAAATCTAATGGTATATTTTCTTCCACACTCTCTCCCCTTCTTTCTTCTCCCCTCCTCCCTCTTACACTCTCTCTCTCCTACCTTCTTCACTCTCACAGGACGAAGCCCTATTCCTGCATCTGGCAATATGAGTATGGCCTGGAGGAGTCGCTCGATGGTATAGAGATGATGGCGGAGACAAGGGCACACACAGAGGGGAGGCCGAACTAGCGGGAGGAGGAGGCAACGTCCATGGGGGTATCGTCGTTTTTCTAGATGGGAAAGAGCATGACCATGAGGTTCTCTTCTTGGACGTCTACCTCCTTCTCCCTCTTTGAAGTTGGCCTCCTCCTCTTGATTTTCCCTGATGGAGGGCCACGGTGATGACGACCTCCTTCGCCTCATCTCCCCCCAACACCACGAGCTCACCACCGAGTCCAACCTTGACTTCACCTTCTGCCTCCAACTTCAGGAGGCCATCGCTGCCTCCATCCCCTCCTCCATCACCGCCCAAACCCCCACCCCCTCCACACCCCGACCCTAACATCAACTTTGACCTTGACTCCCATCCACCTCCAAACTCTAGAGCTCCAACACTTCATTTAGGAGCACCATGATGACAACTGTTGTCGCATTGAGATGGAACGCCTCACCGAGGACCTCCATATTTAC
Organism: Ottelia alismoides; assembly: GCA_037367405.1. Taxonomy (NCBI): domain Eukaryota; kingdom Viridiplantae; phylum Streptophyta; class Magnoliopsida; order Alismatales; family Hydrocharitaceae; genus Ottelia; species Ottelia alismoides. The sequence continues at coordinate 261,735 of JAZKJV010006978.1, read as the reverse complement.
GCGCACGACATCCTATTTGTCTATGGAGATGGAGCAGTCGAGGTGGTTGCTTTGGGAGGAGGTCAACTACCTCCTCGATTGCAGCAGCATGGAGGCAAGACACAACCCATCGATGATAAAAGAGAGTGAAGGGGTGGAACCCTTTTCATTTTCAAGAGAAAGTGGATGAGGGGATGGATGAAATCACCATTGTGGTTTCTGATGTCAGCATCCCAATGACATCTTTGGTAAATTTCCTAAACAAGAAGGATCATATGCACCTCATTTTAACATGCAAATGGATATGGGTTAAATACAAGGGTTGTGGAGTAAGGGTAAGAAATTTTACGGGTCGATGGAGTAATATTGATGTTTCAAAGGTCATGGAGGTAATTTACAAAGTTTATAGGATTCATGGGGTAAAAATCCCCAGTTTTTTAAGTGACTTTTGGCCCATATCAGTTTTTCTCTCTCTTTTTTTAAATATATACAAAGCTTGTTAGATGCAAAGATTGTTTTATTATGCATTTTTATCGAATTTCATAAGTAAAAGCTACAAGAATACGTTGATGAGTATTGTACATTTTTTTATCATTTTTAATGCTGTGTATGCGAAAAGATGAAATATGAATTATGCATAAACTGATGCTTGGATTAGACTAGGATTTTGCTCAAAAAAGAATATAATATATAATAAATTATCTATTCTCAAAGCATGATCATCGATAATTTAAATATCCATTATGACCTTCTAGTATTCAAACTTATTATTGTCCATTGAATATGAATCATATCATGATGTTATGTCGCGGGTATGATTCTCATGTGTTGTTTGGAGTTGGAATAGATCCCGTAGCAGGTACGTATATTATCCTATATACTTAAGATCACTGGATGTGTTATTCATGTGCTATCATATCAGGTCACAATGATTATCCTTAGGTGACATATGAATATATGTGAGACAAGTTAGCACAATGAGGTGGTGATGTTAACTATGTTCCTTTGTGAGTTAAACTTATAATCATGCATAATAATGAAAATAGTTAAAATAATATAATAAAAGTATAACCTAGTTGAGAGTGATGATTTTACAAGCATTGGGTATTAAGGAGGGAAATGTGCCTAAATGTGATTTTGGAGATATTTAGTGGAAGATGAGATGGATTTGAAGATCTTGGAAGTATAAGCACTAAGATAATTATAAACAAGTATGTATAAGAATTATGGGAGTTTTGGGAACGTACTTACGAACACGTACTTCAAAAGAATGCCTACAGAGGCATCCCAACCCTAAAGTGGTAAATACATTAGAGTCATAGTGTGAGACCCAGCATAGGTCAAGATTGCAAACTTACCACAAAAGTAAAATAGACCAATAGAGAACATGGAGTATTGGGAAGTTAGTTAGGATGCACGTACCTTAATGCATGCTACAAAGGCACCCCAACCCTAAGGTACCTAGTATTTTGGAATCATAGCACGAGGCCCAATATAGATCAAGACTACATACTATCCATGTTGCAAAAGTTAGATAGCTAAATGGATACATCATGAGAGGTTAAGTGTCGGCATCTTAGGGCACCCACTGACTGGGTTGTACAATACGACGATAAAGGGAGAATTGAATTGAAGGGGATAAGTTGTACGAAATGGATGCACATACTGTAATTGTTTGTGTACATGATGAGATAATACGATATAGATGGTAATTTGAGGTTGAATGGAATGATTATGAGATTCATCACTAGTTCTCAGTATCTAGAGGAAACAAAGGAAAGTCTTTTCCTCTACTACTTGGGAGTGGGATTTAAATGATCAATGTGTAGGCTCTTATGCATTAACCTATGCCATATGTGAAGTATAGGGTTTAGGCCTTAGTACATCATGGAAGCATGAAGATCGCCTTACATGCAATCAAGAGCAACTAATCGCACTAGTTGCTCGAAGCAGAAGCAACTAAAAAATTATTAAGATGAAATCACATGATATGGGAATCATTCTCATATGGTTTCATCAAGATCACAAACATTTAATAGTATTACCTCTTGAAGCGTGTTTACGATCGCGTGTCTCCAAATGAAGAGACCTCCTGTCTCAAGTTCAATCCAACAACGGATGCACTAGCAGGCGCATGGATGAGACGCGTAGATCTCACAATCCTAATTGGTGATCCGATCATGGGGTCTCATGGTTTCGTCTCATGAAATGTGAAGCCTTCCTCACAATCAATAAGCATCAAAGAAGGCGGAGATCTATGAGCAATCGATCCGACAGCACAACAACGTTGCGATGACGTAGGGCTCTCACAAGAAATAAGATGGATGGACTCAATATATATATATATATATATATATATATATATATATATCTTGGGTGTGTATGAGAATGTGTGTGTATATGTGTGTGAGAGAGATTTTGCTTTCTTAGTTGCAAGAGAAAGAGCTAGATCTAGCCTTTCTTTTATAGCAAATTGGATGGTGGAGATGCACTCCAAATTCAAATCAATGGCCATGATTTTGTTACATAAATTTACATAATTAATTAATTTTAAAAAAATAAATATATTGAATAATATTCAATAAATTTAAATTCAATTAAATCAATTAATGTGGGATAATTTTGGAAAGGAGTGGAGCCTCCTTCCTTTCTAGGGTGGATGGCCACCAAGGAGTCCTACTCCTTGTGGCCGGACTCCTTGGTGGCCGTCCACTCCTAATAAGGAGTGGGATCCAATTCTTTACAACTTTGATGAGATCTCATATTTCATTAATTATCCCACATGTGCAATAACTTTTATTGCAAAATTATTCACCAAAATAATTCCAAATTATTTTTTGATAATTCAAATTATGCCACTGACAATTATGAATCATATTCAACCGCCTAATATAAAATGGAAGTTGTATTTACAATTAATTGTACATTAAAAATCCAATTTACATTAACATTTAATTCATAAATCCTATTTACAATTAAATTTCTCTAACATATTATAAACCACACATAATATTTATGATTATTATGGATAGTGTTATCCTTATTAAGTACATCTTTGATAATTAAATCATATTTAATTATCTTAGATGGCTATTCTCATGTGTCCAAATAATATGAATCATATTCAAATTATTCATTATAATTAAATCACATTTATCATCAATTTTCCAGTGCTCGGATACTTTATCAATAATAGAATTGTTCTTGAACCTTTTCATGAAAACATGCCTTCTCCGCAGATACTTGGAGATAAGGACATAGCGATTGTGCATTCCATGTACATTGACTTGGATATTGAGATCGTATCTCAAATCCACATCTCGAAGACCTCTAAAAAATGTTTGATTAAATTAAACTACAAATATAATATTCTCATCGCATCTGAATCACATTCAAATCAATGTCCAACATTTGGACTAAGACTAGATTACTAAGCTACTTATAAGAGTCACTAAAATACAAACTTTTTTATCACTCCCTCGAAATGGAAGTGTCATGGTTATATAATCGTTTATGATGACATCATCCTTGAGTATTCCTAATAACTATACATCATGCATATTGGAAGATCTAGAATAAACCCAAAGTTTTAGATCATATTTAAATTGTCTTCTTCAGGGTTTTATAATTAAGTTTCTCATTTTGTCATTTGGAGTTGGTATTGATCATATGATTTTCAGAAGCATATATCATACCTATAAATTCATGTCATGCTTCAAAAGCAAGAGAAGCATGCATGGAATTTGATTGATCCTAATACCTTATGAGTGAACTCATATCTTCCGGTACAGTGGTGAACCTGTATGATCGCTTTGAGAGGTCGTATTACTCATATGCCCTTATATGAACACCAGCTCGTTGGTGTATAGACCTTGATTCAGTCATCAACCTAATGGTCTGTCTAATGTACATACTTAGACATATAGTAATACGTCTATCTCCGTTCATATGATGCATGCCTATATCGTGACAACATACGACATGTCTTGGTTATTTTGATCTTGTTATGTCATCTCTTTGACCTAACTTATCCGACACCTCTGAATCTCCATTCCTATGCAAAGGACATGCAACAAGAGGTCGGTTAGATATCAACCTTTAGAGAAGGATTGTCATCTCCTTATGAGGTTGGAGATATGTTCTCAACAATCATTTAACAATGCCTGATGCATCCTCAACTCTTTAGATATCATACAAGAACCAACCTCTAGGATTCAACCATTGAATCAACAACTGTATGATTATTAAGATGGACATGGTACATAACCTTAATTATACTAAGGAACCTTATAAGTGCATTCATTCATTTAATATCTGATAAGGAGTTAAATGAATCAACACATTTTATTAATATAAAATATTACAATAATAATTATTGTAGAAATGGTTCGTCTGGGGATCACATGTCTAACACTATGTCACCATGGACCTTTACACATGGGTCGTGGATTCCGGTGGTTCTGTAGTGGTTTTCGTGTGAGTGATTTATTGCCTCACTTATCTGAAAGCACTGAGGTCATCCAATTATTATTTTATTTTCTTTCTTTTGAAGACAACTTGTCCTACAAAATAAGAGAAAAAAATAGTAATAGTTTTTGGGATTTTTACCCCATGAACCTATAAAGGTTGTAAATTACCTCCACGACCTTTAAAACATCGATATTCCTCTCTCGACCCCGTAAACTTACTCCATCTTATCCCATAGACCATGCCATTAATTTGAGCCTTATTGGGTTAACTATCTTGGGTTTAAGTTGAGTTAATCAAACCCTATCAAATCTAATGGTAGATTTTCTTCCACACTCTCTCTCCTTCTTTCTTCTCCCCTCCTCCCTCTTACACACTCTCTCCTACCTTTTTCACTCTCTCAGGACGAATCCCTATTCCTGCATCTGGCAATATGAGTATGGCATGGAGGAGCCGCTCGATGGTATAGAGATGAAGGTGGAGACAAGGGCACACACGGAGGGGAGGCCAAACTTGCGGGAGGAGGAGGAGGCAACCTCCATGGGGGCATCGTCGTTTTTCTAGATGGGAAAGAGCACGACGATGAGGTTCTCTTCTTGGATGGTTATCTCCTCCTCCCTCTTTGAAGTTGGCCTCCTCCTCTCGATTTTCCCTGATGGAGGGCCACAGTGATGACGACCTCCTCCGCCTCATCTCCCCCCAACACCACAAGCTCACCACCGAGTCCAACCTTGACTTCACCTTCTGCCTCCAACTTCAGGAGGCCATCGTCGCCTCCTTCACCACCCCAAACCCCCATTCCCTCCACACCCCGAGCCTAACATCAACTTTGACCTTGACCCCCCCCACCTCCGAACTCTAGAGCTCCAACGCTTCATTCAGGAGCACCGTGGTGACAACTGTTGTCGCATTGAGATGGCACGTGTCACCATGGACCTCCATATTTACGCGCATGACATCCTATTTGTCTATTGAGATGGAGCAGTCGAGGTGGTTGCTTTGGGAGGAGGTCAACTACCTCCTCGATTGCAGCATCATGGAGGCAAGACACAACCCATCGATGATAAAAGAGAGTGAAGGGGTGGAACCCTTTTCATTTTCAAGAGAAAGTGGATGAGGGGATGGATGAAATCACCATTGTGGTTTCTGATGTCAGCATCCCAATGACATCTTTGGTAAATTTCCTAAACAAGAAGGATCATATGCATCTCATTTTAACATGTAAATGGATATGGGTTAAATACAAGGGTTGTGGAGTAAGGGTAAGAAATTTTACGGGTCGATGGAGTAATATTGATGTTTCAAAGGTCATGGAGGTAATTTACAAAGTTTATAGGATTCATGGGGTAAAAATCCCCAGTTTTTTTAAGTGACTTTTGGCCCATATCAGTTTTTTCTCTCTCTTTTTAAATATATACAAAGCTTGTTAGATGCAAAGATTGTTTTATTGTGCATTTTTATCGAATTTCATAAGTAAAAGCTACAAGAATACGTTGATGAGTATTGTACATTTTTTTATCATTTTTAATGCAGTGTATGCGAAAAGATGAAATATGAATTATGCATAAACTGATGCTTGGATTAGACTAGTATTTTACTCAAAAAAGAGTATAATATATGATAAATTATCTATTCTCAATGCATGATCATCGATCATTTAAATATCCATTATGACCTTCTAGTATTCAAACTTATTATTGTCCATTGAATCTGAATCATATCATGATGTTATGTCGCGGGTGTGATTCTCATGTGTTGTTTGGAGTTGGAATAGATCCAGTAGCAGTTATGTATATTATCCTATATACTTAAGATCACTGGATGTGTTATTCATGTGCTATCATATCAGGTCACAATGATTATCCTTAGGTGACATATGAATATATGTGAGACAAGTTAGCACAATGAGGTGGTGATGTTAACTATGTTCCTTTGTGAGTTAAACTAATAATCATGCATAATAATGAAAATAGTTAAAATAATATAATAAAAGTATAACCTAGTTGAGAGTGATGATTTTACAAGCATTGGGTATTAAGGAGGGAAATGTGCCTAAATGTGGTTTTGGAAATATTTAGTGGAAGATGTGATGCATATGAAGTATTTGAAGATCTTGGAAGTATAAGCACTAAGATAATTATAAACAAGTATGTATAAGAATTGTGGGAGTTTTGGGAACGTACTTAGGAACACGTACTTCAAAAGAATGCCTACAGAGGCATCCCAACCCTAAAGTGGTAAATACATTCGTGAGACCCAGCATAGGTCAAGATTGCAAACTTACCACAAAAGTAAAATAGACCAATAGAGAACATGGAATATTGGGAAGTTAGTTAGGATGAACATACCTTAATGCATGCTACAAAGGCACCCCAACCCTAAGGTACCTAATACTTTGGAGTCATAGCACGAGACCCAATATAGATCAAGACTACATACTATCCATGTTGCAAAAGTTAGATAGCTAAATGGATACATCATGAGAGGTTAAGTGTCGGCATCTTAGAGCACCCACTGACTGGGTTGTACAATACGACGATAAAGGGAGAATTGAATTGAAGGGGATAAGTTGTACGAAATGGATGCACATACTATAATTATTTATGTACATGATGAGATAATACGATATAGATGGTAATTTGAGGTCGAATGGAATGATTATGAGATTCATCACTAGTTCTCGATATCCAGAGGAAATAAAGGAAAGTCTTTTCCTCTACTACTTGGGAGTGGGATTTAAATGATCAATGGGTAGGCTCTTATGCATTGACATATGCCATATGTGAAGTATAGGGTTTAGGCCTTAGTACATCATGGAAGCATGAAGATCGCCTTACATGCAATCAAGAGCGACTAATCGCACTAGTTGCTCAAAGCAGAAGCAACTAAAAAATTATTAAGATGAAATCACATGATATGGGAATCATTCTTATATGGTTTCATCAAGATCACAAACATGTAATAGTATTACCTCTTGAAGCGTGGTTACGATCGCGTGTCTCTAAACGAAGAGACCTCCTGTCTCAAGTTCAATCCAACAACGGATGCACTAGCAGGCGCGTGGATGAGACGTGTAGATATCACAATCCTAATTGGTGATCCGATCATGGAGTCTCATGGTTTCGTCTCATGAAATGTGAAGCCTTCCTCACAATCAATAAGCATCGAAGAAGGCGGAGATCTATGAGCAGTCGACCCGATAGCACAACAACATTGCGATGGCGGTAGGGCTCTCACAAGAAATAAGATGGATGGACTATATATATATATATATATATATATATATATATATATCTTGGGTGTGTATGAGAATGTGTGTGTGTATGTGTGACAGAGAGATTTTGCTTTCTTAGTTGTAAGAGAAAGGGCTAGATCTAGCCTTTCTTTTATAGCAAATTGGATGGTGAAGATGCACTCCAAATTCAAATCAATGGCCATAATTTTGTTACATAAATTTACATAATTAATTAATTTTAAAAAAGTAAATATATTGAATAATATTCAATAAATTTAAATTCAATTAAATCAATTAATGTGGGATAATTTTGGAAAGGAGTGGAGCCTCCTTCCTTTCTAGGATGGATGGCCACCAAGTGGGATCCAATTCTTTACAACTTTGATGAGATCTCATATTTCATTAATTATCCCACATGTGCAATAACTTTTATTGAAAAATTATTCACCAAAATAATTCCAAATTATTTTTTGATAATTTAAATTATGCCACTGACAATAATGAATCATATTCAACTGCCTAATATAAAATGGAAGTTGTATTTACAATTAATTATACATTGAAAATCCAATTTACATTAACATTTAATTCATAAATCCTATTTACAATTAAATTTCTCTAACATATTATAAACCACACATAATATTTATGATTATTATGGATGGTGTTATCCTTATTAAGCACATCTTTGATAATTAAATTATATTTAATTATCTTAGATGGCTATTCTCATGTGTCCAAATAATATGAATCATATTTAAATTATTCATTATAATTATATCACATTTATCATCAAATTTCCAGTGCTCGGATACTTTATCAATAATAGAATTGTTCTTGAACTTTTTCAAGAAAACATGCCTTCTCCGCAGATGCTTGGAGATAAGGACATAGCGATTGTACATTCCATGTACATTGACTTAGATATTGAGATCGTATCTCAAATCCACATCTCGAAGACCTCTAAAAAATGTTTGATTAAATTAAACTACAAATATAATATTCTCATCGCATCTGAATCACATTCAGATCAATGTCCAACATTTAAACTAAGATTAGATTACTAATCTACTTATAGGAGTCACTAAAATACAAACTTTTTTTATCACTCCCTCGAAATGGAAGTGTCATGGTTATATAATCGTTTATGATGACATCATCCTTGAGTATTCCTAATAACCATACATCATGCATATTGGAAGACCTAGAATAAACCCAAAGTTTTAGATCATATTTAAATTGTCTTCTTCTGGGTTTTATAATTAAGTTTCTCATTTTGTCATTGGGAGTTGGTATTGATCATGATTTTCAGAAGCATATATCATACCTACAAATTCATGTCATGCTTCAAAAGCAAGAGAAGCATGCATGGAATTTGATTGATCCTAATACCTTATGAGTGAACTCATATCTTACGGTACAGTGGTGAACCTGTATGCTCGCTTTGAGAGATCGTATTACTCATATGCCCTTATATGAACACCAGCTCGTTGGTGTATAGACCTTGATTCGGTCATCAACCTAATGGTATGTCTAATGTACATACTTAGACATATAGTAATACATCTATCTCCGGTCATATGATGCATGCCTATATCGTGACAACATACGACATGTCTTGGTTATTTTGATCTTGTTATGTCATCTCTTTGATCTAACTTATCCGAGACCTCTGAATCTCCATTCCTATGCAAAGGACATGCAACAAGAGGTCGGTTAGATATCAACCTTTAGAGAAGGATTGTCATCTCCTTATGAGGTTGGAGATCTGTTCTCAACAATCATTTAACAATGCCTGATGCATCCTCAACTCTTTAGATATCATACAAGAACTAGCCTCTATGATTCAACCATTGAATCAACAACTGTATGATTATTAAGATGGCCATGGTACATAACCTTAATTATACTAAGGAATCTTATAAGTACATTCATTCATTTAATATCTGATAAGGAGTTAAATGAATCAACACATTTTAATAATATAAAATATTACAAGAACAATTATTGTAGAAATGGTTCGTCTGGGAATCACTTGTCTAACACTGTCACCATGGACCTTTACACATGGGTCGTGGATTCCGGTGGTTCTGTAGTGGTTTTCGTGTGAGTGATTTATTGCCTCACTTATTGGAAAGCAGCTAAGTATACCGCATACTCGGTCTCATACTCATACTTGGTAGCCTCGTCGCTCCGAGTACGATGAAACAACCATGTATGCGAGCTGACTCGCATACTCGGTCAAGTATGCCCCCTATGCGGTCGCCTACTCAGTCGCTTTTCTAATAAAAAACCCAAATCCAAATAACCCCACCTGCCTTAAACTAAAAGCCATTCCCACACATCGTACCCCTCAAAACATTTGGATGCTTTTGGAATTTGAAGATGAATGTCGATCAGAATGAAGCTTTTAGATGCTTTATATTTTTGACTATATTTGAATACACAACATTTTGAATGCCTGTGTTTTTGGAGCCTATTTTATTTATTGACAACACTTGAAGGAAGTTATATGTGATATGCTCTTTCAGTTATTGTTTTTGCTCATTTGACTATATATTACCTTTTATCCCAATAGTTTTATTCCTTGTACCCTTAATTCTTTATTTTTATAATCAACATATATGATATTCAGAGAATATTAACATACTATTAAATATTTATTTATATTTCTAATAATACAAAATATTAAACCACATAAAATCACATACTCCATGCATAATTTCCCGCATATCGCATACTTGATATGCAGTGAGCCCTCTGACTGAATATCGCATACCACCTTCCTGAACTTTGGCCTCACTTGTCGGACTTAGTTAGGCGAGAGGTTGAATATATTATGAGTAAAGAAAGATTAATGGAAATGTCCCATCTATCGGGGTTGTCCCAGTGAGATGAGTATATCGAATAAATGACTGCATGAATGTTTGTTGGCATGTGACATGCTTAGAGGAGATTGTATATTCAGAGAGTTTGACACAACTCTCGTGGTTCCAATAAGTCCTAGATGGAGTGTTAGTTCTACTCCCTGATTTTTTCGATGTGTTGCGAATCTGTCAATTGGGCGTAGTGCTACATGTACTGCCAGTAATTTCACGTCCCTAGTACAACACTTCTCAAAGACTTGTACTTTTCTCATAAGGGTGTATCTGATGTGGTCCCATTTGACCGTGATGTACTCGTTTCCAGGTATTCCCCTTGAGGTAGGTGAGTTTGGGTAAATGGTTCGAGGTATTGAGGTTTGGTTTGTTTAAGTTGGTTTCTCAATTGCACAGTGTGTGACTGTTGAGGGTTTTATATAAGTATTAAAACTCAACAATTATGAATGGCGGTTGTTTTGTATTGTACTCTTACATATGTTATATGTAATAATATTCTCATTGAAATACTTAGCTAATCATGGAAAGAATGAGGTAACAATATGACCATTTAGAATGTAAAAACTTGAGAATACAAATGGAGACTGCTATAAAATATTGAATGATGAATCTTTGTAAATATGCAGCCTTGGTGGGCATACAAGAAAGAAGGGTACATTAATAAACAATATCGGATGAGAAAGAGAATAAATGAGTGGACATATCTCTCTTGTTATTCGTTGATTTTGACTTATTGAAAGATGAATGTTGATATGAGTCGATAGCCAGATCTTTTAGGATCCTTTACGATTGTGAACTCTTACTAATGGACGTCGAGTTTGAGTTATTTTGTAGTGGTTCTTGTGCACTTAGCGTTGTATTGCGTTGTGAGCCAAGTTACACTTTCTAAGAATGTTTTGCCATCGTGGCACCATGGCAGTTTACCATTGTGCTTCTTTGTACACTTACATTGTTTATCTTATATTTTTTAGCTGTTTAACTCTGTACTGGATAATTTTTCTCATAAAGTGGATCCAACAAGTGTTGCTAGTGTTGCCACGTCAGGAAGCTGCTTTGGGATCAGACTTGACCTTGTGATTGTTGCACTGTTCAGAAGTATGTGCTTATAATTATAGCTATACCGTTTATAATAGTAGATTACTTTGTGTAGCTTCAGCATTTCTATAATTCCAGTTATGTAAATTTCATTTAGTTTACGACCCAGTTATAACTTGTTTATATATATACTGTTGGGAACCATGTATAAGATTATTATTAGAGCATTTTATTTCAGTTGTTTCTCTCCGTCCTCCCATTCTGACTGATAATCACGATGTATGAAAGTGGTTATTAATGAGTATCTAGATCCTAGGGATAGGACATTATTATCTTTATGGGCGTTATCGCTTTCTTGATCGGGGTCACCTTCTTTAGTGGTATCAGAGCCTTCTCGGCGATGCCGCCTCTAGTAGAGTCGATGCACCATAGACTTCTTTAGCATAGGGTCTGTTGCAATATTCTTTACAACATTCAAGAGCTTTGGCTATGTGAGCATTGTATTACACCTTCGTGTCGACCACCTTCCACTTGATAGGCATGAGCTTGGGAGGTTAGGTGTGTGGAGAGATCACCATTATTTTGTTATCTATGTTGATAGTGTCACCCATTGTAAAGCGAAGAGAAGCAAAAAATGACTTAACTATCTTTTGATTTCACTCCTTTACCTCCTTTTTTTATTTGTTGCTATTTCAACCTTTCTTTTTGTTTCAATTTTTCTCTTGTAACTACAAGTAAAGCAATGCACTTGATATTACACAGTTGGGTATACTAGATGTCAGTGATGGAATGACCCATGGTTGAGTTGAGATTAGGGGAAAGGCTAGGTGGAGGCAATTGACGAGCAATAATGGTGGTGCTTCCTAAAAACAAAGGAAGAATTGGGTTCATATTGAGGTTGAAGGTGGGGGTATGTCATAACATGCTAATTGGCAATAATAATATGTATTCGATGTAATAAGACAAATCAACACTTAATCAATACTGAATCGAATGATCTCCACGAAGAGAATTTAACTTTAGTTTCTCCCGAGTAAGTCCATGGTCGAACACAAGGAGACAATCAATTAGATAAATTGGTTTAGGTATTCAATATTTAATTTAGCAATTTAATGGTGATCTAGGTCAAGCAATAATACATAATGCAATGCATGATATTTTTAAAAGATTTTCTATGCAGATAATGCAACATTAATTTTACACTGCACAAACAGATAAGAAAGCTCCTGATGAAAGAATAAATAACTTGATTAATTAATTCTACAATCAATGAAATCAATAATCCACCGTTTAAGATTCGAATGATCAATTCAAAAATAGATAATTCCCTAAAGTCTTAATATGCAATGAGGAAGTGATTTCTCTATTAATTATCTAATCAAAAATATTAATGATAAATGATTTAATTTCGAACCCTAATTAGATGTTGAACACGTCAGGGTATTCAACGAATCATCAATTAATGAAAAGATCAATTATCAATTAATTTTCAAGGGTGAAAAGACAATTTATGCATTTTGAAATTTGATGAGTACAAGATATATCAATTCATTATTAAAATACATCAAATTAAAGAGTGCAAAATTATCTTCAAAATGATACTAATTTCATTAAATTTGGATAAACGATTCAGAAATTATTCAAGAAACCACACATGGCATAATTGTAATAAAAATAACTTCATTTAATTACAAGAAGGTCCGTGCAGGGCATTCCCACCCCCTGACATGAGGAATCCATTCTCTATAACAAACACACCCCTAGCACTTCCTGACCTTGAATTCCAAAAACCTTTTTATCCGGCACATGTACTATAATTCTTTTCCCTTCCTGTTCCTATCCTGATTGTTTCGATGGGGATTTCACTTGAGCTCTGACACCTGACCTTTGTTGGAACCACCAATTGTTACTCAGATCATCTACTTCAATTACCAGAATGACCCTCAGAAAGCGATTCCTTGTCCTTTGGCTTCGTGCTTGGCACTGACTATTTACAGCTTGTTCTATCGTTGATCGTAGAGTTAGCTGAAATGACCTTCCCATAGTCCCTCATTCCAGGCTAGATCAGCAACGATATTCGAAAGTCTAGTTGAAGTGACAAGACCAATTAATAGGAAGAGGTACCGAAGCAGAGGACTGCTACATCCTCCTGCCGTTAGTCATCTCCCGCTTCGCATGTTGGTCCCTTCGAGAAGTCGTCTCCGCCTATCCGTATATTTTGACTCCTGACACCTTGCCCTAAACAAAAAACTCACACTTCATCTGATTCCCTACCCTTCCTCCTTAAGAGAGAGTTTCACTGATTCTATTGTAAAAAAATCATAATAATTCATTGGCAAGGATGGAGGAATAAACCATGAACCAATTTATTTCGAATGGTTATAATATGAGTTGACTTCTACGAATGAAGCAGAAAACAGTCTATATTTTCCCACAAAACTCTTCTTTATTTACTAGATTACAAAATTTTGCGTGATTCAATAATAAATAAAGGAAAAAATGAAAATAAGGAAGAGTTAATTACAATAAAATTTATAAATAGACATCTAACTATAGTCTAAATAGTTATTATGTATACAATATAAATGTAACTTCTTCTTATAAATCCCATGATTTTAACATTTTTTCAATATTTTGATTTATTAAAATATAAAATATTATATATATATGTAATAGTAATATTATTACATAATTTTATTCGCGAGGAGGTGGAAGAGAAGAAACTCTCATGTCCATAAATAACTTCTTTGGAATTCAAATCTAGTTCTTTGATTTTATTTTCTTTGTTATATTTTATAATTTATCTTATATACTTTTTTATATCTTATATATAATATATATAAATTGCCATCAAAAAAATATAATATATATAAATTATTTTTAATATATATTTTTATTATTTATATATATATTTTGGTTATATATTTTAGTCAATTTTCAAAGAGGGTGGAAAATCAGATGGCTTGCCCCCGCCAACATCACCATTCAATATGTCTTGACCGGAGAAATTCTCAATACTGATGAAGTGGGGTCTTCTTCCCGTGAGAGGGAAGGGAGGAGGACTAGTCAACCATGGCCGCCTTTCTTCAAGACTAGAATGTAAATAAGCAAAGCCTCTTGGATAAAATAATAAAGAACCCCAGACGGGGGCTTAGCTGCAATTTATTAAAAGCGTCATGCTATCTATGCAATTTCCACCCTCATGTGCACGCCACACATGACATCTTTGCTCAAAGTCAGGCTCGTGGCATGGGCCACATGGAGATTTGAGATGCTTCGAGAGAGGATTGGAAGCTTTGGACCTGCTGTCTGAAATGATGGCTTGGGTGGAGCTTCGGCTTTAAACGATGACCGTTCGATTAGATCCTAGGATCTAATCCTATGGCTACTGCTACTCAAAGGCCGACTGATTTGTCCTTCATGTGCAGTGGCAAAGTCGAGGCTTCCGCGACCTGTTGCTCGCCCCTCCTTGATGCAACGGCGTCAGTGAAGGTCGGGACATCTTCCTCAAACTCTGGTGATGAAGCTCAAGGGTTTGAAGGAAGCGATACTCTCTGAGGTACTCAGTTGATGAAGCATATCCGATGAGAAATCTTGAGAATGGAGCATTGTACCTTTCCCCCAATCAGTGCAATCATATGCCACCTGCAAGGTTAGCAAACCAAACCAAACACAAGCTAAGTGTGGAGAGTGAAATGGATGCCCGATCGAAGATGGTAGAGAAGAGCCTTAGTTGAGTTCTTCTTCCTTGCAAGAAGAAGAAGAAGTGATCGAGGTGGAAACAATCATGGAGAATCGGAGAGGGTTCACTAGAGTTCGCACGTGGAAGTGTGATGATCGGCTATGGTGAAGATGGTTTCAAATATGAAATGGATTGATAGATGTGTAAGACCAAAATGGAGGAACACGGAGAAAACTAAGATTAGAAACTTCCTTGAAGATGAAAAGAAGATGAAGAAGAATTTGGAGTTGAATCTTGGCCTGGTTTGAAGCCTAAAAAATTTGTGGGTCCTCTCTTAACGATTCTGGCTAGGAATCGAAGCTCGAGTAGTCACTTACAGTTTTGCAACTTGGTCTCTGATGACCAAGGATCTTGCCGGGAGATTTCCTCCTTCTTCGCTCTTAAACCAGAGGCTAACTGTCACTTACGCACACTCACAAGAGTGGCAGATGGCGGTTGGAAACGACGAGGGGAAGGTTTTGAAGGAGGAGTTACGGGTAGTTGAGCTGAGGTGATGGTTTCAACTACTGCCCGTTGATGAGGGAGTTTGAGTTAGGGTTAAGGAAGAAGTTAGCGTGGATCAGGAAAGTTAGGCAAAGAAGATAGTATTGTTAGATAATGGGAAGTTAGTTAGGAACATTAGGAAAATTTGGGGAAGAAGGGGAGGTTAACCTCCTCACACCCTTTGGAGAAGATGATTGGAGGCTAGGGATAAATCATAGCCATTGGATCTTGAGATCCAACGGTCTAGATCAAGGCAGAGATGGGTGGTTGAGATCAGAAGATCAGGACTGATCCGACGCTCGGGAAAATTGGGTGGAAATTTATCAAGGGCCGGTGACATCGCTAAAGATGATTGGGCCATGTGGCCCAATCCGAAATTAGATAAATCAATAAATAATTTTAAAATATAAAAGAAATAATTAGAAGAGGAGTTAGAAAAAATGGTAAACACGAAAGTTGTAGATCTCAAAGAGGGAATACTTCAAATATACGTAGAAATATATTTGCAGTGAATTTAATAAATTTAAATTACTTATTTTCTTTTCTTTTCTTATTTTGATTTTTATTTTATATTTAATATTAAATTAATTATGTACAATATCACACTACTTTTTATTGAAATTTTATTAGAAACTCGTTAAAATATAGGCATAATAAAATATTTATTGATAAATAATAATTAGTGTTAATTATTTAAAGATAATTATATGTTAAGTCAGTGAATACTTAAGATAGGAGAATAATAATAAAAAAATATTGATAAATCAGGGATTTATCACCCTATACTTAAGCTAAGCTCGTCCTCGAGATTATAAATAAAAAATAATTAGTTTTAATTTATCCGTGACTGTGCATGTGTAGATACAAGGCTTGATTAATCTAGAATACTTGGTTTTAGAAATCCTAAAACTCTAATTTGAATCAGGTCTTAATCAAAAGGAATCCAACTTCTCTAATCATTACACTCTCTGATAATATGTATATGTATATATAAGATGTATGTCTTTATGTGTTGATTGCATTCACAAGAATAGAGTCGAGACATCACCCAAAGCTCCAGTCCAAGAGATTATCATAAGGACCTAATCCTCAATACTAGGGATTAAATCTATTCTTGCTTCAATTCATCATCTCATTAGTTTGTCAGATTAGAAAGTAGATGAAAGGCCAGATGATGGCAGGATTATAGTTTGTGTCATTTCTTGTCTCCCTCTTATCAGAATAAGGATTCTCTCACCTACCTTATTAATTCAACAAATATATTTTTGTTGCTAATCAGTATGTCCGTCCAAAGATGTTGAGTCATCTATACTTTTCCTGAGAATGCTTCAGGGTGTCTCTTTTGAACATCCAAGTTACCTTCAACACCCAGACTTGTATCACCATACAATGACGATCCCTTTTTGGGTACTAGCCCGATCATAAAAATCATAACATTTTGGTCCAAGTGGACACTTAAAAAGTTGGGAGCGCTCGCCTATGGTGTAAGCTCATTGATCTGACTTTGTAATGCATGGGATTTTCTCTTTATTTTTCTTTTCTCTTTGGCTAGATACACTGCATTTACCAAGAATTCACACACATTGATCAATATTTAAATTGAATTTCGTCACACCCTAGTACTTAGGTCAATATCAAGATATTAGTATAAGAACCATGTTCTTATACTAGCTTAGATTGTTGACATTCAGATTTTATGAAGCCTTCATTAAATTTTATCCCATCCTCGAGCATCATAAGTTCAGGTCCAAACTCATATATCAAGTCCCAGTCCTCAAGTGAAACCTCAACTTATCTCATCACAAATGCCGTCGTGCATGTGAGGTGTCAGCCATATTTCTTTAAGGTGGGGATTAAGCATGCAATATAACTCACGTATCTTCAAACTAGGGAAGTATGAATTTTTTAATGTAAGACCCTAATGATTATTAAGATGGCCATTATACATATCCTTAATTGTACTATGGAACCTTATAAGTGCATTCATTCATTTAATCTCAGATAAGGAATGAAATAAATCAACAAGTTTTGTTGATATAAAAGATAACAATAACAATTATTGTAGAAATGGTTCGTCCGGGGCTCACATGTCTAACACTATGTCACCATGGACCTTGACTCATGGATCGTGGATTCGAGTGGTTCCATAGTGGTTTTCTTGTGAGTGATTTATTGCCACACTTAATGGAAAGCAACTAAGTATACCGCATACTCAGTCGCATACTCATACTTGGTAGCCTTTTCGCTCCGAGTATGTTGAAACAACCATGTATTCGGGCTGACTCGCATACTCTGTCAAGTATACCCCCTATGCGGCCACCTACTCAGTTGCTTTTCTAATAAAAAATTTATTTACCCCAAATCCAAATAACCCCACCCGCCTTTAACTAAAAGCCTTTCCCACGCATCCGACCCCTCAAAGCATTTGGATGCTTTTGGAATTTGAAGATGAATGCCAATCAAAATGAAGCTTTTGGATGCTTTATATTGTTTACTATATTTGAATACACATCAGTTTGAATGCCTATGTTTTTGGAGCATATTTTATTTATTGACAACACTTGAAGGAAGGTATATTGTGATATGCTCTTTCAGTTGATGTTTTTGCTCATTTGACTATATATTACCTTTTATCCCAATAGTTTTGTTCGTTGTACCCCTAATTTTTTTGTTATAATTAACATATATAATATATAGAGGATATTAACATAATATTAAATATTGATTTATATTTTTAATAATAGAAAATATCAAACCGCATAAAATCGCATACTCCATGCATAATCTCCTGCATATCACATACTTGCTATGCACTGAGCCCTTCGACTGAATATCGCATACCACCTTCCTGAACTTTGGCCTCACTTGTCAGACTTAGCTAGATGAAAGGTTGAATATATTACGAGTAAAGAAAGATTAATGGAAATGTCCCACCTATCAGGGTTGTCCCCGTGAGAGAGTATATCGAATAAATGACTGTATGAATGTTTGTTTGCATGGGACATGCTTAGAGGAGTTTACATACCCGAGAGTTTGACGCAACTCTCGTGGTTGCAATGAGTCCTAGATGGAGTTAAGTTCTACTCCATGAGTTTTTCGATGTGTGGCGAATATGTCGATTGGGCGTAGTGCTACAGGTACCGTTGCTGAGTTCACATCTCTAGTACAACACTTCTCAAAGACTTGTACTTTTCTCATAAGGGTATATCTCGTATGGTCCTGTTTGACCGTGATGTAGTCGTTTCCAGGTATTCCCCTTGTGGTAGGCGAGTTGGGGTAAATGGTTCGAGGTATTGAGGTTTGGTTTGTTTAAGTTGGTTTCTCAAGTGCATAGTGTGTGACTGTTGAGGGTTTTATATAAGTATTAAAATTCAGCAATTATGGATGGCAATTGTCTTGTATTGCACTCTAACATATGTATATATGTAATAATATTCTCATTGAAATACTTAGCTAATCATGGAAAGAATGAGGTAATAATATGACCATTTAGAATGTAAAAACTTGAGAATACAAATGGAGACTGCTATAAAATATTGAATGATGAATCTTTGTAAATATGCGGCCTTGGTGAGCATACATAAAAGAAGGCTGCATTAGTAAACAATATCGGATGAGAAAGAGAATAAATGAGTGCACCTATCTCTCTTTTTATTCATTGATATTAACTTACTGAAAGATGAATGTTGATATGAGTCGATAGCCAAATCTTTTAGGATCCTTTACTATTGTGAACTCTTACTAATGGACGTCGAGCTTGAGTTATTTTGTAGTGGTTCTTCTGCACTTAGTGTTGTATTGCGTTGTGGGTCAAGTTACACTTTCCAAGAGTGTTTTGCCATCGTGGCATCATGGGCACTTTACCATTGTTGCTTCTTCGTACACTTTACATTGTTTATCTTACATTTTTTAGCTGTTTACTGGATAATGTTTCTTATAACGTCCCCATTTTGTGTGGATCCAACAATTGTTGCTAGTGTTGCCACGCCAGGAAGTTGCTTTGGGATCAGACTTGACCGTGTGATTGTTGAACTGTTCAGAAGTATGTGCTTACTATTATAGCTATACAGTTTATAATAGTAGATTACTTTGTGTAGCTTCTGCATTTCTATAATTCCAGTCATGTAAATTTCATTTAGTTTACGACTCAGTTATAACTTGTTTATATATATACTATTGGGAACCATGTATAAGATTATTATTAGAGCATTTTATTTCAATTGTTTCTCTCCGTCCTCCCATTCTGACTGATAATCATGATGTATGAAAGTGGTGATTATTGAGTATCTAGATCCTAGGGATAGGACATTATTATCTTTATGGGCATTATCGCTTTCTTGACCGGGGTCACCTTCTTTAGTGGCATCAGATCCTTCTCAGCGGTGTCGCTGATTAACCCTTTTATCACCCTTTTAGTTTAACCGAATTACGATTAAAAGATGTTAGAATTTCAATGCAGTCGGGCGAAATTGGATTTAATCAAAAATCGCTAAATTAAATTTTCAATTACAAGCAAGCAGTCAATTTTTTTACTTGGACAAGCCCAAGTTCAAACTTAGGGAGGCAACTTTCTCCTTAGATATATTTCAAGTCGACCTAAATGCTAGATTTTTAGAGAAGCATTTTCTAATTTTTTTAAATGTGATAAACGAGAAAAATGTAATTTGTACCAAGTTCGGAGACTAAAATGTAAATTACATTCAAAAAGAATTATGAACCTTAACCAGAATATGTACGAATGCAAAATGAAGCTAATGCATTTTTTAGAGTTTTTGGGGATAAAATGAATTTTCTGTGAATTAAATATGCAGACTACGTGATTTTCGCAAAGTTAATTTTAATAAATAACAAACCAATTAATTGTGTAGAAATAAAATTATCCTAGATTAGTCTATGTGAGGCTAGCTCCGATCAAGGATAAGATGCGAGAAAACCGGTTAAGATGGTTTGGTCATTTGCAAAGAAGATCAGCTGATGCACCGGTTAGAAGATGCGAGTGTTGGGATGTTGAGCCAGTAAAGAGAGGGCGAGGACGACCCAAGAAGTGTTGGAAAGAAATTATACGAATGGATCTCAGTTTTATGGATATAAGCCCGGGATTGACCCAAGATAGATATGAATGGAGGCGAAGAATCCATGTAGCCAACCCTACTTAATTGTGGGAAAAGACTTTCTTGTTGTTGTCATTGTGCATGAAAATAAGATGATTTTTGGGAACAAAATAAAACTACTCAAACTCTACTACTTTGATTTTTTTCGCAATTTATAGAGCATAGATTAATTTACTATTAATTTTGAAATAAAAAAGGGTAAAATATGCAGTATTTCACCAAATTAATTCTATTAAATAAATCACAGTTCACAAAATATTTACAAATAAACATCCATTAGATAAAGAATTAATTGTTTTACAATATGTAATTTTCAGAATAATAAAATGATGCTATATAAGAGTTCAAACTAAAATGAAACACATGGTTCTAAATGCAATACAGAAATAAAATTGATAAAAATGGAATATGCCGACAATGACTTGCATGCAATTACCAATATCCGCTTGGGTATTTGTGCAAATGTTCCAAGAAGGAGCTACGTTGCATGTGCATCCAAGACTTCTTTTAAATTGTTGAATTTGGAGGGGTTCTCACTGCAAATCCTTCAAGGGGCAGTGCCTTGCACGTGCCCTCTTGAAGGGGGGACCTGGTTGTAAAGGATGATGGAGGCATGGTCCACAATGCAAATTTCCCTTCCCTCACATGGAGCTCACGTGCAAGGGGAAAATATGAGCGGTGAAGACAAGCTCCATGAGCTACGTGCGGTTGGCGTGACTGCGAAAGCTTGTAGTAGCATTGAGGCAGTGGCAGGGGACACGGGTGGCCATGCGGAGTTAGGCGCACGATGGCTTGAGCGCTAGTGAGGTAGGCCATACGGTGGCCGATGCGATGGTTGGAGGATGTCGGTTGTAATTGCAAGTAATAACGAAGTGGGGGGGGGGACGCTGACAGCACTACAGGGCGTGTTCTGAAGGTGCTGGTGGGTGTGTGGAGGTTGGGCTCCTCAATGGAGGTGATGGAGAGGAGCACGGGCTGTGGAAGATGATCGGGTGCAGAAGGATCAAGGTTGGATGGAGCGAAGGGCATTGGTCGATGCGGCTCTAAGCGCGTGGCGATGGCGAAGCACAGTCAGTGGCGAGGGCCACGGGTGTGGAGTTGCGTTGCGATTGACGGGGGAATTGGAGAACAGAGGAAAAGGAAAACATGGGAGAAGGAAGGAGGTGTATACATGAGGGTTGAAGATGATTGGCTGTAAGGGGGATGGGTTGGACTCACAGAGAAGGTAGCGAAGATTGAGGATCTTCACCGGATCTTTGCCTCGATCAATTCCGACAAGGAAGGAATCGAGAGGCTTAGCAGCGATCTTGGAGGATGCACTGCAACATGAGGGCTCGCCTCACGGATCTCACCGACAATAAAGAAGCTCGTCATCGCTCTACTCTCCCGAATCGCCTCTGTCACCAGAAATGGGGGAGGGGATGGGGCCTTGTCTCTCGCAGATAGATGAGTGAATCGATGGAGGAGGAGGGGGAGCTTTTATGGGTAGTTGGCATCGACGAGGAGGGCGGAGGTCATAAATGGAGTCGCCGCGAGAAGGGCGGAGGTGGTTGTGCGACGTGGGTGGTCGTGGGGAAAGATCGTGCGCCACCGCAGAAGGAAGGGCAGCTGTTGCAGAGGAAGCGGGCGGAGTTGTGCAGGCACGCGTCAGGGGCGGAGGGCTCGGTCGTACGAGAAGAAGGGGGGCATCACGTGTGTCGCCATGTGGCATGTAGAGAAGCAACCACGTGGTGGGTAAATAATTATTAAAATAAATTAGTTAAAATAAATAAAATACAAATAAATAAATAAATAAATAAATAAATAAAAAATGGGTGACATGTGGTGGCTCTAGGAGCTGCCACATGCCGATCCTAGGAAAATCGTAAATTAAATGTAAAGAAAAATAAAAAATAAATAACAAAGGGGGTCAAATAAAAAAGTGTTCAACATGAAAGTTGCTTGTCTCGACGAGATCTACAATTTTTGTGAAGGGCCAAAAAACAAAAGAAGTCATCTGTAAAAACGTATTTTTGGACGTAGCTTATGGATATAAAATACCGCATTTTTATATTTTGCATTTTTTAAATCATTTTTAAATTAGATAAAAATAAAAAAATTAGATAAAATATAAAAGGAATATTTACAACTTAATCTATTTTTTGGATTTTTAATAATTAAGAAAAACAATAAAAAATAAAGGGCATTTTGGTCATTATGTACAATGTACAATAGGGGCCCAAAACCTAAGTTTCACATACGATCTCTGATTTTTATGAAATTAGTCTTGTTTTAAAGTTCTTTGAATGTATAGTATTTTAAGAATGAGTAGATCTAAATTAGACATTGTATGATAGATATATGTGCATTTTAAGGTTCTTATTATGGGTTTTGTTGGACAATTTTATAAGTTAGTATTTTTTTTGATATTTTTCCTTTATTAGTGTTAGTAGTATATATTATATACTATAGAGTTAACTTTATTGGATTTGGAATTAGTATAAAATGGATACAAATAGGGAAAAAATATTTTACAGATGATATTTACAAGGGAATTTGGCTTCTTATTTCAATGCGAAAATGCATGCTAAAATGCAAAAATTATTTACACATGTATGAATGCTAATTATGCAATATAAGTGATGAAATGTAGCTAATTACTCAGGAATAAAGCTCTATTTTCAACTTTTAGAGTGATGAATCACAGATTCATCAGCCGCCTTCAGTAAAGTCGCTGCGCCATAGACTTCTTTAGCATAGGGAATGCCGAAATAGTCTTTACATCATTCAAGAGGTTTGTCTTTGTGAGCATTGTATTCCACCTTCGCGTCGATGATGAATCCGCGATTCATCATCTCAATATCTTGATCTTAGCAAAATCCCTGAGTAAATTCTCAAATAAATGTCCATAAAATCAACAAATTGACAAAATGACTCTTATAAATAAAACACACTAACTATTGTATATTGGATTGTACAAAATAAATTACCCATAAAAAACCACAAAATAAAGGAGTTTTTCACCTGTAATGGCCCAAAATTTCATATATTTTTAATAATTTCATTTCAACTCCTTTCTGGCTAATTTTTTCTCTAACTTGTTCATAAAAATATATATAAAAATACAAAAATAAAAACAAATTTCAGCTCAAATAAATGCTCCTAGATCCTAAAGAGAAAAAGCCGTAAAGTCCAACTTCCAAGCCAAATTCCCGCTCCGTATGAACTCCGAATTCACCAAACTCACTTTTAAAGTTCAAGTTAGAAAATTATCTATTGAAGGAAGTGATTTCATTAAAATCAGAGCTCATTTGTAAAAGTTGGGTTTTGGGACCTAGATGTAAATTGTATATTATGTATATATTCATTCTTTCTTCATTTTTTATTTTATCTTTTTCAATTACTTAAAAAACCAAAAAATTATCTTTGTATTGTATATTGATTATAGTATTTTATTGTATTTTTCTGTTGTAAATATCTCTTATTAAAAAGACAAAAAATACATATTAGAAAAGTAAAAAAATGTACATGTTGTATGTATTCTTTTGTAAATTCTCCACTATTTTTCCTTCTTTATATTTTTGTTGTATTTAAAGTAGCCTTCTTTATTTCATTTTATTTTCCTTTATTTATTTTACATTCTCTACAATAACTTCTCTTCTACCACCAACTTCCATTCAACTCCACCATTTTTAATAACCCCCATTCCACTCCATATTCTTCCACCAACCTCCCATTCAACTCCACCAATAATACAACTTCCCATTCAACACCACCACCATTCTAACATCCCTTTCTCTTCTCTTTATATTCATTTGTACATCCTCATTTTTTCTCATCCGCCATTCGAATAGAAAAAGGAGAGAGAGCTTGGAGTGTTTTGTTGGTGACAGCGGCGAAGCGTCTTCCTCAAGCGACGACCTCCTTCAGGCGAGATCTGCGGAGCTCCGCTCCGCGTCACGAGTTCCCCGTCGAGCTCGTGTAACTTCTCCGATTTTTATTTCGCCAATCAGATCGAAGCGACGACAAAAGTCCAGCGTAGTTGCTCCGCAAATCCGGCGAACATCAGGTAAGTTATTTCCTCTCATATCCCTTGTTATTTTGTTTATCTCATATTTTATTTCCTTGTTACTTTCACCACACCATCATTTTATTTCCTTGTTATTTCATGTTTTTGTAATTACAAAGTAGTTCACGTATATAGTTTGCTCGTGAGTTTTCTTTCTTGAAATTGCACATATAACCCTATATTTGTATATCAATATGGACACCAATTTGCATCATTTTATTCAATGAAAAATAGCATAATGTTGAGCAACAAATTGTCTACCGTTTGAATATTTATTTGTATTTTTGTGAGTTATGGGTAATTAATTAAAATTGTTTTGCTGCAAAATTCTAAATTTTACCCAATCAATGTTCTTAAATTCATATCTAACTCATGGTTGCTCCAAAAATTCTTCAAAAATCAGGAATGATGCGTTAACGTATGATCTAATTACTGTCCAAATGTCATCGCAATTGGAATTGTCTTGTGCCTAAAATAAACTATAGAGTGATTTGGATATCTGATTTTTATCAAATCCACGTACATCATTTTTATGAAATTTCAAATCTCCTAATTGCATATAAAAATACCTTTTTGAGATAATTCTCTCTTTGGCCAATTTGACATTGTGGATTTATTAGGATTTAATTACTCACAGTCACTCTGTTTTCACTAAAAAATCCATAAAAAATTATTGTAGTCTCATTTCATCATGTTTTAATTTCAGTAAATTTTTTCATGATTTTTTCTTACTATGTGTGAAGAATTGCGAAAATACCCATAAAAAGTGTGCATTTTTCATTGGTGCATTTTAACACTGAAAAATACAAAAAAATGTGTTTTGTGTTCATCTCTGAATTAGGATTCTAGAAAAATATAATTTGTCTAAATTAGATTAATTTCTCATTAAAATTAATGTGGCTAAGTTGTGTCCTTTCTTATTAACTTGATTCACCCGCATTTTGCATTGGCATTTGTTTTTGCATTACAAAAATTTTAAAAAATACTGCGTGGAAACCTAGATCTTAATTTTCGAATTAACTTGACATTGTTCCTTTGCCTCCCTGTGTTCGACCCCGGACTTGCCCGGAATATAAATTAAGCCGAGACACTCTTCGCGAAGATCTTTTCTCGGTTTTGATTGACTCGCTAAGTAAACGTACTACAACGTGCACAAATTATACATCGTATTTTGCACCTCGTTAGATGGCGTCGTTGCTGGGGAGGCAAACGACTTAGGGATTAATTTAAAAAATTTTGATTTAGGTTTTCTCACTCGGGTAGTCTGACCCCCAAGCCACCTTGTATTTAGTCCATTCTTTTTCAATTATTTCTCTGCTTATTCTTGTATATATTTTATTTTTTATCTCTCTAACATAAATTTCATTTTCCTTGCGAGGACCCGGTGGACTTGGAGTGCATCGAAGGTCGATAGACATGACGCGTGCCGACTGCTGAAAAGTGAGGATAATTAATTTATCTTCGAGAGATTTTTTTGTAAATTTTTGTAATTATTGTGTTGTAATAATTTAGGTAATTCCCTCTTTACAACAACTTCTGTTTGAGAGCTCGCGCTTGTATCTGGACTGGACTTTAGACCCTCTCTTGGTCGTGTGGTTGCTTGACGTAGAATAGGACTTGCACTCGCGGCTCTTAGAGCATTTTTTATTAGAATATCTTTATTGCTTGTGCTCGTAAATTTTAGGACCACACATCACATTTAACGAGACACACTTAGACCGTAGGACTATTAGTCAAATTTAACTTGTTCATCACTCGCTAATAGAACTGCCTGTCTAGGAACGGTTTTCTCGTTTGCATTCATATAGTATAAAATTTCAATTCTGCCTTGCATCCCGCATGTAGAGCGCGATGATCACTATAAGTCTTCTGAACTGGGCATGCACCATTGATTTCACTATTTGCATTAGTTTTTCTCTACTCCCTCCCCTTGGTTTTTAAAAAGCTTAGGTTAAAAGGAAATCGGGACTGATCGTTAGGCGTACTTTGTTTGGTGGACTAATCAGTGATAACCAAACTTAAAATCGGGACTGCTAATCAGAGTTGACCAAAAAAACTGACTAAAACTAACACTTGTTTTGGGAGAGCAAAACCCACATTGTATGCTTGGCTAATTATGATTGTTGAGAGGTGAGGACGCATCCCTAGGATAGTGCTCAAAACCTACTTATTAAGCCTTGTGTAATTGGACTTATATCTTGATTTATCACCTAATTAAAACATAAAAGATAAACGGTCGGACTTCTGCGACCATCACTGTGTTGAGTAGGTGAATTCAGGGTTTGCTATTGTGTTTGTTTGTTTTGTGTGTTATTAGGTGTACTTGCACGCTTTCTTCCTCGATCCGCCTCATTCTCCCATTTCCCTTCCACGATGTCAGAATATTGGTCACCATATCCATGTCACTCTTCCTTGACCTTATTCCGATCATCTCCACCCTCTTATTCCTCTTCATACCCAAACCCTGAACACGAAGTCAGAACGTCGACTGACTTCTCCACTTCTTCGTCCTTCTCACCTACCCATATTCCTACACCCCTGACCCACAACCACCCTGGATTGACTCACCATATTCTCGTCCGCTTGTTGGAATTAAGGAACAAATCGAAGAGCAAGCGACTGCTGAGATGAATGACTGGCAGACTCAATTGCTTCCACAGACATCATTCTCACCTCGAGTTGGGACCGGACAACAATTGACCTATACACATCCCGACTTAACCTTTGGGTACAACACGGTCGACCAAACAAATCGAATGGAGAGGCCTACACTACATGATCTTCCTGACTTGATTGACCTGAGTGATTAAGACAACATTGGCCAGCCTTCATATCACCCATTCGGAGAGCCGATATATACAGGGGATTGGATTAATGCGACCGATCTACAGACTCCCTTTCTATTAACTCCACCTTATAAGGCTGCGACCAACATCTACCATACAGAAATGCCATACTCAACCCAACATTACACGCCTGAGTCAAGGTGTGTTGAGTATGAGAGCCCGAGTTCTCAACAGTATCCTCCAATTGCGCAGACTTCTCTCATGAGGTGTAATGAGTAACTTATTGGAGGATGACATTTGTAGAATGATCAAGACTCCAGATAGGAATGTGGATCATGGATTTCGCAGATTGAATCTTGAAAACTTGGAAGACACCGGATTGACCACACGTCATGTACAGCTGGAGTCCCTTCTATCTCCCTCTTCTACTAACCACTTTCCCTCTATACCAGAGTCTGTACATTCTCCTAGTCCTCCTTCATCTATCAAAAAGATCAAAAAATTGAAAACTCAGAAAACAACATAAAAATTGAAAACAAAAAAGATCTACAAAAGTTGGATCCTGCACTTAGGGAAGCACTAGATAGAAAGTTGATTTTTGAGCTTCCCTTAATAATGACCATTGAACACTTTCCCGACCTTAAAAGATATGTGAGAAATAAATTGATGCCTAAAAGGTCGGGCAATAAGAGAACAAGGACTGAGAGACATATAGTGTCTATGGCCACATCTTTGATGATAGGGAGGAAAACCAAGAGCCGCAGAGTAAAGCGGTTGCTTAGGTTTGATTATGAAATCAAATGTACCACATTCGCCCATGCAAGAATCGATGATGACTCACCGATTAATATCCTTCTGACCTCCGTGCTTGCCAAGCTCAAACTCGGATCTACCAAGAAGTCAAGAGAGATCATTCAATTGGTGGATCGGTCCATTAAACGGTCGAGAGGAACCATTTCAGTCATCGTTACTTTCCAAGATGCTCTACTGGAAATAGACTTCACGATCATTGACATTGAGCATTGAGGAGAATTCACTCAGTCTCCGATCATTCTTGGGAAGCCGTTCTTAGCCTTGGCTAAGGCAACTATAAATTGCGAGACTCGAGAGATCGATTTCTCTGCATTGACAACACTCCGATCTCACCCGATCTTTGAGGACACATGATATTCCAAAGTAACCCGCAAAGTTGCAGACAGTCATGACCTTCGAGAGATAATTGAGTCCTGTCTCTCTACTACATCTGTGATATCGACTGTCCAGACGACCATTGGTTCAGAGACTCCCTACACCTCCACACCACCCACTGCTTGCATTACCGCCAACGTGACAACTTTTCGAGAGGACTCACAACCAGAAGCTGTCCTTGAGTCGGACAGGATCATTTCTGATTTTCTTAACTTTTTAGATGATCCGACTCATGAGCTAATCAATGACAAGCCAACTGAGAACACTGTGCCTTACCAGAGACGTGTGCTGACCCTGCAGGAGTATTACAATGCATATGGTGACTCATCTGATGATGACCCTCTAGTCAGCACCTCACTACATCCACGACCTACACCAAAAGAGACAACTGAGACCAAATTGACCAATCTTGATAAATCGGTTGCTCCATCCTCTAGTCGATCATTTGGTAAGAAGAAGAAGAGTATTGATTCCTTGAGGTGTTCCCTCGAACTCCTCCAGATGTATCACTCTCCTCTTCCTCTTAATGGTTCAGGTTCTAGAAAATCAGCTAAGAAAGTTACCTTCGACATACCAGAGAAGAAACTTTATGAGGAGTCCTCATCAGGTCCGGATGAGGTGATCTATATGAGTGAGCCCGGTTCAACTGTTCTGAAGCCATATTTGAGCAAGCAGCTGTGTGTCGACCCTCGTTGGACGTTCCCTACACCTCACTATTATTCTTCGGAGGATGATTCTGAGAGCGACACATGTGTATACTACCCACCTCCTCGCACCCGCAAGAAGGTCTATCACAAACCTTCTTGATACTTGTATATTCTCACTCTTCCGTGTATAGATTTTCCTCCCTTTATTTCCTTCCCTCCCCCTTGATTCGCATCACTCGCCCCAATTTCGTATCGTTTTCATTTTGTGGCTATACTTAGGATGACTAGATACTAAGTATAGGGTGTGAGTGAACTGAGTTGCTCCATTTCTTCTTGTATATTCTTTTCCACTCTCATCGGTTCCCCAATCTTGTGTTCTATCCAATACTTAGACTAACCTAAGCCTAAGTATAGGGGGGCCGATACCCGTTGTGTATTCTCCCACATTCTTCTATTCTTTTCACCCACTTATACTTAGTACAAGCTATGGCTTTTTGTCACTTAGTGCCATGATGACATAGCACATGCTAAGTATAGGGGGATGTGTATATATTACATATATACTTTACCCGTAGCTAGTACTTTCACGTATTTTTTGTATATATTATACAATAATTATGGGGTGAGTAAAAATAATTTTTCAAAAAAAATCTCTTAAAAAATTTCCCTTATTTGCTTTTTATTTTTTTTTAAAAAATGTGTCCTTTCTTATTTACCTATCTTTTAAAAAAAAATCTTGAAAAAAAGAGCAAAACTTTTCTAACAAAAAAATCTTCTTTTCCTTTGTTTGTAAAAAAATGTTTTGAAAATAAAAAAAGCAAGTAAATCTTTTTCTAAAAACTTTCTTCTTTTCCTTTATTTTTCAAAAAAACTTTTTGAAAAAAAACTTTTTCTAAAAAAAACTAAAAAACACTAACTAATAAGTTAGTTTAATCTCTGACAATTCACTTTCACACAAGACTAGTGATGTTCAAGAACACTTGCTTTATGAGGTCTTGAGATTTTGAGTTAACCAACCTTAGTCATCAGGGTCTTTGACTTAATGATTCACATTTCCCTAGTTTGAAAGATTTGTGTGCTATATTGCATGCTTAGTCTCTACCTTAAGAATATGATCAGCACCTCACATACACAACCACAGTTATGATGAGATGAGTTGAAATTTCACTTGAGGAACTGGGATGAGGGATTTGAGTTTGGACTTGATTTGATGATGCTCGAGGATGTGATAAAATCAATAAAGGCTTCATGAAACCTGAGTGTCATCACCTTTAGCCAGTATGAGAACATGGTTCTTGTACTATCTCTTGACATTTACCTATGTGCCAAGTGTGATAAAATAAAAAAATTGTTGATCAGTGTACGCCAACTCTTGGTAAAAGCAGTGGATCTAGCCAAAAATACTACAAAGCAATGAAATGTTAAAGAAAAGTTCTCATTCCACAAAGTCAATTATCAAAAGAGCTTCCACCAAAGGCGAGCGCTCCCAACCATTTCAAAAGTGTCCACTTGGACCACCACTATTAGGACCAAGAGTCGGGCTTGCACCAAAAAAGGGCTTTGCATCGTAAATGCTACAAGTCTGGGTGTAGAAGGTACGATATGTACTTAAAAAAAGCACACCCCGGTGTACTCATAGGAAAATAAGTGCAGACGATTCCAATTTCTCTTGATGGACGCACTGATCAACACCAAAAATATGCATTGAGTAATAAGGCACTCGAGAGGATCCTTGTTCCAATGAGATGGAGAGAAGAAATGACACAATCCTATGCCCTCCATTAACTGGCCTTCCATCTACACTTTTAAGTCTGAGAACTAAAGAGACGATGTATTGGATGCAAGAAATGGTTTATTCCCTAGTGTTGAGGATCGGGTTCTTAGGAGAGTCTCTTGGACTAGAATCTTAGGTGGCGTTGCGACTCTACTCTTGTAACTGCGGTCAACACTTAAGTCATATCTTTACTATATATGTATACAAAGAGAGTCTAATAATTAGGGAAATTGGATACCTTTTGACTAGAGCTTGGTTTAGGATCTCTAAAACCAAGAGTTCTTGAACGGATCAAGTCTAGTATTCACATGCACAGTCAGGGGTTAATCCAACTTATTCATTCTTTATTTGCTCGAGGACTAGCAAAGTTTAAGTATAAGGGGGGTGATGAATCCGCGATTTATCATCTCAATATCTTGATCTTAGCAAAATCTCTGAGTAAATTCTCAAATAAATGCCCATAAAATCAACAAATTAACAAAATGACTCTTGTAAATAAAACACACTAACTATTGTATATTGGACTGTACAAAATAAATTACCCATAAAAAGCCGCAAAATAAAGGAGTTTTTCACCTGAAATAGCACAAAGCTTCATATATTTTTAATACTTTCATTTCAACTCCTTTCTGGCTAATTTTTTTCTAACTTGTTCATAAAAATGTATATAAAAATACAAAAATATAAAACAAATTTCAGCTCAAATAAATGCTCCTAAATCCCAAAGAGAAAAAGCCGTAAAGTCCAACTTTCAAGCCAAATTTCCGTTCCGTATGAACTCCGAACTCACAAAACTCACTTTTAAAGTTCAAGTTAGAAAATTATTTATCCAACGGAAGTGGTTTCATTAAAATCAGAGCTCATTTGCAAAAGTTGGGTTTTGGGACCTAGATATACATTGTATATTATGTATATATTCATTCTTTCTTCATTTTTTATTTTATATTTTCAATTAATTAAAAATCCAAAAAAATTATCGTTGTGTTGTATGTTGATTATAGTATTTTATTGTATTTTTATGTTGTAAATATCTCTTATTAAAAAGATAAAAAAACATATTAGAAAAGCAAAAAAATGTAAATGTTGTATGTATTCTTTTATAAATTCTCCACTATTTTTCCTTCTTTATATTTTTGTTGTATTTAAAGTAGCTTACTTTATTTCATTTTATTTTTCTTTATTTATTTTACATTCTCTAAAATAACTTCTCATCTACCACCAACTTCTATTCAACTCCACCATTTTTAATAACTCCCATTCCACTCCATATTCTTCCACCAACCTCCCATTCAACTCCACCAATAATACAACCTCCCATTAACCACCACCATTCTAACCTCCCTTTCTCTTCTCTTTATATTCATTTGTACATCCTCATTTTTTCTCATTCGCCATTCTAATAGGAAAAGGAGAGAGCTTGGAGTGTTTTGTTGGTGACAACGACGAAGCGTCTTCCTCAAGCGACGACCTCCTTCAGGCGAGATCCGCGGAGCTCCAATTCGCATCATGAGTTCCTCGTCGAACTCGCGTAGCTTCTCCGATTTTTATTTCGCCAATCAGATCGAAGCGACGACAGGAGTACATTGTAGTTACTCCGCAAATCCGGCGAACATCAGGTAAGTTATTTCCTCTCATATCCCTTGTTATTTTGTTTATCTCATATTTTATTTCCTTGTTACTTTCACCACACCATCATTTTATTTCCTTGTTATTTCATGTTTTTGTAATTACAAAGTAGTTCATATATATAGTTTGCTCGTGAGTTTTCTTTCCTGAAATTGCACATATAACCCTATGTTTGTATATCAATTTGGACATCAATATTGTATCATTTTATTCAATGAAAAATAACATGATGTTGAGCAACAAATTGTCTACCATTTGAATATTTATTTGTATCTTTGTGAGTTATGGGTGCAAAATTCTAAATTTTACCCAATCAGTGTTCTTAAATTCATATCTAACTCACGGTTGCTCCAAAAATTCTTCAAAAATTAGGAATGATGAGTTAACGTATGATCTAATTACTATCCAAATTTCATCGCACTTGGAATTGTCTTGTGCGTAAATTTAATTATAGAGTGATTTGGATATTTGATTTTTAGTTAAATCCACGTACATCATTTTTATGAAGTTTTAAATCTCCTGGATTGCATATAAAAATACATTTTTGAGATAATTCTTTCTTTGGCTAATTTGACATTGTGGATTTATTAGGATTTAATTACTCACAGTCACTCTGTTTTCACTAAAAAATCTATAAAAAATTCATATATTGTCAGAAAATTCCTAAAAAATTAATGTATTCTCATTTCATCTTTTTTTAATTCCAGTAATTTTTTCATGATTTTTTCTTTCTGTTTGTGTGAAAAATTGTGAAAATACCCATAAAAAGTGTGCAGTTTTCATTGTTGCATTTTAACCCTGAAAATACAAAAAATGTGTTTTGTGTTCATCTCTGAATTAGGATTCTAGGAAAAATATAATTTGGCTAAATTAGATTAATTTCTCATTAAAATTAATTTGGCTAATTTTTGTGCTTTCTTATTAACCTAATTCACCCGCATTTTGCATTGGCATTTGTTTTTGCATTAATTTTTTTTAAAAAATACAGCGTGGAAACCTAGATCTTAATTTTCGAATTAACTCAACGTTGTTCCTTTGCCTCCCTGTGTTCGACCCCGAACTTGCTCGGGATATAAATTAAGCCGAGACACACTTCACGGAGATCCTTTCTCGGTTCTGATTGACTCGCTAAGTAAACGTACTACATGTACAAATTGTACATTGTATTTAGCGACTCGTCAGTCGACTACCTTCCACTTGATAGGAACGAGATTGGGAGGTTAGGTGTGTGGAGATATCAACTTCATTTTATTATCTATGTTGGTAGTGTCACCCATTGTGGAAAAGCAAAGAGAAGCAAAAATGACTTAATTATCTTTTAATTTCACTCCTTTACCTCTTTTTTTATTTGTTATTATTTCAATCTTTCTTTTTGTTTCAATTTTTCTCTTGTAACTACAAGTAAAGCAATACACTTGATATTACACAGTTGGTTATACTAGATGTGAGTGATGGAATGGCCCATGGTTGAGTTGAGATTAGGGGCAAGGCTAGGTGGAGGCAGTTGACGAGCAATACTGGCGGTGTTATCTAAAAACAAAGGAAGAATTGGGTTCATATTGAGGTTGAAGGTGGGGGTAGGTGATGAAGCACTAATTGGCAATAATAATATGTATTCGTTGTAATACGACAAATCAACACTCAATCAAAACTGAATCGAATGATCTCCCCGAAGAGGATTCAACTTTAGTAAGTCCATGGTCGAAAACAAGGACACAAGCAATTAGATAACTTGGTTTAGGTATTCAGTATTTAATTTACCAATTTAATGGTTATCTAGGTCAAGCAATAACACATAATGCAATGCATGATATTTTAAAAGATTTTCTATGCAGATAATGCAACACTAATTTTACACCACACAAATAGAAAAGAAATCTCCCGATGAAAGAATAATTACCTTGATTAATTAATTCTACAATCAATGAAATCAATAATCCACCGTTCAAGATTCAATTAATCAATTCAAAAATACATAATTCCCTAAATTCTTAATATGCAACGAGGAAGTGATTTCTCTATTAATTATCTAATTAGAAAATTAATTATCAATGATTTCATTTCGAACCCTAATTAGATGTTGAACACATCATGGTATTCAATGAATCATCATTTAATGAAAAGATCTATTATCAATTAATTATAAAGGGTGAAAAGACAATTTATGCATTCTGAAATTTAATGAGTAAAAGATATATCAATTCAACACTAAAACACATCAAACTAAAGAGTGCAAAATTATCTTTAAAATGACATTAATTTCATTAAATTTGGATAAACGATCCACAAATTATTCAAGAAATCACACATGGGCATAATTGTAATAAAAACAACTTCATTTAATTACAAAAAGGTCCATGTAGGGTGTCCACACCCCATGACATGAGGAATCCGTTCTATAGAACAAACACACCCCTATCACTTCCTGACCTCGAATTCCAAAAAACCTTTTTATCCGGCACATGTACTATGATTCTTTTCCCTTCATGTTCATGTCCTGATTGTTTCGACGAGGATTTCACTTGAGCTTTGACACCTAACCTTTGTTGAAACCACCAATTGTTCCTCAAATCATCTACTTCAATTACCAGAATGACCCTCAGGAAGCGAGTCACTGTCCTTTGGCTTCATGCTTCGCACTAACGATTTGCAGCTTGTTCTACTGTTGATAGTAGAGTTAGCTGAAATGACCCACCCATAGTCCCTCATTCCAGGCCACATCAGTAGCGATATTCGAAAGTCTAGTTGAAGTGGAAAGACCAACAAATAGGGAGAGGTACCGAAGTAGAGGACTGCTACACCCTCCTACCGTTAGTCATCTCCCACTTCGCATGTTGGTTCCTGCGGGAAGTCGTCTCTGCCTATCCGCAAGATGATTTTGACTCCTGACACCTTACCTTGAATAACAAACTCACACTTCATCCGCTTCCCCACCCTTCCTCCTTTAAAGACAGTTTCACTGATTCTATTGAAAAAAATCCTAATAATTCATTGGTAAGGATGGTGGAATGAACCAAGAATCAATTTATTCCGAATGGTCATAGTATAAGTTGACCTCTACGAATGAAGCAAAAAACAGATAATATTCTCCCGCGAAACTGTTTTTTATTTACTAGATTACAAAAATTTGCGTGAATCAATAATAAATAAAGAAAAATATAAAGTAAAGAAGAGCTAATTACAATAAAAATGTATAAATAGACATCTAACTATAGTTTAACTAGTTATTATATATATACAATACAAATATAACTTCTTATAAATCCCATGATTTTAACATTTTTTTCATTATTTTGATTTATTAAAAAATAACATATATTAAATATATATATATATGTAATTGTAATATTATTACATAATTTTATTCGTGAGGAGGTGGATGAGAAGAAACTCTCATATCTATCAATAACTTCATTGGAATTCAAATCTAATTCTTTGATTTTGTTTTCTTCGTTGTATTTTATAATTTCTCTTATATATATATTACAATTTCTCTTATGTATAATATATATAATATATATTTTAATATATATATATATATTATTTTATATATTTTGGTTATATATTTTAGTCAATTTTCTAAGTGGGTGGAAAACCGGAAGGCTTGCCCTACCAAAATCACCATTCAATATGTCTTGACCGAAGAAATTCTCGATAGGGGAGAAGTATGATCTTCTTCCCATGAGAGGGAAGGGAGGACTAGTCGGCCATGATTCGCCTTTCTTTGAGACTACAATGTAAATAAGCAAAGCCTATTGGATAAAACAATAAAAAACCCCGGACAAGGGGCTTAGCTGCAATTTATTAAAAGCGACATGTTACCTATGCCCACCCTCACGTGCGCGCCACACATGACGGCTTGGTTCAGAGTCAGGCTCGTGGCTTGGGCCACATAGAGATTTGAGATGCTTCGAGAGAGGCTTGTAAGCTCTGGACATGATGTCTGAAATGATGGCTCGGGTGGAGCTTCAACTTTAAATCAAGACTGTTTGATTAGATCCTAGGATCTAATCCTACGGTTACTGCTACTCAAAGGCCGACTGCTTACTCCTTCACGTGCCGTAGCGAAGCCGAGGCTTCCGTGACCTGTTGCTCGCTCCTCCTTGATGCACTGACGTCAGTGAAGGTCGGGACACCTTCCTCAAACTCTGGTGATGAAGCTCGAGGGTTTAAGAGGAAGCGATACTCTCTAAGGTACTCAGCCAATGAAGCATCTCCGATGAGAAATGTTGAGAACGGAGCATTGAACCTCTCCCCAATCAATGCGAAGACATGCCACATGCAAGGTTTGCAAACCCAACCAAACACAAGCTAGGTGTGGAGAGCGAAAAGGAGCCCCAATCGAAGATGGTAGAGAAGAGCATTAGTTGAGTTCTTATTCCTTGCAGGAAGAAGAAGAGATTGAGATGGAAACAATCATGGAGAATCAGAGAGGGTTCACTAGAGTTCGCGTGCAGAAGTGTGATGATCGACTATGGTGAAGATGGTTTCAGAGTATGAAATGGATTGATAGATGTGTTAGAATAAAATGGAGGGACGTAGAGAAAACTAAGATTAGAAACATACTTGAAGATAATAGGAAGATGAAGAAGAATTCGGAGTTGAATCTTGGCCTGCTTTGAAGCTTAAAAACTTCATGGGTCCTATCTTAACGATTCTGGATAGGAATCAAAGCTCGAGCAGTCAATTACTTTGCTACTTGGTCTCTGGTGACCAAGGATCTTGCCAGGAGATTTCCTCCTCCTTCGCTTTTAAACCAGAGGCTAATTGTCACTTAGGCACACTCACAAGAGTGCAAATGGTGGTTGCAAACATCGAGGGGAAGGTTTTGAAGGAGTTATGGGTACTTGTGCCGAGGTGATGGTTTCAACCATTGCCCGTAATGAGGGAGTGAGAGTTAGGGTTAAGGAAGAAGTTAGCGTGGATCAAGGGAGTTAGGAAAAGAAGATGGTATCATTAGATGAATGGGAAGTTAGTTAGGAATGTTAGGAAACCTTGGGGAAGATGGAGAGGTTAACCTTCTCGCACCCTTTGGAGAAGATGGTTGGAGGCTAGGGATAAAGCCGTAGCCATTGGATCTTGAGATCCAACAATTTAGATCAAGGTAGGGATGAGTGGTTGAGATTAGAAGATCGAGACTGATCCGACGGTTGGGAAGATTGGGCAGAAATTTATTAAGGGCCTGTGACATCGCTGAAGATGATTGGGCCACATGGCCCAATAAGAAATTAGAGAAATGAATAAATAATTTTAAAATATAAAAGAAATAATTAGAAGAGGAGTTAGAAAAAATGATAAATATGAAAGTTGTAGATCTCGCTAAGATCTACAACTTTCATGTAGAACTCAAAGAGGAAATACTTCAAATATTCGTAGAAATATTTTTGCAGTGAATTTAATAAATTAAAATTATTTATTTTATTTTCTTTTCTTATTTTGATTTTTAATTTATATTTAATGTTAAATTGATTATGTAAAATATCACACTACTTTTTATTGGAATTTTTTAATAAAGAAACTCATTAAAATATAGGCATAATAAAATATCTATTGATAAATAATAATAAGTGTTAATTATTATAGGGAATTATTTGTTAAGGTAGTGAAATACTTA
The DNA here is from genome assembly GCA_037367405.1 of Ottelia alismoides. Taxonomy (NCBI): domain Eukaryota; kingdom Viridiplantae; phylum Streptophyta; class Magnoliopsida; order Alismatales; family Hydrocharitaceae; genus Ottelia; species Ottelia alismoides. The sequence continues at coordinate 223,121 of JAZKJV010006978.1, read as the reverse complement.
AGATAGGAAAATAATAATAATATTGATACATCAGGGATTTATCACCACTATACTTAAGCTAAGCTCGTCCTCGAGCTAATAAATAAAGAAATAGTTAGTTAATTTATCCCTGATTGTGCATGTGTAGATAGAAGGCTTGATTAATCTAGAATACTTGATTTTAGAGATCCTAAAACTCTAAGTTAAATCGGGTCTTAATCAAAAGGAATTCAACTTCTCTAATCATTAGACTCTCTGATAATATATATATATATATATGTATATATATAAGATGGATGCCTTTATGGGTTGATTGCATTCACAAGAATAGAGTCAAGACATCATCCAAAGCTCCAGTCCAAGAGACTCTCCTAAAGACCTAATCCTCAATACCGGGGATTAAATCTATTATTGCTTCAATTCACCATCTCATTAGTTTGTCAGATTTAGAATGTAGATGAAAGGCCAGATGATGGCAGGATTAGGGTTTGTGTCATTTCTTGTCTCCCTCTCACTGGAACAAGGATTCTCTCACGTGCTTTATTAACTCAACAAATATATTTTTGTTGCTAATCAGTGTGTCCATCAAAAGATGTTGAGTTGTCTGTACTTTTCCTGGGAATGCATCAGTGTGTCTCTTTTGAACATCTAAGATACCTTCAACACCCAGACTTGTATCACCATACGATGACGATCCCTTTTTGGGTACTAGCTCGATCATAAAAATCATAAGGTTTTCGTCCAAGTGGACACTTAAAATGTTGGGAGCACTCGCCTCTGGTTTAAGCTCTTTGATCTGACTTTGTAATGCTTGGGATTTTCTCTTTATTGTTCTTTTCTCTTTGGCTAGATACGCTGCATTTAGCAAGAATTCACGGACATTGATCAATATTTAAATTTAATTTCATCACACCCAGGTACTTAGGTTAATATCAAGAGATTAGTATTAGAACCATGTTCTCATACCAGCTTAGATTGTTGAAATTCATATTTTTATGAAGCCTTCATTAAACATTATCCCATCCTTGAGCATCATAAGTTCGGGTCCAAACTCATATCTCAAGTCCCAGTCCCTCAAGTGAAACCTCAACTTATCTCATCACAAATGCTGTTGTGCATGTGAGGTGTTAGTAATAATTCTTTGAGGTGGGGATTAAGCAAGCAATATAACACACATATCTTCAAACTAGGGAAGTATGGATTTTTAAATCTGAGACCCTAATAATTAAGATAGGTTAACTCTGAATTTCTGGACCTCATGAACTAAATTCTATGAATCTCAACAAGCCTTGTTGTGAAATGTGAAAGTGTAAAAGAAACACCAATTTATTAGTTAGCAGGTTAATTAGTTAGAGATTTTATTTGAAGAATTAAAAAAAAGTATTTAACAGGTACCCTTCAAAGGGAAGAAACACCAAACAAATAGAACACAACGTAAAGGAACTGATACCATAACAAGAACATCACATGGGTACCAGCACAACACTACCAAATTTTACTTCTCAACCTCATCAGACTTGAATCCACGAGGTTTAAAATTACAAGCAACATTATGCTTCACTTGATTCCTCCTCACAGAGTAAACCTCATAATCAGAATAGGAAAAATCTCCATTGACTTGAAAAATGAAGGGCCTCAAATGATGACATTCTTCCTTAAAAGTAATATCCATGTCAACATTGGAAGACTTGAAGTTTTCTAAAATGGAAGGTAGACATGTCCAACCTTTATTTTCACCAATAGATCTATGGGTTTGTCTTAAAAGCGAAAAATCGGACTTATGAGGATGACCTAACTTACAAGAGACATGATCTTCAGGCTTTTGAATATCCTCAAGGAAAGGTGCAGGATCCTCCATATCCAACTCTTCCAACAATATATTATCTTCCTCAATAGGCATCGCTCTTTTTTAAAAACTTTTTATCAACTTGATCTTCCCAAATATAGAATATACATCTAATTTCTCCTCTATGCTTTACTCTTTAAGGGACTAAGACTAGGCAACTTTTTAAAGCCTAAAGATTCCAATGGTTTAAAAGTAGCTGTTACTCCAAAGGCACCCCTTTAGAAATTTGAAACTCTATTGAAGTAAGGTATATTCTCTTTTTTATTAATGATTTGTAAATATACACGGAAAATAGTGTGATATAGCGCCAAAACAATTTGTATCATTTTTAAAAAATAGTTTGTAAAATATTTTTGCAAACCATGCAAAATATGTAAAAAATTTCCAAATATTTTACAAACCATCTTTACAAACATTTTCAAATTCCCATACCCATAGTCCATAATAAATATACAAAATATGTGAAAGTGCAAGCTATGAATAAAATTATATATGCAATATATACACCGACACCTCAATACTTAGCTTGTGCTATGTCCTCATGGCACAAAGTAAAATGAAAGACACATCTCATACTAAGCATAAAGAGGAAAAATAAGACATGGACCTGAAAATGGGTCATACCCCCCTATACTTAGGCTTTAAATTACCTAAGTGTATGGTTGAAGGATTCAGAGATTGGGTACAAAAGAACATAAATGGAATTCGATCCCGCTATACATAAGCTGAAAATTACCTAAGTATAAAAGAATTGGATGAAGGATAGAGGGAACAAGGAGATGACGAAAAAATAACCTAGAAGAATATACAGAAGTAGGGTTGGGTTCCCCCTATACTTAGACTCTAAATAACCTAAGTTATGAGTAAAAAGCTAAAAAGGGAAGAAACCAACCATAAAAGAATAGATCAAGTGTTGGTAAAAAGAATAGATGAATCTAAAAGATGTTGAATATATCATATCTGAATCTTCAAGCTGCGGCTTCATGCTATATTTGAAGTATCCGCAAGGGACTCAATTGGCATGAAGTCAATTACCTCAGCTGGAACCAACTATTCTTTAGATTATACAAAGTGCTTCAACAGTTGGCCATTGATTGGGAAAGAACGTGCACCATCTATAAGATCAACAATCTCTACACTTCAATTACTGTGCATTTCCTTTACTATGCAACCCATCCATTTTGACTTGTATTTTCCATGGAAAATCTTTAACTTAGCATTGAGCAATCATACCTTTTATCCTAGGACAAAGTTCTTGCATCTAATATGAAGATATGCCACTTCTTAGCTTTATCTTTATAGATCAAACTATTGCTAAATGCTTTGTTTCTAATTTCCACTAGCTCATTGAAGTTCAAGTCTCGGCATAGTTTCCCTAGGTGACAACTCTAATTTATTTTCTTATTGCCCACTCAAACTTGTGAATCAATTTAGCGGGCAAATGGCATGGCTTACCATAAATCGTTTTAAAAGGTGAAGTACCGAGTGGAGTCTTGTAGACTTGGTCCAATAGTTGGGACCAATTACTCGTATTAGGATGGACTAACTTCTGAAGAATACTCTTCACCTTCCTATCAAAACCTCTTTCATGCCATTCGACTATGGGTGGTAAAGACTATTAACTCCGTAACTTGTGGTCCTTAGTTAAATATTTCATTTCTCTATTCACAAAGTGGCTACCTTCATCAGAAATCAAAACTTTAGAAATCCCGAACCTTGAAAAAATATGATCCTTAATAAACTTACAGACAATCCTGCTGTCTGCGACTCAGGTTGGGATATCCTCCACCCACCTTGACAAATAATCCATCACTAACAAGATGTACTCAAATCCATTCCTGTTGGGAAAGGGACCCATGAAATCTATGCTCCATGTGTCAAAAACATCACAGAAAATCATAGGTTGTTTGGGCATACCATCTCAATATCCAATAGTCCCCTCATCCTTTGACAAATAGGACACACCCGCACAAAATTCATGACATCTCTAAACAAGGTCGGCTAATACAACCACATTGAAGTACTTTGGGAGCGGTTCTTTTTATCGAATGGTGTCTTCCAACTTCTAATGAATGACAATATTTGAGGGCACTCTGGTATTTCCCGAGGAATACACCTTCTCTAGACACAATCCGATCCTACAAATCAAAGGAGTGGATCCTCCCAGTGTTAGCTCCTCGAATCCGACTTCAATCAACCAATACTGCTCCTAGTCCAACCATGGGGAACTTGCATGGAGACAGGATAGTTCACCATGTTGGTATACCACGAAAGTGAATCGACAACGCAAATCAACTCATCTAAAAAGGTTTCTCTAATCGGCTCTGAGTTAGGGGAATCCTTCAACTCAAAATGGGACAAGTGACCAGCCACTACGTTCTTAACCCTAGGTTTATCCTTAATCTCTAAATAAAATTCCTGGAGTAACAAGATCCACCTAAGAATATGTGCCTTCGCGCCCTTCTTTTCCATGAGATATCTAATGGCTATATGATATGTATAAATTATTACCTTAGACACCAAAATATAAGACCTAAAATTCTCAAGGGACCAAATTATTGCGAGCACTTCCTTTTCAGTAATTGTATAACTTTTATGTGCTTGATCTAAAACTTTGCTCGTGTAGTGAATAACAAATCGTATCCCTTTTTGTCATTGACCTAATACATCTCCTATAGCAAAATCCGAAGCATTAATCATGATCTCAAAGGAAAGAGTCTAATCAGGAGCTTGTAAAACTGGTGAGTCACAAATCTTTCTTTTCAAGGGCCTAAGGCCCCAAGACACTGGTGATCTACAATGAGCTCTATGTCTTTTCCTTAGAGCTCAGTCAGTGGTCGAGCATTCTTAGAGAAGTCATAAATCTTCTATATAATCCAACGTGCCCCAGAAATGACCTAACTGAAGTTTCTTGATCACATCCACCTTGGCAGGGTCAACCTCCATTCCCTTCTTGGAGATGATGTAATCCAACACGATACCCTCCTTAACCATAAAATGACTCTTTTCCCAGGAAAGTACCAAATTCACCCGCCTACACCTCTGAAGCACTCAGTCCAAGTGCACTAAACATGAATCGAATGAATCACCATGGACTGAGAAATCGTCCATGAAGACCTCCAGGAAACCCACCACCATTTTGACAAATACGTTGATCATGCACCGCTGAAAAGTGCTTGGGGAATTGCAATGCCCAAATGGCATGCGCCTGTATGCATCAATGTCGAAAGGACATGTAAACGTGAAGTTTTCCTGATCTTCATGGGTGATGACTACCAGATTGTAGCCCGAGTACCCATCAAGAAAACAGAAGAACTCTTTCCCTACCAGTCTTTCCAAAATCCGATCGATACAAACAAGGGAAAGTGATCTTTCTTGGTCGTGACATTCAAGCATTTGTAATCAACACAAACGTGTCACAATGTTGGTACTTGTATCGCGATCCCAACTCCTTCCTCATCAGTGACCATTTGAATGTTCGACTTCTTCGGGATGACATGTAGGGGGGCCACCCACTAGGAGTATAAGATGGGGTAAATAAAACTCGCTCCTCACTATTTCTCAATCTTTTTCTTAACTTCTTCCGTAGATCAAGGTTAATCTTCTTTGAAACTCACGGGAAGGCTTGGCATTATCTTCAACATAAATGTGGTGTGAACAGAGCGACGAACGTGGATTCCACCTCTTTAATAGTCGATGATTGTAGTATAGGATGCGGAAAACGATTCATCAAAAACCACAAATTTTGAATATTGTGGAGCAATTTTTACTTGGTAAGTATACCAAGGTCGAACACAAGAAACATGATATTTCCAATTGCATGGTTTTAAATAATTAATTAACTGCTATGTTTATCTCTATGTTAAAAAATAAAGTGTAAATAAAATAAAAGAAATGCAATGCAAATGAAGTAAAATAAACAAAGGGAATAATGAAGCACATGTTATGTGATTTTTCTTTCAATCCTCAATTAAATTAATCATTTAATCCTAAAAATTAATCACATATCAAAAGAGACTAATTATCTTAATTTCAAGAAATATTTATCAGCTGATTTTCAGGTTGCAGGTAAAAAAATTAATCCATTAAATTTCCTACAAACGATCAGATCAATGCTAATCCTAAAATAGAGGAGACCATATAAATCTTCGTGCGATTTACTCCTCAAAGAAATGATCAGTTAATCCAAGGGAATAAATTAGCTATTTCTCCTTAAATAAGTTTTTGCAAAGATTAAATCACCAAAGAATGATAAAGGAATTGAATATAATAACCTATCCTCGAATGAGCCTCAACAATATATCAATTTCCTAAAAAAATCTAAAATAATTATGAGAGGATTAATCCAGTTAAAAATCCCCGCAATCGAGTCCCTGCAAATTAAGTCGATAATTTCCTTGATATAAAATAGCATAAATAGTTTAACATTTAACCTGCACGGTTAGAATAGATCCTCAAATAATCATCATTAATAAAAAGTTCCTAATCTATCCACAAGACATATAAGATGATAGAGCACATAAATAGCTTCAAAACGACATAATGTGTACAAAAATTGGAGTTTAAATGAGAAAGATATGATGAAATGAAGTTATGAGGACTAAAATGCAATAAAAATGAATATTTTCTTCCCAAATTAGTCCCTGGAGGGACTTATCTGTAATTATGTATATCCCCCTTGGTGCAGATGCAATTTGCCACTACGCCACATGTTCCTTACATGCACTGAAGGCAAGGGCATCCTTGTAAATTTTCAAGAGTAGCGGGGTTGACCTTGCAAATTGTCCAAGCACGCACGTGCTTCACCATGCTGGGGGGCTAGGTGACAAGCTCGGGAACCGAGCCTCCACATGGCAGGGATGTGAGACTCGATGGACCCAAACCTCGAGGCATGGAGGGAGGCTCGAGAGGGGTGACATGGCGACCTTCAAGGCCATTAGATCAAGGGCTAGAATCGCAATCCAACAACGGATGTGTTGTGGGGTGAGGGGTAGAGCACGTCGAGCGATGGATAATGGTGAAGCAGTGGCAGAAGTCTCTACAGTGGTGGAGGGCGACGACGAAGCAACAACTAAGTCAAGGCAAAGTGGTAGTGAGGAAAATGTAGTCGGCGGGGCAGTGGCATGCAGGTGAAGGCGAGCGTCGATGGAGGTGGATGCGATGATACATCAATGTGTGAGATGGTGCTCGGTGGTGGCGCGGGGGGTCGAGTGTGGTAGGTAGAGCGACGAAGGTGGCTGGTGACGTTGCATAGCAGCAAAGCATAGCACGTCGGGTGGAGTGGTGGTGAGGGCCAAGGGCGGCTAAGCATGGTGGAAGCGAGGGTGAAGTGGTCGGCGGGGCATGTGGCATGTAGGTGAAGGCAAAGGAAGAGGATGAAGAAAAAGAAGATGGAGGAGATTCACTTAAGATCAGAGTCATGAGGGTGATCAATAGGTGATCGCCTCAACTGTGGGCAAGGTGGCGACGAGGCTTGGCTGCTTGAAGTAGCAACAGAGGAGGATGACCCTTTGGATCGCGTCCGAGGGAGGTTGTTGAGCGACTATCACCGACCTTAAGGGGAAAAGGGCAGATGGGCGATGTAGGCGGGGGTGTTGATGCTTTACAGGGGGAGCGAGCGAGGGATGAGTAACGTGGGAGATCGGGCATGCTCGAGGGCGATGAGCGAGTTGAGGTTGGTTGGCCCAAGAGGGCAGCTCGGAGGGGTGGTCAATCTGTCGAGGGCGAAGGTGTACTGTGATGAGAGGAATGATGGTGGCTGGGCATGGTTGAGGGGCGAGAGTGGTGGTGGAGCTCCTCGACTCCAGCACACAACGAGAGGCTGTGTGGGTTGTGATGAAGGCAGAGCGTAAGGTACGATGATAGGTGCAGAGTTTGATGTAAATGGAGCGGACGAGGTGAACTGTGATGGGAGGAACATTGGCAGATAGACAATGAGGTGGACAAGAAGGTGTGGTGAGCAACGTGTGTGGCATTGGCCATTGCGGGTGGAAGGCGAAGGTAGGGAGGCATCGAGCAACGAAGGAGAAGAAGAACTGGGGGAGGAGAATAAAAAGAAGAGAAGACAATAGGAGCAGAGGAGGAAGAAGGAATCTACTTGGGAGAATCCTGGGTGGTGGGAGTGTTGAGCTCCAGCTGGTTGTCGCTCGAGCCACGCGACGGAGGTGGCGAGCTTGGCTGCACGAAGGTGCAACAACCGCAAAGGTTGATGACCTCTGGATGTCGTCGAGGTTGGAGAGTCGCTGTCACTAGCTCTCTATGGATGAAGGACATATGTCAGAGCAGGGAGGTATCAATATACTTTATAGGAGAGAGATGTAATAACTGAGGAGGAGAAGTCAAGGGAGGTGTAAGGACAAGGGAGTAGGGTGCAACAATCATGTAACGACTGTGGGTAGAGGTGGTAGGGGAGACGGTTATGGAGGGGGAGGAGAGAGTGCAGTCGGTGGGAGTGCCAGTTGTAGGAGAGTGGCGACAGAACAGTTGGGGAGGAAGGGAGTCACATGCGCATGACGTGCTGGGAGATGGAGGATATGGCACATGTTGTCCATGTGCCTAGAGAAGAGAGGGAGGAGAGGGCACGTGCAGAGCACGTGACCTAGAGAATGGAAGTGAAGAGAGAGAGAGAGAGAGGAAAGGAGAGGGAAAAAGAGAGAGGGAAGAGGTAAATAAAATAAAAAGTAAAATTAAATTTAAATAAAATAAAATAGAAGCAAAATACTGCTACTAATAATGCATTAATAAATAAAATTAAGGATCAAGTACATAGAAATTAAATAAGAAGAAAAATAAAAAAGAAAGGGACGAAGTTAAATCAAAAAGTGATCAACACAAAATTGTTCGTCTCGACGAGATCTACAATTTTCATGAAGGATTCGAAATCAAAAGAGGTCATCTGAACAAAATGTATTTTTGGAGGTACTTTACAGATAATAAAATACCGTATTTTTACAATTTGTGATAGTATTTAAATTAGATTTTAATTAGCGAATTAATTTATATACAATATACATATACTTAATCTAAATTTTATGGATTTTTTATAGGTTAAAAAACTGTAAAATAAAATCAACAAAGTTAAAATATGTACAAAATATACAACGCCGAATTTTCGTATTTTGTTTTGATTTTATGATTTTTATGAGTTTTAATTCTTTATGCAAAGTTAAGTAATCAATTAAAGAATATAATGGAAAAAGAATTAGATTAAAATACTTTATTTTTGTACATAAAATAATAAGCTCAAATAAGATAAGAAAACAAGGTTATTTACTTACAAAGTTTTACCCTAATTATAACACAATTAGTGAACGTTAATAAATTAATTTTAGGAGATTAAATAAATGATTTATTAAACGGATTTTGCTGTGAATCATGGATTCAACATACCCCTATACTTTGATCTTCGCTTGTCCCCAAGCGGTTTTTTGTGAGTTAGAAGGTTGAATCCCTGACTTTACAAGTGCAAATTCAAGACTTGTATCATTAAGAAACCTTGGTTTTAGTGGTCCTAAAATCCTAAGTTGAACCATGCTCTAGTAAAAAGAAATGCAACTTCTCTAATTATCAGACTCTCAGTTCATACATATAGCATAACAGATATGAAGCTTAGTGTGTACTGCACTTAGGAGAGTCGAGTCGAAACGTCACTCAAAGTCCCGATCCAGGAGACTCTCCTTAAGAACCAATTCTCAATACTAGGGAATAAATCAGTTCGTGCATTCAATCTATTATCTCAGTAGTTCGTCGAAATTGAAAATATAGATGAGAGGCCAGTTGAGGGCGGGCATAGGTTTGTGTATTTTCTTTTCTCTCTCTCTCTCTCATTGGAACAAGGATCCTGTCGAGTACCTTATTACTCAATGCATATATTTTTGGTGTTGATAAGTGTGTCCGTCAAGTGTTGTTGAATCGGATGTACTTGTGTTTCTAAGAGTACACTGGGTTGTGTCTTCTTTAAGTATCTAATATACTTACACCCAGTCTTGTTTCCCTTACGACGCAAAGTCCTTTTTGAGATACTAGCTCGACTCATTTGGCCTAATTAGCTTTGGTCCAAGTGGACACTTTGAAATGGTTGGGAGCACTCACCTTTGATTGAAGTTCTTTGAATCTGACTTTGTAATTGAGAGCTCTTTTTTATTCAATAATTTTTTTGTATAGGCTAGCTCCGCTGCTTTTACCATTTTGGCATACCCTGATCAATAATAATTTCGTTTCATCACACCCTGACACATAGGTCAATATAAAACAATAGCATAAGAACTTGTTATCATACTGGCTAGGGTTTGCTAACACTTAGGTTTCATGAAGCTTTCATTGACTTTATCCCATCCTCGAGCATAATCAAATCGACCAAAGACTCAAATCTCAAATCACAATCCCTCAAGTGAAATCTCAACTCATATCTTTAATCATGCATTTGTGTAGGTGATGTGTTGAGCATATTCTTAGAAGGTAGAGATTAAGAGTGCAATATAGTGCTCATATCTTTCAAGCTTAGGGAAGTGTGGATTGTTAAGGTTTAACCCTAATGATTAAGGCCGGTTAACTCAGAATCAAAGGACCTCAAAAACCAGAGTTTCATTTATTCAATAAGTCTTGAGTGATAGTGAAAGTGCCAGGGATAAATCCTTAAGTTAGTTATCTTTTTTTTGCTTTTTTTAGAGTGACATAGTGACTAGACCAGTATTCGTATTGCTTCAAGATGGTGCCTTACACATTGTCCTTTAACCACCCAATCTGCTGAGGGAGGCCGAGTTCCCTCACTGAGAAGTAGCTAGTTATTTTTAAATCCAGTAGTCAGAATAGCGACAAAATGTTTTTTTATACCCCCTATTTTTTGTAAAAAGCTTTGAAAATAGGTATTATTAACACAACAGAAAATTTGAAGAGTATAAAATATACACAACTTTTACCCATACCCGATTTCTGATGTAAAAATAATTAAAGTACAAGCTATGAATAAAGTATAAAGAATATATACATACCCCATATTTAGCTTGTATTATGTCCTCACAACACAAAGTGAAATGTAGACATAGCTCGTACCAAGCATAGTTGAGTGAAAAGAAATAGGAATTCGACTCGTTCCCCTATACTTAAGCTTTTGAGGGCCTAAGCATAGTAAAAGGGCAAGAAATGGGGCGGTCAAGGATGAGAAGAAAGAATAGAAATGATGTATACACAATGATACTAGTCCCCTTATACTTAGGTTCAGGCCAACCTAAGTATAGTCGAATAATTACAAGTGGAAGATCGAGTAGATTTGATATGGATATACAAGGGGGTCATGGAGGTTTTCGACGAACATTCTTGCCGGAGTGTGGTGGGAGATATTATGGCGATGTGCAATGGGTGAAGAGGGAGAAGATGTAGAAGACCAACCATCGCCAGAGTCATCCCCAAAAGAATATAGCCATACGTAGAGGATATCCAATTATTGTCGAATAGAGGTAAGTGACCGTTGATAACTGCTATACTGATTGCACTTACATGATGAACCACTTCAGGACCAGACGAGGACTCTTCAGAAATCACCTGGTAAGGTCAAAAGTAACTTTCTTGGTCATTTTGTTTCTGTATGAAGCACTGGGAGGAAGAAGGTCAAAGTTATTCTCCGTATCATGAGTGACTGGTGTGACATTTATGGGTTCCTCATCAGATGAATCACTATAAAAATTGACCCATTCTTGTAAGGTCATAACACATTTCAGGTGAGGTTACTTATTTTGAGTGAGCTTGTTTAAGGATGCTTACAATTTTGTCATGTCATGCCTAATCTATTAGAGAATGGGAGGGACTATTGGTCCCAAAGATGCTATGCCCATGCACCAACGATCATTTATGATGTATTCAACACATGAACATTGACCTTTTGGGCACATTCCCTAAGAATTGCGGAGTTGAATGCATTCTTCTCACAATAGACTATCTATCAAGGTGGATGGAAGCTATCCCCACCTGAATTGCAGAAAACAAGACTGTCTGCAAATTATTGAAGGATCACATCATTTCAAGGTTCGAGGTCTCAAAAGTGTTAACATATTATGAGGGTAGATACTTTGTCAATAGCGAAATGAAGAATTGACTAAGGACTATGATATGACATTGAGCACCATGTTTCTAGTCCTTACCACCCACAATCAATCGGATTGGCCGAGGTGTCAAATAGGGAGGTGAAAGGAAGTTGCAGAAGCTAATTCACCCTGATAGGAAGAACTGGTCCCAACTCTTGGACCAAGTTCTATGGGCTTATAAGATGATTTACAAGACCCCATTGGGAACCTCCCTATTCAGAATGGTTTTTGAAAAATCATGTCATTTTCCAGCAGAATTATTTCAAAAATAAGAATGGGCAATAAGAAAAATCAATTAGAACTATCACCAAGGGAAGGAAAGCATAGACTTGGATGTTAATGAGTTGATCGAAATCAGAAATCATGCATATTGATTATCAAGGAAATTCGAGGGTCGTACAATTTCACAAGGTGAAACCGTAGTCGGTGTGTTGACCACTCAAAAGTCCCTGATTAATCAGAAAATAACCCACAAAAGAAATAAAAGCAATGAATAGAACAAAGTGAGTTAAGATTTATTGTTCTCTACTACAAGATGCATAACAAGTACGTAGAGGTCGAACCATAGAGAGCAATATGGGTAGCCTATCGTTATTTGTGAACAAAGTGTTTATGTACTTCCATGCCATTTATCATGTATATACATATATCTATTTGTGGGTTTTAATTTTCATATATTATATTATATTATAATTTTACATTTTTGGTTATTAATTTTATAGTTTTATATTTTCCTTTTATATTTTCAGATTTTTATATTTCCTTTTTCTTTTAAGGTGTAAATATAATATAAGAATATATAAGGCTAAATATAATATAGAGTAATATACTTATAAATACTAGTAAATATAAAAAAATTCAACAAATAACTTGTTTTTGGATTTTATATTTTTTCTCATGTTTTTATGATTTTTCTAGAATCTTTGCTAATTTTTATGAATTTTTAATGTCAAAAATCCCAAATCAGGGATTTAATAAATATCCAAAATTGATTTGAATATTAAAAATAGTAAACACGATCCAAAACTATCAAAACCAATTTTAATATAGAAATAAGTATATAGAGAAAATTAAGAAATAGAAAAACAAAATTTTTGGAATTTTAAAGGAATTTTTAAATTTTTATGAAGGTTTTTGGGGTTTTTCAATTGTTTGGTTTTTTCTTTTTCTATTTTTAGTGAAATTTGCTATGTAATTAAAATATAATAAAATAAACATACATTTTGTGGAAATTTTCAACATATTTTTATATATTTTTGGTATTTTATAAATTAAACAGAACACAAATGAGCTCCTTTTGATTATTAATAAATACTAAAATTGCCTAAAAATGCAAAGTAAACATGGGGCATGAAAGTACATGGCAAAAATGCATCTAACTCTATTTTTGTGAATTTTTAGGAGCATAAGAACTATATTTAATAAATAGAAGAAATGCATAAAAATAAATCTCTTAGCAAGAGTATTTGCAATAAAAATATGCATCAGGGGTTCATATGCAAATGTGCCAATAGTCTACAACATATATTCAATTTCATTTGACTTTTAATGATAACAAAAATTGCCAAGGTTCATATACAAATTACCCAACTCGCGTGGGACTATACGTGAGATGGTTTGGGAAGGACCCAAACGTAATAACAAAAAAGTACATGGATTAGTTCTGTAAAATTCCCATTTTATTTAAACCACATACTTTATTTACAAAAATAATTAATAAGTACAAAAACATCGGAGGGACGATATGAAGTTTACCCCACAAGCGCGCGAGTGAACGGTTCGATGAAGCTTACTTAAACACGTGTCGCCTCGCAGGATCTTGATGACGGTTCACAATCCGATGGTGAAGCGATTAGATCACATGACCGAGATCTACAATGAAGGAGCAGCTCAATCAGACATCTGAAATGTCTGGAGAACGACTGAAGATTGGACGACCCTCGAGAGCGTTGGAAGAACAAGTGAAGAACTCACCCATGACGAGTTTCGATGGAGCGTTGCTCGCTCTTCCGACCTCCTCGAGTACCTCTAGCTGGCTCGACACGTTCCCACAGGTCCGACGAATGTCCCAGGTGCTTCAGAAAAGTCCGAAGGCCGTTGTTTGGCCTCTGGATGCTCGGAGAAAATGCATGGCCTGAAAGCTTCAGGTCAAATATGATTAAGCCCAGAAGGGCTAGTTGACCACATGACCTGCATAGAATAGACGTATGGCTCGAAGCGAAGTGCTTCGACCAATGGTGAATTTGGGATGCATAGATCGGAGGTGGGGCAGAGAGGGTCTGACGAGTGATAGCAAAGGATGAGGAGGATCGAAATGGGATGGATGGCGAGGTCGAGAACAAACTGAGTCACAATGGGATGCAGCCGGAGCAGAGCTCCGACGATCAAAGATCTGGAATCTAAGCTACTAATATAATGATCTAATCATTGAACTAATTACTAGAATGACAAGACAAAATAAGAAACTACCTAGAAATGAAAAATGCGCAGCTCATATCTGGTCGGAGACCAGGTTGTCCTTGCTATGCCGCCTCCAAGTGCGCAAAGGCTCGCAGCTGTCACCTGAACCTCAACTCACACACAAGAACACGGGGCAAAGCTCGAAAGGGGATTAAAAAGGGAAGGAAGGAGAAGAAGATTATTTATAGACATCGCGAGGAGGGCTTATTAGGTTAGGGTTTCTGCTAGAATCGAGGAGTGTTTGACCTTGGAAAAGTGTCGGCGTGATCGAGGGTAGATTGTAGAGGGGTTTTCATGAAGGAATCGAGAATAGAAAATCAATTGATCTAAAGAGGAAATTCAGAGAAGATAGGTTGATGGATGTCTGACATGCCAGGCGGCTGGAGGCAGGGCAGTTGACCTAGGTCAATATTTGAAGCGACCTGATTGGTCCACTAGACCGCTAAAAGACAAAGCAGACCCTATATTTGAAAATAATTAATTTAAAAAAATAAATGATTTTATTAATGTTCTATTATAAAATAAAAAATATTTATTATTTTATGAAGTATTAAAATGATTTTTATTATTTTTGGTATTATTTATTAGGGATATTTACACCCATAACCCTGAGTAATTTCGTAATTACCCCAGGGGCCTTCGATAATAACGAATTACATATAAGACCTTGAGTAATTGTTAACTCTTACAACCATAACCCCATGTTAGCTTCCATCCAATTTTCCGTTAATTATGACGGTATCCGTCAATTATTTTATATTTTATACCCTTTAAGTTTCAACTATTTACAAATTTGACCATTATCCCCTTCCTCCTCCTTGCCCCCTTCATCCTCCATAACCAACTCTTCTCTCCTCCCCCAGCTCCTCTCTCCTCCCCCCTCGCGCCTCCGCCTGCAAGCCCCTGGTCGGCTCCCCACCCCGTGCCTCCGCCTGCAGGCATCGTGCTCCCCCCACCTCTGCCTGCAGGTCTAGGTCGTGCCGCCACCCCCTTGCCTCCCGGCTCCGCCTGTAGGCATCGTGCTCCTCCCTACCCCGCGCCTGCAGGCATCGTGCTCCTCCCCCTCCCTACCGCCCCCTCACGCCTCCGCGTGCATCGTGACCTCCAACCCCCTGCCTCTGCGTGCATCCTGCTCCCCCTCCCCCACGCGTCTCTGCCTGCATCGTGACACCCTCCCTCCCCACGGGGGTGTCTTCGCTTGCATCGTGTCCCCCCCTATGCACCTTCACATGCATCGTGCTCCCCCACCCCCCGCGCCTTTGCCCGCATCATGCCCATGCCCCCCCCGCGCCTGCATCGTGTCCAGGTCGCACCCTACCTACTTCTCGGGAATCCGCCTGCAGGTCCAGCGCACCTCCACCTACGAATCCGTATGCAACACCAAAATCACCCCCCCGCCGGCCCGCGCCCCTGCCTCGGATCTCCTTCCTGTGTGCACCTCCGTCACTGGCTGCCGCCCTTCATGAAAGATCCACCATCTACTGCAAGCTCCACGATGAAACCCACCTTTTCCTTTTCTTTTTTATTAATCTCAGCCATTAGATCAGGGATTGGGTTAGATTAACTCAACCATCTGGTTGAGTTAATGAACTAAACTAACAGAAGGTTATGAGTGTAAAATGAAGAGGTTATTCATGGTCTTAGGTGTAATTTGTGATTATCGAGGGTTTCTGGGGTAATTACGAAATTACTCAGGGTTATGGGTGTAAATATCCCTATTTATTACAAGTTATTTTTTAAGACTATATTTATAGGTATAGTTATTTATGTTTTAGCTATTTTATTTTTATTCTATATTTTTTATTTTATTAATTTAGTTTATTATTTTATATAATTATAAATTATTTTTATGTACTTAAGCATATTTTTATTATATTTTTCTGATGTACTATATACACTTAAATAAATAAGTCTATTTATTATATAAGTATATATATATATAGGTATATCATCTATGTATTTTATATACATGTTTTAATTTTAGTGTTTTTATTTTAGTTTAATATGTACATTTATTATAAATAATATATACAAAATTATAAAAATATAAAATTATAAAATAATAACTAATAAATAAAATGATTATTTCAATCGAGTATACTATACAATAGGGTCCAAAACCTAACTTTCCCACCTTAACTCCAAAAAATATGAAACTACCTTTATTAAATAGCTTATTAAAAGTATATGCAATTAAATGTGATTTTGATATGTTTTGCATTTTTATTTAAGAGATATTGGTCTGTAAAATTTAAAAAAAATAAATAATAAATAAAATGATTATTTTAGTTAGGCATACTATACAATAGGGGTCCAAAACCTAACTTTCTCATCTTAACTCCAAAAATATGAAACTACCTTCATTAAATAGCTTATTAAAAGTTATATAAAATTAAATGATTTTGATATGTTTTGCCTTTTTATTTGGGAGATATGGGTCTGGAAAGTTGAGATTTTGGAAATTTATTTAGAATGTAACTTGTACATTGTATATTATTTGTATGAAATCAATTTTGCATTTTTCTATATTTTATTATTTACAACTTTCATGAACAAAGTTTCTCTATTTGAGGTATAAAAGTGGAAAATAAAATAGGTCCCAAAAATGAATAATAAATGAATAAATAAATGGCAATTGTCAACACATAAGTCATTATGGGGATAAGGTCCCTTTATTAAAATTGACTTAACCTACGTGTCCGTGTGTGTTAAAAACCTCAAAAATATGGATCATCATGCATGAACTTGGTAAAAGCAACGAAAATAGCCAGATCATTATCATTCCAAAATTAAAGAAAACGCTCAAAATTTCAAGAAAAAATGTCCACAAAATGTGATGAATAATTGGTGAGTGCTCCCAACCTTTTAAAGTACCCACTTTGACCAAAGCTATTAGGTTACATGAGTCAAGCAAGCACGAAAAAAGGCCCGACATAGTAAATGCTACAACCCTGGGTGTAGAAGGTACCTTAGGTACTCAGAAAAGGAAACCCCCCAGTGCATCCCAGAAAAACAAATGTATATGAGTCCAAAATCTTTTGATAGACATGATGATTCACAACCAAAATGTGTGTGCAATAAGACATCCGCGAGATCCTTGTTCCAATGGGAGGAGATAAGAAAAGATACAATACTACTTTCTCCATACATGGCATGTTCGCCATTACACTTTCAAGTTTGATAACTAAAATGACGCTGAATGAATGGGGGACTCAGTTATTGGACGAAAGTTGAGGATAATGTCCTTAGGCGAGCCTTTTAGACTAGGGCTTCATGTGAAGTAATGACTCTACGTAGGACAATGGATTCAACACATTGAGAATATACCTGTTGTACTCATATCAATGGAGAGTCCGATACTTAGAGAAGTTGAGTTCTTTTTGGATAAGACTTGGTTAGATTTAGATTGAAGGAGTCACTTGAAGCTAATGGACTAGTTTTGGAGTCTTGTATACACACTTGCACAATAGGGGATTCAACCTTCTAACTCATTAAAATTACCTCGGGATAAGCAAAGATCAAAGTATAGGGGATGATTAATCCATGATTCAACTACTTTATATAAAGATCTTGGCAAAATCTCCTTAGTAAATCATCAAATAAATCCTCTAAATTGATATAATTAACTTTACTAATATGGTGTGAAATTAGGACCAATTCTTGTGTATAAATAAACCCTAATAATCAACTAACTTGTTATTTTTATTTTATGTACAAAAACTAATTATTTTACCTTAATACCTTTTCAATGATATTCTTTGAATTAATTACTAACTTAACATAAATAAGAAAAAATCATAAAAGTCATAAAATCAAAATAAATAAAAAAGATCTGACTTTGTATATTTTCTACATACAATGTTCTCTTTCTTTTTATTTCACTGTTTCCTCACCCTATAAAATCCATAAAAAATATATTAATACTATACATATTGTATATAATCAAGTTTCTAATTAAAAAAAATATAAATATAAAATATATGGTATCAATTGGTAATTAATCATTCTACAAAAAATCATATTTTGTACAAATGACTTCGTGAGATTTTGGGTCCTTCATGAAAGATGTATATTTCAATAAGACCAACAACTTTCATGTTGATAATTTTTGTATTTAATTTTTCCTTCTATTTCTTTTTCTATTTTCTTTACTTTCCTCTTTTTGGTCAACGATCAACGGGCTCCTTGCCCACTGAATTGTTCCATGTCACCCGTTCCCCACACCTTCTCTCTACTGCATGACTACCAACCGGCCGATCACAACCCTCTGCACGTTGACCCCAGGTCAACTGACCCCTTCCTGATGGTTATACCAAAGCCCGCGAGACCCACCTTCTCCCTTGGATAGCCCTCATCCCTCAACATTACTCACCTCCATTATTCTTTGCATTTAACCTCTGCATACCCACGAACTTTGCTGGCCATTCAGCTCTCCCATTAACCCTGAAAACGCCCCGGATTAATGCCAATACATCACCTCTACACACCACCTACACCGATCATCCACCCTTGCTTATATTCTTCCTCCAATTCCGTCCTCTCCCTGGTGACAATAGTAGAGAAGGCCTCCCTCTACCTGTTGACGATAATGGGAAGATTGGTGCGATTCACAACTCATCTCTTTAGTTGTGTAGCAGCTCCTCTGAGCTGCAAAGCTCACATCCTCCATCACCAAGGCGCTCGAGCGAGGACAGGGGCCACAACTCCTCTTCCAAGCAACCCGACATCATCTTCACTACTCTCCGCTCCAAGTCCATTTCCATGTAGCCTCTCCTTATTCTCGTTTCTTTTCCATCTTCCTATGTTCGATTCGTAAAAGCCCACCCTCTGTTCTGACCAATCACTTTCATCTTTCTCATTCTTCTACTTCTTGTACCTTATAGCCACCTTTAGGCATGCAAAGGTCGAAGCTAAGCTCCATGTTCCTCTGGCCGTCGACGGAGCTCCATACCAAACTGTAATGGATATGTTCCAATACAGTTTTAGGAATGAATGTGGGATCACATATTATAGTTGAAATATTTTCAGAGAAAATTAAATATATTTCTACAACCATACACAAGTTTACATGCAATTTTCTGTCAAGACACCCAAAACTGTTACAAAGACTGTTTTCTCCTACTTCTGAAAGCGATAAGACAAAAATGTACTTGTATGAGTTGCAGCTTCCAAGGACCAAGAGCAAGCATGTTGCGCCGAACTAGCCATCCGTTTGATTTAAACAGTTGGAGCATACTCTTCAATAGTTTCTGCAAGTTTCTTGGTTTCCTCCTCCGTTTTCATTCTAAGCAAGTACGTGCGAGCTACAACAGGTCCGCTATTATTCGTATCAGCATTAACACCAGTACCCTGGGAATCAGGAGAACACATCCAACATGAGAATACATTGCGAATATGGAGGTATCACTGCTTGACAGTCGAAGTTCTAGAAGATTCTAGATTTAAAATGCAAGAAGAGCAAATAACATCTTTTAATCAGACTCACAAACAAATGATAAGCACAATCAACAGAACCCCAAAAGAAGATACCAGGGGGCAGTTAGAAGATAACATGAAGAACAAGGGGAAAACAGGCAGTAGAAAAAAATTACACGGGCTAAGATCTCCAATCAAAATATACCATCGATTTTTTGTAAAAATATATTACCGATGTATGAAAAATGGATGCAATGGCCTTCTTCTGTATGTTCATTTTTATGCCTGGATAAATCGACGCATTAAGCAATATTTTGCCAACCTGCGGGAAAAAACAAATACAAATGTAAAGCAAAACATCAAGGATAGGAAAGACACTGTGAGACTAAACTATAGGAAAAAAACCCACCAATTTAGAGAAGCAGTCACGCAAAAATGCATATTCTTATCTCTACTTAGAAATCAGAAATATTCATTACTCGTTTATTTATAAAAATAAAGTACATATGTGGGGTTTGTAAATGACGAATCACTGATCTAAATTATTCCAAGAGCCAATAAGAGAGCTCCCTACCTCTAGGTCCTTTACATGTTTTAATTGATGATTCAAGTCAAATGAGTTTTATTTGCATTACAACACTGCCGAAGGACAACCTGTATTAAGTGGGTTTGGCTACATGGATAATCATTGCTTCCAAACAAGTCTCATTTGAGCCTTATGTAGGCTTTGATCCAAAAACTCCATCAACAACAACAACAAAGCCTTTTTCCACAATTAAGTAGGGTCGGCTACATGGATTCTTTGCCTCCATTCAGACCTATCTTGGGTCAATCTCGGGCTTATATCCAAAAAACTAAGATCCCTTCGTATCCTTTGTTTTAGGATTTGGATCCCATTTGTATTGCGATGTACACCTATTTGTACTGGACTTTGGATTTTATTTGTATTAGGATTTGGATCCTATTTGTACTGGGATTAGGGATATCTATACAGTATATATAGCAAGTTAATATATAAACCCCCATAAGGCTAGAGTTGTACTTCAGTTCTTCCACAATATTGAGAGAGATCGACTGCCACAAACAAATGCATAGCCTAATTACAAATGGACATTGTAAATCCAATGTTTTGGTTATTTTCTTGCTTTCTTATCCAAGTGTTTTTGCGCCCCACTTCAGCTACGCACAACAAACTTGTGTCAGAGTTGTCAGGTTTGTCTGAAGCAAGGAGGCGATGTCACAGAACATGAAGATTGAGTTCACAAGCATGAACGACTTTGGATTATGGCAGGTCAAAGTGCACACCCTTCTCACACACCATGGCATATAGGCACCGTCGAACAACGATCAGGCAAAGACACTTGAACTATTGGAGTTGTTGGTGCAAGAAGAAAAGGTGAACTCAACAATCATGTTGTGTCTAGCAAACAAAATTACTGATGAGCCCGTTGACGAGAAGAGTGATGTGAGTCTATCATTGAGATTGGAGAGCCTATGACAAAATCTTTGACGAACGAGTTGATGTTGATGCTTGTGTATGTATGATTGCTTCTTCTTATTTCATCTATAACTGTTTTAAATTGATTATATACCTCATAAATCACTATTCACTTCCGGTGCTTCTTCAATTGGTATCAGAGCTTTCCAGGTTTTAAAATTAAATGAGCTCAAGCAATGTCAACAACTATACCGAAGGATAGTCAACCAACCAACTGCCTTATTTTGATGACACAAATATACACACAAGAAAAGAAAATGGATATCTATTAAAAAATGGGTAGGAGATCTTTCGCTTAGAAAGATCAGAGACGAAGAATGTAAGATTCCTTGAGTCAACAAAGAAGATGGAGGTATCATTTATAGTGTGACATTGATTCTGCCTTTCATGAACACACATCACATTGAGGTAGACTATCATTTAACATTGATGTAGTGCATGATGGGAAGATTATCACTACTCACATGGCTACAAAGCTACAACTTGCAAATATCTTCACCAACACTCCTCTGAAAAATGCATTATCCTTAACCTCCAAGTTGGATGCAATCAATAATTATGCTCAAACTTGACGGGAGTATTGATGTTTTCTATATTTAGACATTTTATTTTGTCTATATTTATTCATTATGTTTATAGTAGTCAAATTAAGGACTCTATTGTATTTCCTCTTTTGTGTTGGGGCTTAAGGATTCAACTTTATATAAGAAACCATGCCCCTGGACTAAAATTATCTCATTCCATTCCATTATTTTCAACAATACACAACAACAAAGCATTTTCCATATTAAGTAGGGTCAGCAACATGGATTCGTTGCATCCATTCAGATCTATCTTGGGTCATTCTCAAGATTAGATCCAAAAACTAAGATCCCTTCACATAGTCTCATTCCAACACTTCTTAGGCCTTCCTCGCCCTCTCTTAGCTGGCTCAACATCCCAAAACTCGAAACTCCTCACCAGTGCATCAACTGACCTCCTTTGTGAATGGTCAAACCACCTTAAGCGATTTTCTCGCATCTTATCCCCGATCGAAATTACACGAACTTTCCTTAATGACATAATTACAAATCCGATCTTTACATGTGTGTCCACACATCCACCTTAGCATTTTTCATTTCTGCTACTGCCGTTCTCTGCACATGTCTATAAATCACAGGACAACATTCAGATCCATAGAGTATAACAGGTCTCACATACACCAACTAAATTTGTAAACAAATATGGATATATCTATATATGGTAAGAAATCTATATGTATTTTATAATGAGTATGGGACTCAAACTGTTATAATATCCGTAAAAATTTGTGTCCATGTTTATATATAATAATTTGTTTCATCTACACCCCTTATACCAACATTTTTCACAAATAGATGTAACATATCTCTATCGAAAAAACCTGATAGTGGAGGAAAACCCCCTAGGGATAAGAGACAGAGCTGAAGAGAGAGCCATAAAAAGATCTTTCGTGTATAATCCTGCATAATCTCGAATGTCATCTGTTCCGATACGTAGAGCAAATAAGACAATGCAAGCAAAAGTTCCTGGATTCATGGAGATATAGAACTGCATATAAGTTATCATGCTTTCATATTGTAACAGTCGGACTTGAAACCGAATCCGACCCGATTAAGGGTCCGCATGACCAATTAATATTCAATTAATATTGAATAAACCCAGATCGAATCCTGTTCGAACACAATCAATCAAAAATCGATTGCAACATAATTGTGTCACCAAGAAAAAGCCACGACGCGGTCCAAACCACAAAACAAACTAACACCACCATAAAACTCTTCAACAAAATAAGACGAACGAAATCGATCGTTCGTCGATTGGAGGTCGTTTGACAATTTAAAATCGTAAAATTTAATCGCAAATCAAAATTGCATCTCGACAATCTCTAAATTCATCTCAAATCAGAAGTATATGACATCGATCTCTCCCGAGATGCTAAGATTCAGGGATGGTCAAAACAAGATATTATAAATCTGAATCAAAGATTCGGGGTGGAAATACATATGGCTTTGATACGTCATATAAGAGAGATTATGATTTTAAAAATAAAAAATATATAAAATACAAATTTCATGTGTAATTCCAGCTCATACACATGCCCTTATACTTCTTCCACTTGGCAACACCTAACTCACCCTCTCCCCTTATTTATATCTCCCAAAGCCTTCCTTTCCTCATCTTTTCCTCTCTATTTAACTCCAAATTTCCAGCCGAGAGAAGCCCCCAGCCCCCCTTCCTTGTTGCTGCCCAGCCAAGTTGTAGAACAATAGCTTGCAGATGTTGCTCTCTGCCGGAGCTGCTGTCCAACAGCTCTGGAGCAGCTGCTGCAACACCCTTCTTTGATGTTGAACAGCAGCAAGCAGCCACAGTGGCTGCTCTGGAAGCTGCTCGAGTCTCCCCCCCCTCCCCCCTCTCTCTCTCTTCGTTGCAGCTGCTTCTTCAAGCAGCTATGGCGCCGCTTCCAAGCAGCCAAAGGGTGTTGCCACTCCTTGCATTTGGGCTGCTGCATGCAGCCACCAGCTGTTGCATGCATTGATCCAAGCTCAAATTTTGATCTCCAAATTTACAGGTCCAAGGTACAATCATTTCCCCCTCTTGTTGCCATCTTTGTTCTTTTAGATCTTATTCAAAATCCTTAGTTAGGTAGACATTTCATGTTAAAATTTAAAAGAATTTATGGGTGAAAAGCATGCAATTGATCTAAATATAGACCACTGATAATCTACTGATTTCATGTCTTAACAATGAAGAATTTTCGGGTGATTTGCATGCAAATATGATCTAATTTTCAGACCATTATTCAACTACTAAATTCATGCCTTAAAATTGAAAGATTTGGGAACGATTTGCACGCAATTAACTCTAGTTTTAAACCATTGTTAAACTGCAGTTCACATGCTTAGAAGATGGAATTTGGTAGTGATATGTATGCATTTTGGTCTAATTTCAAACTACTAACTAGCTACAATTTTCAAGTTATATTTGATGAGAAATTGGAAGTGTTTTGCATGTAATTAGAACTAAAATCAGACCTATATTAGCACATAATTACGTCTAATTTCAGACCACTGATTGCTACAAATTTCATGCTTGAAATAGGAGAGATTAGGGGATAATAGCACAAAATTGAGTTTAATTTTAAATCACTAATTAGCTATAGTTTACATGTTTGAAAAATGGAAAAATTGGAAAAGAATAGCATGCAATTGAGTTAAATTTCAGTCCACTATATACTCCAGAATTTCATGTTTGATGTGATGAGAAATTAAGGGTGAACTGCATCCAAGCTAAACTTCAGACCTATTAACAGGTTTAAGAAATTATGTCATAAAATGTGAAAAAGTTATGATTTTAACATACAAATGTGCCTAAATTTCAGACCAATAATGGACTACAAATTTTATATTTTAAAAGGTAAAGAAGTTAGGTGTCTTGCATGAAACTGACTCAAATTTTAGGCCATTAATTAACTCCAAAATCCGTTTTTCAAATAGAAACATTTAGAGAGTTAGTACGCACTTATGCCTAAAAGCATATGAATTATTAGTCCAAGTCTCGTGACCTTGTATAAGATATTTGAAATACAAATATTAGGATATGAACACCCTTCTCTTTTGAATCCAACAAATGATTTCCTGAGATCGTTATGATTAATAATCCTCATCAATCATATCATTTGTATAATCTACCAATTATATATCAATAATGATAAGTTATGACAAAATACCTAGATCTATAAAGTTAACCACATAAGAGATGGAGAAAAGATCGAGTAATCAAGTAAGTGAAAATGATAGTGAATCAGTGATGACAATTAATTGTGACCGTTATGGTGACCCTTACATCTGTGAGTGTGCGAGGGTGTAGCGACCCTCAACTGGGTGAGAGATTGGAAGCCCAGTTAGGGCAGCGACTGCCTAGTGCGCGGGTCTAAGGTCCCAGTCCTTCGTAGGTATTCACGAGCTCGTAGTTTTTACACTTCGTTGGGATCTAGGTGCTTTAGTTTGACCAGTTCTATTGACCATATTTTCAGTAGGGACCCTAGGCTGGAGGACTCTTGGTTTTATTTTTGATCTCACTTTGCCTGTACCAGTTGGGCCGACTTGGAGTGACTCAATCAGGAGAGTCTCTCCCACCTATCTCAGAGACATAGTTTGGAGTGTGTCTAGCCTTCTCCTAGACCGCTCTTCCACTGGGAAGACAACTCCGAAGGGTCTCTTAGGAGTGAAGAAGTTTAGTTACTGTTTCCGTCAGTAGGTCGTGGCGAGGGAAAGGATCGTGTTACAAAAATCATCTATATTAGGATAAGTGATATTACTACAGATGTCAGGTGAAGTTAGTGGATGTAAAATCATCTATATAAGAGATTACTGCGGTTGATAGATAAAGTTAGTGGACGTGTTGGAAACTTAGTTAGGATGCATTATACTCCATCGTATGCCTACGGAGGCACCTCAACCCTATAGCATTATTCCTACCTTAGAGTCATAGTGTGAGGTCTCACATAGACCACGACAACAAACTATCCACCAAGCTTGAGAAATATAACATGAAAAGAATCAGACCATGAGACATTTCATATATACTTCTAGACCCATCAATGAGACTTATAAATAATAAAAAGATGATAGCCTAAATATGGATCTCAAAATTAATAAATAAAAAATTAGTGTGGTTAGTTAAGTTGAGGTGGTGAGTGAAAAAGAGGATTCATATACATAACATCTTGAAAACCAACTTCCATGCATGTAGCATGTTAAATTTAAATGTCAACACCTATCTACTTGTTTTCTTTTGAAACCACTGAAATACCTGTTATTTTTAATAAATTAGATTGTACTCAACCTTTGTTGACATTCTTTTCTTCCTAATATGGATGGCAGGTAAAGCATATGCGTCATAGTGGTCCGGTAGATGGACACTAAGCTTCCGAGGTTCAGACGTTCGTTTTGCTTTTGCTAGTACATTTTAGTCATTGTACAAGGTATTGTAATCTCTTTTGGCTTTTTTCTCTTCTAATATATTTTTGGGATATATGTACAGAATGTCATTTTCTTTTGACACATGTAATATTTTATGGAAATTAATGCAAATATTTCTTGGTGACAATTATTATTCTGTGGTTGATTATTAAATTGTGAATGTCATTCAAGCACGAAAAATTTTCCCTCATTTTCTGTAATCTAATGTGATTGATAGCAAATATGGTACTGCGAATGCCATGTAAACGAGTAACCCGAATCCTCAGACGTCACATTAATGGTATCAGAGCAGTGGTACCCCGTACAT
Organism: Ottelia alismoides; assembly: GCA_037367405.1. Classification (NCBI taxonomy): domain Eukaryota; kingdom Viridiplantae; phylum Streptophyta; class Magnoliopsida; order Alismatales; family Hydrocharitaceae; genus Ottelia; species Ottelia alismoides. Next base: position 196,534 of record JAZKJV010006978.1, on the reverse strand, counting down.
GCATTCGCAGTATTATAATTCTGATCGCATTAAGTTCTCGAATAGCGACAGTCCTCCGACTTGTCGCGAGTCTGAGAAGGGAAAGAATGACATTCAAATTCAACAACCACACGTGTCACCTTTTTGCAATTAAATTTCATATCATAACCCAATAAGAGAAAAGTGCACGTGATGGTATCCGCGAACATCAATTTATGACTAATGATATTGGTTCTCATGCATAACCATGGCGTCTAGAGCTGGCCAGGTGATGTCGGATCATTTGGAGCGCATCCTGACCTCCATCACCGACCTCCACCAGTAGTAGACTGCTATGAGAGGTCAGCGAGACCAGATCTTGGTCCAACATACGAAGATTGCAGATAGATAGACCGACATCGAGATGAGGTTCGAGGAGATGTTTGATTTCACCTATCATCCATCTCAAGATGGAACGTGACATGAGCAGCCTTAGTATATAGAGGTTCAACGGCCTCAGTTTGATGATCCACATGAGGAGATGGCAACACATGGAGCAGAGGATTGAAACCATGACAGGGAGCGGGACCCTGTATCTTTTTCCGATGAGATTGCGACCGACCACTCGACCATTCACAATCATTAGTTGGTTTTCACTTCATACCAACAAGCCAATGTGCCCAAGTTCGAGGGCACCAGGACACCAGATGAGGTCGAGTAGTGGTTGAAGAAAGTGAAGGTACTCCAGATGATTTGCGTACCACGAGATGCGTGGTTAACTTTTGCGGAGTGTTCATTGACATAGTTCGCCGAGAAATGGTGGGAGGCGACAATTTCTGATTTGGGACGCGAGCTCACATGGGATGATTTTAAGACGAGCTTCAGATCACACTTCTTCTCCGTGAATTGGAAGGAGCGCCGACTATTTGCAGAGCTCATACAAGGGCGATGACAGATAGACAATACTTTGCGCATTACACCAAGTTGTCTTGCCAAACACCAATGGCGGCTGCATTTCCCAAGGGGAATTTGGAGAAATTCGTCAGAGGGATGAGGGAAGAGGTGTGCAGGAGAAGTTGGCCGAACTACGGCTCACATCTATCTCCAAGGCTACTGATGCAGCAGAGAAGTTTGAGGACATCAGCGAGAGACGTTTTAGGAGCTCATCTGGAGCGATACCCATACCACAACGATGATTCACATTGATTCGGCGATCGTTTCAGCAGTAGAGATCAACCAGGCAGTTTCATCCTTCAGGTTCAACATTCTCTAGCAGTGCTCACTCATCACCAGCGACTACTTTAGGAGGAGCACTTGCCGGACGTGGCATCAGTTCAACACGACCATCTAGGTCGCATCGAGTAGAGAGACCCACAACCGGATTGACTCGGAGTACAAACACAACCACTCCACCTACCCAGTCAGTCTAATGTTACTTGTGCAACCACTGGGGACACTACCAATCCAATTACCCTCATGCCTTTGGTGCGCCTCGACCACAACCACATGCATAACATACTTGGAGTTTCTGTGACAGGATCTCTAACTTCAGGAGGCCGTCGAGATAGACATAGAGTGTGATCGGTACGAGTATTATACCCTCTAGACATATTCAGTTACATGCAGTAACTTAGGAGCATGCACGATCAGCGGCTATGGTGATGAAAGGTATGGTTTCAATTTTGAGCCGACCTTTCCATGTTTTATTTGTGGAAAAACCCATTCCATATCACATTCATGGGCTATGTGGTCAGTTCATCATTAGATTGATAGTCAGAGGTTTGCCAGTGTTGATTGGTGGACACGAGATAATTGCAGACTGTCAACTACTATAACTCAATGAGTTTGACCCGATTTTGGTCATGGATTGGTTGTCAGCTCATCATGCCCTGGTTGATTGTTTTAGGAAGACAGTTGTCTTCAGGATTCCAATCTTACCCGAGTTTACTTTTGAGGGTACCATACATGACTCCAAAATGAAGTACATCTTAGTGTTGAGAGCTCAGAGACTTGTTGATCAAGGATGTGACACATTTCTAGCATTTGTTCGAGAGACATCTGATAGAGAGCCGATGACCCATGACATTAGGTTGGTGTCAGACTACCTTGATGTGTTTCCTGATGATTTGTCAACTATACCGCTCGAGAGAGAAATTGAGTTTGAGATGACGTTACTGCCAGATACACAACCGATCTCGATAGCTCCCTACCGCATGGCACCAGCTGAGTTGAGAGTTACACGAGTTACTTGACTTGAGTTTCGTGAGGCCAAGCACTTCACCTTGGGATGCTCCCGTCCCATTTCTGTCAAGAAGAAGGGTGAATCGATGAGATTATGCATTGATTACCAACATTTGAACAAGAGAATGGTAAAGAACTGTTATCCTCTGCGACGGATTGATGACTTGTTTGATCAGCTACACGGATCTTCGGTGTTTTCGAAGATCGATTTTAGATCATGCTACCATCAGCTAAGGATTCGAGAATCAGATATTCCAAAGTCAGCTTTCAAACCTCAACATGAGCAGCACGAGTTTGTTGTGATGCCATTTTGGCTCACAAATATCCCTACAGCATTCATGGATATGATGAACAGAATTTTCCGTCCATACTTGGATAAATTTGCGGTGGTGTTCATTATGATGTGCTGATATATTCTCGAAATGAATGGGATCATGTAAATAATCTGAAGATAGTCCTGGACACACCTCAAGAACACAAGTTGTATACCAAGCTGAGCAAGTTTAAGTTCTGGTTATCACAGGTCTCATTTCTTGGATATGCCATTTCTGGAGCAAGTATCACAGTTGATCTTGTGATGATTAAGGCAGTTATGTCTTGGGAGCAACCCAAGACAATCACTCAGATTCCTAGCTTCCTTGGACTAGCGGGCTATTACATATGCTTCGTCAGTGGTTTTTCCCGAGTAGTTCTACATAGAAGGGAGTTCCTTTCATTTGGGACGACCCATGCGAGCATGCCTTCAGGACATTGAAGGAAAGAAAGATTGACTATTGTACCCACTCTTGCACTTCCCCTTAGGCTCTCAGGATTATGTAGTATACACAGATGCCTCAGGAGAAGGTTTATGAGCAGTTTTGATGCAGTGAGGTCACACGATTGCATATGCATCACGTCAGTTGAGGCTGCATGAGCGGAATTACCCCACCCATGACTTGGAGGTGGCAGCAGTTGTCTTCTCTTTGAAGATCTTGCACCACTATCTCTATGGGGTGAACTTTGAGATTTTCACATACCACACAATCTCTTACTACCCTGATAAGGGAAACGTGGTGGCTGATGTGCTTAGTAGGAGAGCTCATACAGATGGTATGGTAAAGTGGTTATACATATGGGATATGCTCACAGCTTTGACTAATCGACACCCTCATGAGAATGCATCCATATCTACTGTCATGCCTCCACGATTCAACAGTCTATGGGATCGCATAGTTGAAGGTCAAAACACAGATCCTTGGACCAAAGACAGATGCACGTGTGCCATTAAAGACAAATGTGATGATTTTGTGGTGACAGAATCCATTTTATGGAAGGTTTGTCAGGTTGTTGTGCCCAACAATGGCAGTTACGCAAAGACATTCTTGATGAGGCATATAGTTCACGATTGTCTATTCATCATGGCAGCACAAAGATGTATCGTGATCTGCGCCAACATTTTTGGTGGGACGGGATGAAGCGCGACGTGACACATCATGTTAGCAGGTGCTTGACCTGTCAGATGGCCAAAGATGATCATAGGAGACTGTCGGGGTTATTACAGTCTCTCCCCATTCCTGAGTGGAAGTGAGAGATTATTTCTATGGATTTTATAACTGGACTGCCGAGGCCACCAGGTGGTCATTATGCCATTTTGATCATTGTTGGCAGCTTGAACAAGTCAGCCTATTTCATACCTGTCAGCATGATCTACACTCTACCTAGATTGGTAAGATTATATGTGCAAAACATTACCAAGCTACATGATATACCATGCGAGGTAGTGTCTGACAGAGACTCAAGGTTCGCATCACACTACTAGCATCTGTTCATGTCAACACTACAGACAGAGCTGAAGATGAGTTCCGCATACCATCCGCATACCGACGGACAGAGTGAGTGCACCATTCAGATACTTGAGAATTTGCTACATGCATGTACCCTTGAGTAGAAAGGGTCCTAAAAGGACCACATACCATTGGTAGAATTCACGTACAACAACAATTATCATTCCAATATCGGCATGACACATTCAAAGCCCTATGCAGGTGGAGATGCCTCACACCTCTCAGTTGGCGTGAGGTAGGTGATCACATTCTTTACTCCATAGATCTTTTGGCGGAGACTATGAGGGTCGTTGATCTTGTGAGGCGGAAGCTTCTGATGGCTCAGAACCGTCAGAAGAGCTATGCAGATCATCGGACAAGAGATTTAGAGTTTTAGGTAATCCAGTCATCTTCTCTTAATTAATTTGCAAATTTGACTTATTAAGATTTAACTTAATCTTTCATATTGATGAAATTCCTGTAAATACAGGTGGGAGATTAGGTGTTCACACCAATATCTCCCATGAAGGGAGTACATAGATTTGTTGTTCATGGCAAGTGGGCACCACGGTATGTTAAACTGTTTGAGATTATTTCCCATGTATGGAAGGTGGCCTATTGAGTAGCCCTTCCTCTACACCTATTAGCCCTTCACGATATCTTCCACATATCCAACCTGAGGAAGTATGTACATGACCCTCGACACATCATCAGCTACGAGAATCTTAACGCGGAGCTCAACTTGACATATGAGGAGAGGCGAGTGCAGATACTTGATAATGTTGTGAAGAAGCTTCGCAGCAAAGAGATTCCCTTAGTCAAGGTGTTATGGCATCGATATGGTATCAAAGAGGTGACATGGGAGACCGAAACACATGCAAACACGATACCCATAGCTCTTTTCAGGTAATTGTCAAACCAAGTTTATTTGATTACATATGTTGAAAGATTATGACTTGTTTCCTATATGAAGTTTTTATGGGTTTAAAAACCTTTGAGGTTTTTACGGTAAGAAATCGTAGGTGAAATCAAGATAAATCACATAGTGACTTTGACACGAGTCTCGAGGGCGAGACTCTCTATGAGATTTTTATATTTGTAATACTTGGATTTGAAACCGAATCTGACTCGATTAAGGGTCTGCATAACCAATTAATATTTAATTAATATTGAGTAAACTCAGATCGATCCATAGATCGATAATCGAATCCCGTTCGGATGCAATCGATTAAAATCGATTGCATCATAATTCATGTCACCAGGAAAAAGCCGCAATGCAGTCCGAATCGCAAAACAAATTGAGACCACTATAAATTTGATTCAACAAAATAAGACCAACGAAATCGATCATTCGTTGATCGGAGGTCGTTTAACCCTTTAAAATCGTAAATCAAAACTGTATCTCGACAATCTCTAAATTCATCTCAGATCAGAAGTAGAGGAATATTATACTCAATGTGATCGTCATTAAAAGATGGTCAAAACGAGCTATTATACATATGAATCAGAGATTTATGGAGGAAATACGAATGACTTTGATATGTCATATAAGAGAGAGATTATGATTTTAAAAAAATTTAAAAAATGTATAAAATACAATTTTCACGTGTCATTCCAATCCATACACATGGCCTTATACTTCTTCCACTTGGCAACACCTAACCCACACTCTCCCTTTATTTATATCTCCCAAAGCCTTCCTTTTCCCATCTTTTCCTCTATTTATCTCCAAAATTCTAGCCGAGAGAAGCCCCCAGCCCACCTTCCCTGTTGCTGCCCAGCCACGTTGAAGAATAGCAGCTTGCAGCTGCTGCTCTCTGTTGGAGCTGTTGTCCAGCAGCTCTGGAGCAGCTGATGCAACCCCCTTCATTGATGCTGAAATGCATCAAGCAACCACAATTGCTACCTTGGAAGCTGATGGATCCTTCCCGCCCTTGTTGCAGCAGCAGTTGCTTCTTCAAGAAGCGGTGGTGCTGCTTCCAAGCAGCCAAAGTGTGTTGTTGTTCCTTGCATTTGGGATGTTGTATGCACTGCAGGCACCAGCTGCTGCTACTGCTTCTCTTGGAGCGAGTTGCTGCATGCCTTGGTCCAAGCTCAAATTTTGATCTCCAAAATTTAAAGATCCAAGGTACAATCTTTTCCCCCCTCTTGCTGCCATCTTTGTTCTTTTAGATCCAACTCAAAATCCTTAGTTAGCTATTCATTTCTTGTTAAAATTTAAAAGAATTTAGGGGTGAAAAGCATGCAATTGATCTAAATATAGACCACTGATAATCTACTGATTTCATGCCTTAAAATGAAGAATTTGGGGGTGATTTGCATGCAAATATGATCTGATTTTCAGGCCACTGTACAACTACTAAATTCACGCCTTAAAATTGAAAGATTTGCATGCAATTAACTCTAGTTTCATACCACTGTTAAACTATAGTTAGTATGCTTAGAAGATGAGAATTTTGTGGTGATATGTATGCATTTTGATCTAATTTCAAACTGCTAACTAGTTACAATTTTCATGCCGGATTTGATGAGAAATTGGAAGTGTTTTGCATGCAATTAGAACTAAAATATGACCTATAATAGCACATAATTAAATCTAATTTCAGACCGCTGATGGCTATAAATTTCATTCTTGAAATATGAGAGATTAGGGGTGAATAGCATGCAATTGAGTCTAATTTTAAATAACTAATTAGCTACAGTTTACATGTTTGAAAAATGAAGAAATTGAGAAAGAATAACATGCAATTGATTCAAATTTCAATCCACTATATGTTCCAAAATTTCATGTTTGATTTGATGATAAATTAAGAGTGATCTATATGCAATTAGGCTAAATTTCAAACTTATTAATAGGCTTAAGAAATTATGTCATAAAAGGTGAAAAGTTGATTTTAACATACAAATTTGCCTAAATTTCAGACCAATAAAGGGAAACAAAAATTATGTTTTAATTTAAAAGGTAAAGAAGTTAGGTGTCTTGTATGAAATTGACTCGAATTTCATACCATTAATTAACTCCAAGATCCATATTTTAAAAGGTGAAACATTTAGTGAGTTAATATGTAATTATGCCTAAAAGCTGATCAATTATTAATCCAAGTTTCATGACCTTATAGAAAATATTTGAAATATAAATATCAGGATATGGACACCCTTCTCTGTTGAATCGAACAAATAATTTCATGAGATCATTATGTATGACTAATTATCCTCAACGGATTCATTAGTATAATCTACCAATTGTATATCATTAATGATAAGTTATGACAAAATATCTAGATCTGTAAAGTTAACCATTGAAGAGATTGGGAAATTATTGAGTAATCAAGTAAATATGATGGTGAATCAACGATGACCATTAATTGTGACCCGTACACCTGACTATGCGAGGGTGCGGTGACCCTAAGTTGGGCGGGAGATAGGAAGCCCAATTAAGGCGACGATCAGCTAGTGCATGGGTTTAAGATCCCAACCCTTTGTACGATATTCACGAGCTCGTAGTTTTTATGCTTCGTTGGGATCCGGGTGCTTTACTTTGACCAGTTCCGCTGACCCTGTTTTCAGTAGGATGCCTAGCCTGGAGGACCCTTGGTTTTATTTTTCGAGCCCATTTCGCCCGTACAGGTCAAGCCGATTGGGAGTGTCAATCCGGAGAGTCTCTCCCACCTGTCTCAGGGGCGTAGTTTCGAGTGTGCCTAGCCTCCTCATGTACCGCTTTTCCATTAGAAAGGCGAGACGGAAAGGTCTCTTAGGAGGCTTCCTCACCGCTTGAGTTTAGTTACTGTTTCCGCCAGTAGGTCCTGGCGAGGGAAAGATTGTGTTATGAAAATCATCTATATTAGGATAAGAGCTGCTACTACATATGTCAGGTGAAGTTAGTGGATGTAAAATTATCTATAAAAGAGATATTACTACAATTGATAGGTGAAGCTAGTAGACGTGTTGGAAACTTAGTTAGGATGCATTATACTTCACCGCATACCTACGGAGGCACCCCAATCCTAAGGCATTCTTCCTGTCGAGTCATAGTGTAAGGTCTCACCCGGACCAAGACCACAGACTATCCACCAAGCTTGAGAAATTTAACAAGAAAAGAATCAGAAATGAAACGCATCATCTATACTTACAAAGACCCATCAACATGACTTATAAATAATAAAAAGACGATAGCATGAATATGGATTTTAAAATTAATAAATAAAAGAATTAGTGTGGTTAGTTAAGTTGAGGTGGTGAGTGAACAAGAGGATTCATATACAGAACAACTTGAAAACCAACTTGCATGCAAGTAGCCTACAACACCTATCTACTTATTTTCTTTCGAAACCACTGAAATACATGTTATTTTTAATAAATTAGATTGTACTCAATATTTGATGACAATCTTTTCTTCATAACATGGATGGCAGGTAAAACACATACGTTACAGTAGTCTGACAACTGGATCCTGAGCTTCCGAGGTTCAGACATCCGTTTTACTTTTGACAGTACATTTTAGTCATTGTACATGGTATTGTAATCTCTTTTGTGCTTTTTTTCTCTTCTGATGTATTTTTGGGGTACATGTACATAATGTCATTTTCTTTTGACACGTAATATTTTATGAAAATTAATGCAAATATCTCTTAGTAACACTTGTTAGTTTGTGGTTGATTATTAAATTGTGAATGTCATTCAAACGCGAAAACTTTTCCCTCATTTTCTGTAACCTAGTGCGATTGATAATGAATAAGATACTATGAATACCGTGTAAACAAATAACACGGATCCTCAGGCATAACATATATCCATCATTAGAGTCTCTAATAATTATTCCAATCATGATATTTCTGTAGACGAATACAAAGAAAAGAAGTAGAGGAGGCATTGAAGGTTATGAGACCTGGGAAAGGTGTTGGACCAGATGACATCCCTGTAGAAGTATGAAAAGTTTTAGGTAAGCGTGGTTTGACTTGGCTTACGAATCTATTCAATGTTATTTGGCGAAGCAAGAAAATGCCCGAAGATTGGAGGAGTATCGTGGTGCCTCTTTATAAGAACAAAGGAGACATTCAAAATTGTTCAAATTACAGAGGTATCAAGCTGATGAGTCAAACTATAAAATTTGGGAACGTGTGATCGAAAGAAGGTTGAGACAAGTTTCCCAAATAAAAGAAAACCAATTCGGATTCATGCCAGGTCGCTCAACTATTGAAGCCATCCATTTGCTGAGGAGAACAATGGAGATTTATAGAGCTAAAAGGAAGAATCTCCATATGATCTTTATTGATTTGGAGAAGGCTTGTCCCACGAGAGATACTGTGGAGTGTTTTGGAGAAGAGACAAGTACCTGTCCTATACATTAATCTCATAAAGGATATGTATGATAGGGCTTTATCTTGTGTAAGGACCCCGACGGGGAAGACTGACTATTTTGATATCAACATTGGTTTACATCAAGGTTCAGCTTTGAGTCCATTTCTTTTTACTTTGATTATGGACGAGTTGACAAGTCACATTCAGGATGAGTTACCTTGGTGTATGTTATTTGCTGATGATATTGTATTGATTGACGAGACTAGAGATGGTGTAAATGAGAAGCTTGAGGTTTGGAGACATGCATTGGAGACTAAAGGTTTTCGTATAAGTAGGGCTAAGACGGAATATATGGAATGCACCTTTGATGGAAGCAATTGTGAAGGAATCGAGGTGAAGATTGGTGACGATAACATTCAGAAGAGAGATTCTTTTAGATATATGGGATCTATTTTGCAACATGATGGGGAAATTGATGGAGATGTTACAAATAGAATAAATGCAGGCTGGCTAAAGTGGAGAGGAGCCTCCGTTGTTCTCTGTGATAAGAAAATTCCTTTAAAAATTAAAGGAAAGTTTTACAAAGCAGCCGTGAGACCTGCTATGCTTTATGGTTCTGAATGTTGGCCTGTGAACCATAGACATGTGCAGAGAATGGCTTTAGCAGAAATGAAAATGCTAAGATGGATGTGTGGACATACACGTAAAGATCGGATTCTGAATGATGCAATCAGAAAGAAAGTTGGTGTAGCTCCGATCGAGGATAAGATGCGAGAAAACCGCTTAAGATGGTTTGGTCATTTGCAAAGAAGGTCAACTGATGCATCAGTTAGGAGATGCGAGTGGTGGGATGTTGAGCCGGCTAAGAGAGGGCGAGGACGGCCCAAGAAGTGTTGGAAAGAGACTATACGAAGGGATCTTAGTTTTTTGGATATAAGTCCGAGATTGAGCCAAGATAGATCTGAATGGAGGCGAAGAATCCATGTAGCCGACCCTACTTAACTGTGGGAAAAGGCTTTGTTGTTGTTGTTATGATATTTCTGATTTGGCGACGAATATGCAAACATACGTTTCATGTTTGTTTAAGTCATAGCAATGAGATTCCACAACATCATGCTAAGAATAGCTACGATTTCCGGAAGATGTCATTCATTTGATGAGAAAGAAAAAGGAATATAGAAAATTCGCGTGGCTAAAGCTGAAGCAACGACTTTTGAAGTAACAGAAAGAAAAGCAATGATTGAGTGGGAGAGTTAGAGTCGAAAAGAAGATTCCTTACTCCTTTCTCTCATTTAAAACCGTCAATGTGCTCTCATAGTTTTTTAATAAGTATCCATATCCATTTTAAAATGACATATAAATATCATTAATATCCATATAGGCACACATGTATTGATATCTACATCTATGTAGCTTTTAAAGATGTGAATATAATTATAGATTTATTTGTATCATACATGATAAACTATTATTAAATAAATATAATCTGTTTTCGTGCTTAAATATGCATATATATAAATTTATTTGTAATCAAATGTGACAAATGTTATGAATTAAACATATTCATATTTGGGATATTTGCACCCATAATCTTCAGTAGTTTCATAACCACAACATGAACCCTCGATAATTCATAATTACACACATGACCCTAAATAAGTGCATCGTCCTACACACATAACTCTCTGTCAATTTAGTTCATTAACTTAACCAGACTATTGAGTTAATCTAACAAATTCTCAATCCAACAACTGAAATAAATCAAAATCAAAAAAGAAAAAAACCCAACCCTCCTTCCTCCTCAAGCCTTGATGCAGCATGATGCTACATGATATTTTTTAAAAAGAAATTGAGTCGGACTTTTTTTTATTTTTTTATTTATGTAAAAGGCTCATTATATAAGCAGTGTTGTCAAAAGCCCTCAGGGCGCTCGCCTAGGCTCCCAAGCGAGGCGAGGCGAGGCCCTAGGCATTTTGCCTCAGGCGCCGCTCAGGCGAGTGCCTGACGTGAGGCTCTAAGCTCTCGCCTTGAGCGCCTAAGGCAAAAGTAAGGCTTTTTGCCAACTTTGTGTGATTTTTATCTATGTTTCAGTTTTTATATTAGATATATATTGGTTCTAAGTATCATTAACACACATACTTATACATATGCACACACATGTATATGTAATTTACATACACTTCTATTTCATATACGTATACATGTACATTCATGTTTTAATTCTAAATATTACATATACTTTTGACTAAAAGGTATATGTTCTTCTATATATATATTAGCTTAAAGTATTATAAATACATTTATATACATATAAATAGACAAAACACACATGTATACATAAGCATGTACACACACTTATACATAAACACATACACATGTATGCAAATATATACGCATACAGATACACATATATACAAATACACATAAATACAAATATTTAATACATATACATATATATGCAAGTACATGCATACATTATACATACACATATTAATAAATAGTGGATTGATCGTAAAATATAATTCGGTGATAACATATACATACACATACATATACATATAGACATGTACATGCGCACATTTATATAAACGTTTATAAACACACCCACAAATATGTTGGATTGGTTTTAGATTGAAATATAAGCCATACATACATATATTTACAACTATACATACATACACACATGTACACGTACACATTTATATATGTGCATGTAAACACACCCACAAATATATTGGATCGATCTTAGATTGAAATATAAGTTATACATACATATATTTGCAATTATACATACATACACATGTGTATGTGCATATATTACATAGACTCATGCATAATTTATTTATTTTTATATATGGCGCCTTGCTTTTCTTAGGCGAGCATCTAGGGGACACCTATCGCCTCGGGCGTTTTGCATCCCCTAGTGCCTTGGAGCGCCTCTCGCTTTTAACAACACTGTATATAAGGCCTTATTATCTTTTTCTTTTCTATTCTATTTATGGTAATTAGTTGCATGTTTGGTGGGATTTAGCCTATATAAAGGCACCCCCACCCTATGGGAAGGCATTGAATGAAAAGTTATTTTTTCCCATCACTTACTCTCTCTCTCCCTCGTTCCCGTCTCTTTTTTTCTCCCTATACCTTAGATCCCCGACGCCACCCTTCCCCCTCCCCCATCCCAGACCGCCGCCACATCGCCGCCCCCACCTCGTGTTCCCAATCCCGCACCACCTTTCCCACCCATTCCCTTCAACAATGACGTCGCCCACCCTTCCTGCGCCGCCACCCTTGCTCCACCGCCGCCGTTGCCGCCAACCTGCCTGACCCCGCTCGCCGTGCATTCGCCACCTCCCCCCCCCCTGACGCGGACCCTCTAGCACTGCTGCAGGCGCCCCGCATCCAGCCTTGCCGCCGACCAGGTCTGAAGCGTGGCTCTAATCCCCCACGCCGGTTGTGGTATGAGCGATTTCTTCCAACTCCTTGTCTTGTTGATTTCCAAAGGTGTGGGCTGTTATATTGCTATTGGTTTGGTGAATCGTTGAGACCTCAATCCGCATAGCATCACCATATTTCCTGTTATCATTTAACTACCTTGAATAGCCCCGAAGTTTGTAATCATTTTCGTGCTGAAATTAAGATTGCAGCAGCCCGACATGTGTTTTTTTTCTTATTCGGTTCTCTTTAGTTTCCCGTATGCACGCATGTTATTTCCCTAATGCTTCCTTCATTTTGTGATGCTACAACCATCAATTGATAACCGTCATTTATTTAGATAAATTGGTAAGCTCCAGTTTCGTTCATCTTTTATTGTTATTTCCTTTCTGATTCCATGAGCATCTTGTTCCATGTCATCGTCAGTAATTAGTGGTTAGGCATTGAGTCCAAACTTGATTAAGATCTGCAGCCTAGTCAAGAGCCTCATACCCGCTTGTGGGCTGCATCAATTGGGTTGCATCAAGCCCCCTCCCACCGAACACCCCCCTTCCTCCTCAAGCCCCCTCCCGCCGACCATGTTCACCCCTTCCTCTTGTGCGTGACCTCTGTGTCTGTGTGGCGGGGCCCATCCTTGACTAGCCCTATTTCTGAGGGGAGAAACCCCACCCTCCTCCAGCTCCCTCCCACTGAAAATGTACGTCCCTTCCTCCCGTACGCGACCTCCGCGTCCGCATGGCCGGGCTCCTTCTCGGCTAGCCCTATTTTGGAGGGAAGAAATCCCACTCCTCCCCCATCCTCCTCCAGCCCCTCCCCATTCATCAACCAACCACCTCCATCCTCCTCCAACCCCTTCACCATTCCTCCGTCAACCACCTCCCCCTTCCTTTCGCACTCGTGTTGGACCTCCTCCCCGACCAAGCAAAAATCCCTTAGTACAAAAGAAAGGTCACGACAATGTCTCATTCATCCACAATGGTGGAGGTTGGCAGCGACCATGTAGCAAGGAGATGTCGCTAGACTAGCAGCTTGGGGGGTATTGGAGAGATCGCAGGGAGCATCCTCGATGGTGCCACATGGTGCCTCCTATGAGAAGAAGCTCACGATGACGGATGAGGGAGGCTATGGGAGCTTGTGATAGCAAGATGCGAAGGAGGAAAGGTGTGGGACCTTGTGGTCGAGTTAGGCAGAGCAACAAAGAGAGTTTCAATGATGGGTCGAGGTTGGAGCCCAGGAGCTTAATATCCAACAGTGGAACCTACTTTAATAAGTTCTCCTCCATCCCTATTATAGCAAAGGTGAAGAAGAGGAGTCATGGCCATTTCCACCATGGCAGAGGAGAAGGGGTTGCACGAGGTCGATTGTTGGCATGACGAATAAAGGGGGTCATCATCAAGACAGAGGGGGCATGTTTTGGAAATGTGATTTTTTTCGATGGGTAAAATTGTCCAAAATCGATGAAATCTGTCAAGCTTGTAAAGGTCGATCAATTAGCCCGACTAGTCGAATCGAGGGGTAGCTAACTCGACTAGTCCTAGTCGTAAATTAGTCGAACAACCCAACTAATCGGACCAACTAATCGATCGACTTTTACATCAAACCTTTTTAGTTTTTTAGTTTTTTTAAAAGCAAACTTATACTAATATGCTTAATGTTATATTTAAAGTCAATTACTTCTTTTGTTTCATTACTATAGAATAGAAAATGTAGAAATCTATGTTAATATATAAGAATATATGTATAAAAATGATTTATATATTTAAAATAATTAAAAAATTCAAAACTGACTAATGACCAACTAATCCGATTAGTCGCCTGACTACATATTAATCCTTGGTCAATGACCTCGTCGACCGAGTACCGACTACCGCTTTCTGCAACCTTAAAATCTGTCAAAGCTAACGAGGGAAATGGATGGAACTTGACACAATGTTATGTCATGTAAGAATTAAGCATTAATCATGGTCATGGGTTTACTTATGAATTATCGAGGGTTTCATGGTGTAATTACGAAAGTACTCAAGGTTATGGGTGTAAATATCCCTTCATATTTTTAATATGAATATCCATTATACCAACAATAATTTAAAAATACACCATTCATACCTCCTCATACATATTTTGATATCTCGATCCTTATCTATTCTAAATTGGATACATATACCGATATCACATTCATATATGTAAATATCTATATTGGTATATGGGTAGTTGCAATAGTTAGTCGACTAAATCGAATAGATGGTCCTACTATGAGGTGTTGAGGGGCGAATGATTGAACAATTAGTATTCTCTCAATATTTAGTCTGACTATTGGTTGACTACCGATTTTTCTTACTTTTATTTTTATTTTCATCTGAGTTTCCCCATTGGTCTCTTTATGTGAAAATCCGGCTTACACTTCCATAACTAAATAAAAGTTATGATGCACTGCCTCTTCCTTGTAAAGTTAACTCACCAATTTTTACATTTTGGATTTCTATAAAATTCAGTTAGTACTTCTATCTTTTTAACTATGAGTAATTTATATAATGTTTATATTTAAATAATAAAAATACAACCAAAGTCTAGTCTAGAAGAGTGGAATTCACAATCAAACAATCAACTTGAGGCACCACATTTCTGCACTTTTCCTCTTAATATCTTTTACAACATGCTTCGGGCATAACCATAAAAAACCTTTCTTTTATGTATCGGTCATCTAGTTTGTGTATTTATCATAATTTATAATGCATTTGTTATTCTATGTACTCAACATATATCTATGTTTGTAAGGATAACCATCAATATTTGTATATTTATGTGTTTAGATTTAGAAAAGGACAAGTCTATTCTGATACTTATAGATGTCTTACGTATATCTGATCATTTGCATACATTGGTAGATATGTATGTAGCAATCGTAAGGAATCAAAAGAATTTGAAGAATAGTATATCACTATGAAAGGAATGGAATCACGAATCATGCATGGATGCTTAGGAATGAGAATTCTCATATATAATGGAATTGAGTTTCCGTTGTTATCACATCCTGAGTGATTATTGTTATAAAATATGAAGAATGCGGAAGCGAATGATAAACAAAGCATAAACAAGAAAGATAGACATGGAAACACCATGATTTTACGTGGAATCCTACTCCGTGAGGAGCGGGATGAAACCACGGGAGAAGCCCTTAACGGGGCGTGTTTTTCTATTCACTTTCTCGATGAGTACAGGAGGTCTGGGGCTCCTTATATAGCCTCTCCAGAGCCTCCAAGTCCCACCACTAGGCGGTATAGGATTAAACACTGGATGGGGTAAATGGATCTTCTTCAGGATCCATTTACCCTGCTACAACTCAACATGGCGCACTACCAAATACTCTAACACTCCCCCTCAAGTTGGAGCATGCAATGCTCAGCTTGGACAAACAGAAAGAAACTCAACTCAACGCTACAGGACACTACGGACAATATCAACCCAACGCGCACATGCTGCAGTCGAGGACGTTGCTTCTCATGCCGTGCAGGTGAGGAGGACGAACGAGCTGGAGTGTGAGTCAACTGAAGACTCGGAATCTGACCGTCGAGTCTGAAACTGTGCCTGAAGTCTCCTCGTCGGAGAACTGGGTCTCTCCCATCTGGCCTAGAGAATGGTGCACTGCTCTGGTGTACCTATGATACCACATGAAAAACCCTTGTCAACATATGGCATAGGGAATGGTCCTCTGCCATGGAGTCCCTATGGCTCACATGAAAACTCTGGCCGACAAAACAAGAATAATGATGGGGACCACAAACAAATGATGGCAACATATGCTCATCTGCAAATGACCGCAAACATATGCGTGTCTGAAACTGGAGACTCGGAATCAATCGTCGAGTCTAAACAACCTTAGAGTCTGGAAGTCGACTGGTCTGACAAATCTGGAGAAATCCTGAGACCTGTGACTCTACATATATACTCCCCCTTTCTCCCATACCTGTCGGAAAATGAACATCGACAAAGTTGGGAGAAGACAAGATAGATGGGGAAAACAAAACATCCTTGTGGCTTTTCTTTCTTTTTTTTAAGCCGTCATTTTTTTGAAGACACATTTTTTTAAAGCCGTTTCATTTTTTTCAGCTTTCAATCAAATTTTTTTTGAAATGCGTGCGGCTCTCTTTTTTTGTGTACGCGCCTTTTTTTTAATAACATGCCTGCTGGCTCCTTTGGGCTTTATCATAAAAACCAAAAAACTTTTTCCGGACTGCCCTCATTTTTTTAAGGGATATTTACCCAGCGAACCCTGAAATCTTTCAAAATTACCTCTACGACCTTTGAAACATCGATATTCCTCCCTAGACCCCGTAATCTTGCTCCGTCTTACCCAACAAACCCTGCCGTCAATATTAACTATATTTGAGTCAAATACCCGAGTTAGTCTTGAGTTAACCTAACCAATTATCATCGGACGGTTAGGATTAGCCAAAATAAAAAAAGGGAAAAAATCATGTAGGCGTTCTTCGTCAGCGCAGGCGGCTACATCGCGGGGAGGGGGGGTGGCGGGCCAAGCAACAGGGAGGCCAGAGGTCCATCGTCGGCGGGGGAGGTGGGGGCTCCATCGGGAGCCCATCGGGAGGGGCCGAAGCAGTAGCAGGGCATGCAGGGGGGAGCCAAGCAACAGCTAGGGCGGAGGTCCATCGTCGGCGGGGGAGGTGGGGGGCTCCATCGGGAGCCCATCGGGAGGGGGACGAAGCAGCAGCTGGGCGCGCGCGAGGGCGGAGGATCATCGTCGGCGGGGGAGGTGGGGGGCGGGAGCCCATCGGGAGGGGGCCGCAGCAGCAGGGCGGAGGTCGGGAGGTGGGGGCGGGAGCCCATCGGGAGGGGGCCGCAGCAGCAGGGCGGAGGTCGGGAGGTGGGGGCGGGAGC
This sequence comes from Ottelia alismoides, assembly GCA_037367405.1. Lineage (NCBI taxonomy): Eukaryota > Viridiplantae > Streptophyta > Magnoliopsida > Alismatales > Hydrocharitaceae > Ottelia > Ottelia alismoides. The sequence continues at coordinate 178,910 of JAZKJV010006978.1, read as the reverse complement.
CCATCGGGAGGGGGGCCGCAGCAGCAGGGCGGAGGTCCATCGTCGGCGGGGCAGGTGGGAACCTCCTCCTCCTGCGCCTCCTCGCCTCCTCCTCTCCCCCTTCCGACCTCCCCTTCTCCGCCTCCATCTCCCCCTCCAACAACCAGATCCTCGTCCATGTCACCCACCGCGGCTCCCCCCGCCAATTCTCCGCCGTACAGCTTCTCGCCATGCTCTTCTCCCACCTCCGCTCCCTCGCCTCCCGCTCGCTCGGCCCCATCTCGGAATGCGTCATCGGTGTCCCCGTGTACTTTACCGACTCCCAGCGCCGTGCGTACCTCGACGCCGCCAACATCTCTGGTCTGGCGTCGGGAGGGCTAAGGTAGCCGAGGCGCGCTAGGGCCGGCGGGGGAGCAGGGGAAGCGACGCCGGGGCTTTGGACGGCACGGTGGGGTTGAGGTTTCGAGGAGTACGGCGGGGAGGGCCAAATCCAAGGGAAAATGGCAATGAATGTAAATTTAACAAACAAATTGGGTATAATGTAAACAAATATAACGGAAGCCGGTTAGTTTTAACGGACAAATGGATGGGAGTTAACCAGAGGGTCTGCACGGTAATGGTTAGCAAGATTACGGGGTCTAGGGAGGAATATCGATGTTTCAAAGGTCGTAGAGGTAATTTTGAAAGATTTCAGGGTTCGCTGGGTAAATATCCCTTTTTTTAAAGCCCACTGTTGGGCTCTTGTATTCCCTACCTTTTTTTTCATCATATTTTTTTGGGGCTCAAATAGCCTTTCATTTTTTTAATAAACCGCCTCCCCCGTTAGGGTTCCCACGATGGGAACCCATCAAACAGGACCGCCGCCCCTAGAGGGGGGGCTCTTCTTCATCGCACGTCGCCCCCCATAGGGGTTCTCTGCTCCATCAAACAGAACCGCCACCCCTGGAGGGGGCTTCTTCTTCATTGCACGCCGCCCTCCGATAGGGGTTCTCTGCTCGCGCCGCCGTCGATAGAGGTTCTCTGCTCGCGCCGCCGTCGATAGAGGTTCTCTGCTCGTAGATCTGGAGAGGTGATCGCGCCTTTGCGCCGCCTGAAGATCGCCAAGGGTCACGGCTTCATCGCCGCCTGGAGCTGGGATCGGGGGTCGAGGCTGGGACCTGGGCTCTGTTGTGCGCCGCTGTAGAGCTCGGGACAAGGGGGAAGGGGCTCCGCCTACATAGATCTGCGGCTGAATCGTGCGCATGTCTGGGATCGCGTGATGAGGAAGGGAGCCTGGGGGCTCGAGGGCTGCGCGCGCCGCCTGGACGCGCGGAGGCAGGATCGCCTGGACGCGCCGAGGAAGGAAATAGTTGGAGGTGCGCTAGGGTTTCGTCACCGATTGAAGAAGTGCGTCATTGCTGAAGAGAGGGTGACGATCACACTGCTTACTAGACGTGATCGGAGGCGCCGCCTTGCGCCAGAATCTGGAGCATCGATCTGATTTGCCGGATGCTTGAAGTCGACTTCTGGACGATCAAAAACTTTGAATGTGGCGATTAGGATTTCTGGACCTTGAAAAACCTAATCGCATCTTGCTCCAGCATGAAGATGGAGTCGCCGCCACATGGTCAAAATATCAAATCTAGGGTTCAGAGACCCTGGCGCGTGCATCGCGCAGCACGAGGCGCAGCGGCAGCCTGGAAGATGAGAGATTCGACCGCAGAAAATTGGGTTTCGAAAAATTGAAACCCTAGAATATGAATCTAGTCAGGAACAGATCTTCACCATAAAATGAATCTCGAACATAAATAAGAACTTGAATAAAAAACAAGCATGAAATCCTCGAGAATCGAACCCGCTCTGATACCATGTTATAAAATATGAAGAATACGGAAGCGAATGATAAACAGAGCATAAACAAGAAAGATAGACATGGAAACACCATGATTTTACGTGGAACCCTACTCCGTGAGGAGCGGGATGAAACCACGGGAGAATCCCTTAACGGGGCGTGTTTTTCTATTTACTTTCTCAATGAGTACAGGAGGTCTGGGGCTCCTTATATAGCCTCTCCAGAGCCTCCAAATCCCACCACTAGGCGGTATGGGACTAAACATTGGATGGGGTAAATGGATCTTCTCCAGGATCCATTTCCCCTGCTACAACTCAACATGGCGCACTACCAAATACTCTAACAATTATGTTGGAGGAAAGAATCAAAACGACAAAGGAATGATGATGGCAATACCTCCTTTATTCCTACATATCAAGCAGGGCCTAAAATAAGTCATGTTGGCTCCATCTATTGTATCGCTCCACTAAAATAATGTCATTTCGAACAACATGCACCAAGATACCTACTACTATATTTTTTCTATACGAGGAATTATCATATTTTACAAAAAAAAGGATCCATAAGCAAAGGTTGTTTAACCCTTGGTAAAAACAAATACTGATAATAATATGCTGGGTCTCCCATGTACAACTCTGAACAAAAATAGGCACCAATTTCTTATTAAGACTTCTCCACACGGTTCTTTTATATTATATCTTTCCTATAATCAACAGACATATCAAGATCTCATCTTAATCCACAAATTTCAATCAAACACCGAAGGAGGTGTATGGCCTGAGACCTATTGGAGCTGGAACTAAAAGTACTTAATGGGTTGAAACTTATCCGAAGTGGGTGGCCTAATTATTAAGTTAAGACGGGCAGATTATTACGAGAAGGCCTACAAATGGTTGTCATTCCATAATAACGTGATGAATGTGACCTAGTGAAAAATTGCTGATTAATTTGGATAGTGTAATACCCCTAAAATTTAAGATCTTTATGTGACAAGGGCCTTCAGGGCATGATATGTTCCAAACTCATAGTTCTACACACCAATGTGCGAAGGGAAAACAAAGGATATCGATCATCTTTTCTTTAGTCACTGAGGCATTTTACAGGTATGTTGGAAGGCGAGGTTGGAAGAGGTAGATACTTCAAACCATGAATATTCCTGGAGGAGTTTTGGAGCTTCAACCCACCGATCTAGAGCAGAACGGACCAGAGTTTTTGCCTTTGTTGGGTGATTTGATTAGCTAGAAATAGCAGAACGGACCCGACCAGAGCTTTTGCCTTGTGTTGGGTGATTTGATTAGCTAGAAATGCTCTTACATTCAAAGGAGAGAGACACTACGAGGAGACCGTGCTTATGTATGTGCTTTGTTTATGTAAATATTGTATAATACACTTAATAAATGGAGTTGTCGTGTGACCACCTACCTAGGGTTGTTCATCCCTTTTTCCACTAAAAAAATGTCTAATATGAAAATCATCAGTAGAGCAGAAAAATAAAAATTGCTGCTAAAGAAAACGGGATGTCCTTGATGGTAGAATTGCTCATTCAGGAGCACACTAAAAACTCAACAGCAATAAACAATCGTATCTTTACCAAGAAGCTAGCTTGAAGTCTTTTGAAGAGATTTAATTACTGTCTAGAATATATAATCAAAAGCAATCAATTAAAAATGGCATACATCATTCCTCACAACAATTGTCGGCTTTGACTCCCTTGAAGCCCTGGCAGCACCTTCTTTGCATTTAACTGATAACACTCCAACACCCATATCCTTCCATCCCTTGTCTGCAGGATTATCAGGCTGAAAATTGATGTACGAAAAAATACAAATTAATTAATACAACAAGAAAATTAGTTTTTTTCACCAAAAAATGTGCATGTACAATCTCTAAATAAATCAAGCAACAAAATTCAAATTTGCCATCCCTTTCATCATTTGACAACATTCTATATCCTGAACGAAATAACTGGTTTTTTTAATGGGACAACAGATTTTGTTTGCAAGAAGAATCTAATAACTGACAAATAACACAGCCAAACAAAACTGAGTACCAGGTATTTAAATATACATAAGAATGCAATTTTAATTTACAAATTATTTGAAATTAGCAATGAAATAGTGCATTCTTCCTTTCAAAAAACGAAATGGTGCGTCTAATTCAACACCTCAAATGCGTAGAGATTTTTCAAGATGATTCCAGCACAAACGTAGATTTGTGAAAATATGAGTTCGGATGAAGTTATGCTTATTTGAATGCAGAATACAAGGACCGACCATCCACCCACCCACCCTTTTCCAACCCTAACCCGAGTCTCCTCTCTATTTAAAATCCCATTGACTTCTCTCGTATTGCTTTTTTGAAAGATGGATCCTACCGTAACTTCTCTTGTATCATTTTCTTGAAATATGTCCACTATATCTTCTCAAATGACATGTGTTGATACAACAAATGCTTATCCCACATTAAGTAGGGTTGGCTACATGGACTATTTGCCTCCATTCAGAACTATCTTAGGTCATTCTCGGGCCTAGATCTAAAAAATTAAGATCCCTTCGGATGGGCTCATTCCAACACTTCTTACTTCTTGAGCCTTCCTCGCCCTCTCTTATCCAGTTCAACATCCCAAAACTCACATGTCCTAACTAATGCATTAGGTGACCTCCTTTGTAAATGGCCAAACCATCTTAACTGATTTTTCTCATCTTTTCCTCTATCGGAGCTATACCACCTTTCCTTCTGATCGCATCATTCCGAATCCGATCTCTATGTGTATGACCACACATCCATCTTAGCATTTTCATTTCTGCTACTGACATTCTTTGCACATATTTATGGTCCACAGGCCAACATTCAGATCCATAGAGCATAGCAGGTCTCACGGCTACTTTGTAAAACTTTTCTTTGATTTTCAAAGGAATTTTCTTATCACAAGGAACAGTAGATGCTCCTCTCCACTTATGTCAACCTGCATTTATTCTATGAGTAACATCTCCGTCGATTATCCCATCATGTTGCAACCCAAATAAAAAATGGTGAAGCCTTTTCCCACTATAAGTAGGGTCGACTACATGGATTCTTGATTAAATCAATGTTGAAAGATTCGACTATTTTTTACGCTGGTTGCTGCCTACCTAACGCAACCCCTACAAGGAGGGATTCGAACCCTGGTCTTTTGGGTAGTAGGCACACTACATTGCCACCAGCCCATTTAATTGGGTACCAATTATCTAAAAGAATCTTTCTTCTGAATGTTATTGTCATCAATCTTTACCTTGATTCCTTCACCACCTCTTCCATCAAATGTACACCCCATATATTCAGTTTTAGCTCTACTTATACAAAATCCTTTAGTCTCTAATGCATGTCTCCGAATCTCGAGCTTCTCATTTACTCCATCTCTAGTCTTATCAATCAACACAATATCAATAGCGAATAACATACACCAAGGTATCACATCCTGAATGTGACTAGTCAACTCGTCCATAATGAAAATAAAAAGGAATGAAATCAAAGCTGAACCTTGATGCAGACCAATGCTGATGTCTAGTCGGTCTTCCAAGACTAAATCCTTAAACAAAATGGCATGTTTTGGTGACAAAATTAAAATACAAATGATACATTGTTAGAGTTTATGTCCATAGATGGGTAATTGGATCCCTCCATGGTTCAATTACCGTGTGCACCTATTTTAGTCCCATGTCAACTTTTATTTAGACTTGGTCATTATGGTAGGGCTATATAAGAAGTCATACACCTTCGGTATTCATTGAGAGAGATTCAAAATAGAAGATCCAAGCTAGAGGACTTCTCCTGTGGTTTCATACCGCTACTTATAGAGGAGGGTTCTACATAAAATCCCGATGTTTTTTCATGATCTTTATATTTTTATCTTTAATTATACTTCCACATTGTTGTTATCTACATGTTATCAGAACAAATTCGATTTTAAGGTTTTATTCTTGAAATATTATTTTGATTATTGTTCATGCCCGAGATCCATTCAATTAACTGAGGACTTTCAAGATTCATCCTCTATGTGCAAGAGTTCTGGCAAGTTCTAAAGAGCATGTTCATTGCCAAGTTTGAAAATAAATTAGGGTTTCTAAAATCGTAATTTCCAGCAGCATCCATGCCCTCTTCTCCAACACAATCCTCCAGGCGCACTTCTAGGCGACTATTCTGTATCTTGGAGAAATAGCGAAACTCCCGCAGTCACAGTAGCATGATGAAGGCCATGTTGGAGTGGTGCACGATGCGTGAGGACACATGTTCCCAGAAGAACCCTAGGTGAAGAACCCGAGATTGAAGAAGGCAAGACATGTTTCTCCTCGAGAAAGAATGTCCTCCAATGCAAGATTAGGACATGTTGCACAAGGCAATCATCTGTTCATCGATGCATATCGCTTCAGTTTAGAGCCCCTCCGTGCACACTACCAACATCTCCAAAAGACACAAGTGCAACTTTCTCCTCAACCATAGGTTCTCCCAACAAGGAATCCTACACCCTAGTGTGTTACCAGTTCCAACCTCCAGTAAACGAAAAAGTGCCAATCAGATTCCCTCACGCCTCGAGTTTGGTTCTCGACAAACCTCATTCGGCATCGCACTCCCTATGCAAGCATCTCCAGGATGGGCTCTACCTACATGCGACGGTGATCTCGATAGCACACAGATCTCGAAAGAAGCAACGAAGATCGCATGATTCCACAACAAGAAGTTTTATACCCCTCGAGATCTCAAAGCAGGTGCAGGAGCCAAATCGAGGGTATCGTTGATCAACAAAAGGGGTTTCCAATTAGGAACCCTAAATAGAGACTGACCCAACTATCTTGTTTACCACTGAAAATATTGTCATGGCCCATTGGGCCCAGTTCTGAAAGAAAACCAAAAAAGAGGGGAAGGGCCCATTTGGGTTGCCACTGGAAGAAGGAAAAAAGGGGCAAGACTCGATTTAAGAAAAAAAGGGGGCACAACAAATAATAAAAGGAGGGAAGATGAGTATTTTGGACCCAATCATGGCCTCAAATATCAGCGAAATTCGATCGAATTTCTGTCGAATATCGATATCCAGTCGAAATTGAAATTCAACCGAAATGACCGAAATATGGGGGTCCTAGTACAAAAAATGACCGAAATTTCGAGCGAAATTCCATCGAAATTCTGTTTTGGTCGATACCGAAATGGTGACCGAAATCGACATTTAGGGCCTTGGACCCAATCGGGCAGTGGATACATAAAAAAGGAGGGAAGAGATAATTTTTAGGGAAGTACTTTCCTTTGATTTTCAAAAAATGATTCGATAAAAAAAGAAAAGATGAAAAAGGATGTCTAATTAAAAAGAAGGGACGAGATTATGATTCCGTTTTTTCCCTCTTCAGTTCTTCTCCCAACTTGATCAAGCATCATATTTTCTGAAAAGTATGAGAGAAGGGGGGTATTGTCTACAGGATTCCAATTCAGATTCAGACTCTACCACTCAATTTCAGGCTTTGTCGTTTAGGTTGTTTTAAAGTCTAAGTTTGGGCCACTCTGTGTTAGAGGGACCTAGTTTCTAAGAGTTCTCCGACGAGGATACTAGTTTTAGCCTCCGTCTCCAACAATCACAAACTCCATACGGACATTCTTACGACTTTCTCTAGCAATTGGGATCTCCGGTGCTCAATATTCCCATGACATTCTTAAGTTTGGCCCTTCAAAGAGATGGGGCAGATTTTCACATGGTTGTGCAGTCTTCCAACATGTTGCGGGAGTTCTCCGACTAGAAACTCATTCCAAATCCCGTGACTAATAGATTTAGAGCACAAGTTCTCTGATAAGGAGACTCATTCTGGTTCAAGTGACTTTGCGCAATAAAACGTACATGTTCTCTGATAAGGAGACTCATTCTGGTTCAAGTGGCTCTATGCAGTACAGAGCACATGTTCTCCAAAGAGGCAACTCGGTTCAGTTCCAATGGCTATGACATGCATTCTCTGATGAGGAGACTCAATTCACACTCCGGTTGTTTAGTTCCTCCTAACCAGCACGGCATGCGAAGCAACGTCCTTAGCAGACAACCAACAGAGTATGGGTTGAGTTGATATTGTCCGTAGCGTCTTGTAAATTGTGAGTGTTTTCTTTCCATTTGTCCAAGTTGACCCTTACATGCTCCAGCTTGAGGAGTGTTAGAGTATGCATCAATAGGAGGATAATTGGATCCTTTCAAACACGTGCACTTATGTTAGTCCCACACCGTATATTAGTGGGACTTAGTCATTATGGCGGGGATATATAAGAAGCCATACACCTTTTGTATTCATTGCAAGAGATTTACAATAGAAGATCCGACCCTAGGACCCTTCTCCTCCGGTTTCATCCAGCCATTATGGAGTAGGGTTCCACATAAATTTTTGAGAATTCTTTTTCTATGATTGTATATACTTTTTCAATTTTGCTTATGTGCTATATGTTCAACATATATGTTTAGAAGAAAAAAGTAAAATAATGGAAGATGTTATAGGAGATATTTGTTGTACTATGGATAGACCTTATAAAGAAATCAAAATTGGCATTGGATCAATTGTTAATCGAACTACTATTAAGAGGTCGATCGGCTAATCGACTGTTCCATCCACCAAATTTTAAAAATGTTACAAATTTATTTAGTTGATTGCTAGGTGAAAGCAACCAGCTATGTCGAATATTAGATAACTATACATGTGAGAATCTAACAGAATAGTAATAGCTGATTAAAGACTATATCATGCACTAATTGGATACACCAACAACGGAATATGATTAAACCTCGACTGATTAACTTCCATCATGAAGTCAATACACATGAGCCCTCACTAGTCATAATTTAATAAACACACATTTATAAAAATAGTTAGGTTGGTATTGTTAAGATATTTATGTGATTTAGCCTTTGTGTACGGAAAGTGGTTTACTCCCACATGCTGAGTGGTGGGACTTGGTTGAGTTGGTGGGGCTATAAATGCCACACCCTTATATTGAGGAATTCAATGGAAGATAAAGCCGATTGAGGCTTTCTCTTGTGCCTACTGCCTACTTCTTAGAGAGTAAATCTGGCCAAAATGTGCGCCGGGCCGAGGTTAAAAAACCTCTGTCCAAAGCCCGCCATGGGCCGACCCATGGTCCATTTTGTTCTTTTTCCAATGAATTTTTTAATGGGATTTAATATGTATAAATGATTTTATCAATATAAATTTTACTTTATATAACTAATATAAGTAGTTTACATGTTACTTGACATGTAAACTATTGAATTTTATTTAAAACTAGAGTCACATATGAAAAGCTTGAATTGTATCATATTAATACATGTATTATTCGGCATATATTTATATATTTTTTATTTTTTGTAGTTTGGGTCGAGCCGGTCCATGTCTAAATCTCCTATCCCAAGCCCGACCCATGAGCGAGCTGCGCTGGTTGGGCGGGCAAGCCCCCAGCCCGTTGGCCAGGTCTATTAGAGAGTAAAATTCCACGTAAAATCAAAGTGCTTCTCTTCTTCTTGTTTCCGAATTATATTTATTTATTTTGACATGGTACAAAAGCAAGTCTATCTTTGAGTAGTTCGTAGATTTTCAATTTTTTTAAGTTGGCAATATTATTTGTTTCTCAAACTCGTGTTACGATCCTTTTTGTTTTATCTCTCAATTTTTCTTGTAGAAAAATGTAGTTTCCTAATCATGGAGAGATTAAGGATAGTCCTAGTGGCTATGGCACTATTCTTTGAGTTTGTGTCTCCAACAAGGCCATAAATGTCAGTTTCGGTCACCATTTCGGTATCGACCAAAACATATTTCGTTGGAACTTCGACCGGAATTTCTATCATTTCGATCATTTTTTGTACTAGGACCCCATATTTCGGTCATTTTGGTCGAATTTCGATTTCGATTGGATATCGGTATTCAAAAGAAATTCGACTGAATTTCGTTGAAATTTGATGCCATGGTCTCCAAGATCTATATTTTTTCTCAAAATGCTGGTTGAAGATCATGTCTTGTCGCCCAGCCTCGGAACTAGCAACCCTCGCAGTCAGATTACCTCATTTTAAGAGAAGGAGATGATATCTAGCGATAACGTGATGAACTTGTAGGCAACTGAGATGCTTTAATAGCAACGCAAGGCTACATGTAAGGACACAAATCTTAGGCAGCATCGGCAGTGATTTGTGCCAATTGGAAACCTAAAAGGGCGCTCAAGTATATGTTGCAAAGTAGCATGGCATCAGTACAGGTGCTTAAAGCAAGAGAAGCATTGTGCAAAGGAGATGACACTCGAGGTGAGAATAGAAGGTGCGCGTAAGCATCAAGCTCCCATCCCGATGAGGCACTAAATATGCCAAGATGAAAAACAACAATGATGATCATGAGATATACACTCGGGGATGGGTTCTAGCTGGGCACTAATCCCATTGCTGGCAAAGATGGAGAGGTGATGGCACCATGTTGATTCCAGTGGGATTTAAGGCCTAATTATGTTCAGCCGTAAGGTCGGGACTATTCCTTTTAATTTTATGTATGTCAGGCCCAATAACAGGGTTAGTTGTGGTCTATATTAAAAAAAAGTGTATGCCTAAGGTCTATGAATAGGCATATGAAAAAAAGGAAATAAATGATGAAGATTTGAAGGAAAAAAGAAGGTTGCATAAAAAATATGTTGGGAATAGAAGAGTTAAAAGGGGGTGACACTTGCGAAAAAAAGATGACGGTCAATGCTCTCCCACGTGGACATGAGAGATAGGGAAGTGTCTAAGGGCACCTCTTGTTTTGTATGAGGCACACATATGTAAACTTTCATTGAAGAGGTCACATACTTATAATTTGGACTAGGAATCTTAAGGTGGAGCGTGTATGTGTGAGACCCGTGGTAGGGGCTCGGTACGGAGAGATCAATAGGCACTTTAGAGTAGAGATCTCGTTCTCGGAGCTAGTATGGAAAATGCTTAGTTCGAGGCTCTTGTTGAAAGAAACCCATTGTAGTGACTTCAGAATAGTTTCCCTTTGTCGAGGCTGGGGTCTGGACTCTAGATGGAAAGTGAGCCAATGGCCGTTAGTGATGGTTAGACGCTAGTGCTGCATCACAGTCCATGTTGTAAGATGGCAAACACTCGAGCAATTGAGTTCCAATGTTTCAAGTGTGGTGTTTGGGGGCATCGTGATTATCATCTTTGTAGGGTTTGGTATCCTCAAGCGCCCCCCCCTTATTGGGTGAGGGGCTGAAGGTGCAGCATCCGATGCATTCAGATGCACAACAAAGGTCCATGTAGAGAATGTTGATGCTCTGACGATCCTGCATTCCTCGTGTTTGATTGCCTCGATTGCTTGCAATGAGCCGTTGGATAAGATTGAAATATGCCTTGGGTCCTTTTTTGTGAACCACTTTGTAGGGGATGTCGTACCTCTAAAGCCTCTGCCTACGTGTGTATGCCGTCTCTCAGACTCGCAGGTGAGGGTTTTGTTCGTTGTTGATCCTGAGATTTCTAGAGTGGCATGGAGAAGACCTTGTTTCAAGTATGGGGCACTGTCTCACTCGATTATCACGATTTTCCGAGCGTCCGATATGCCGCTCACTTCGTGGGGGTTTGATGGTTTCCAGAGTGCCCTGATTGGTGTAGCTAAGGTGGTTGAGATCGTCTTTGATGGAACCGGAGAGGGCATTCATGTTGGTTGAGGGGTGCATTGCTACGCAAACTTTTAAGGCTATACACGTGGTGGGTGTACCACTTTTCATCTATTATTGGACGAATGCTTACAACCGTCGTCTATTGATGACCCGAGGATCATTTCTAGGTTTCATTCGCAGGAAGGATCTCGAGAGAACTCTTTTGGTCCTATGTCTTGCGATTTTGTTTGACCCTTCGTTTGGTTCAGAATGCCCAAAGTGCTCAACACCTGTGGACCTTGGATTCTTGTGTGGGTCGGGCTAGGTCTGTGGATCGGAGTCCTTGTGTGGGTCGGGCAAGGTATGCGGCTCGGAGTCCTTTAGTTTGGAAGATGTGGTTGGCTTGCCACTTGAGGTGGCTTCTCCCGCTGAGGGTCCTTATGTTGTGACTACGTCGGTCAAGGTGCAAAAGAAAAGGGTCTCTTGACATCGAAGTCTGGTCCTAGCTCCTCTTGCCATCTGAAGCCCAAATCGCTAGAGAGTGTTTGTCCACCGTCGTAAGCAAAGACCTTTGGCCCCGAGGCCATGTTCAGCAGGTATAACTCTGCTGGAAATTGTCAAGGATGGGGTGCCGGTGGTAGGGCAGGCGAGCGACACCTATGTTGAGGGCAGCGATGATGTGAGGTCTGTCGCCTCTTTGGCGAGGCCAGAGAAGCATGGGAAGATGTGTGTCGTGTGGGGGTATTGTTGGTCAGGGCATCCCCCACTGTTGCTAAATGAAGATTGTCTCTTGGAATATGTAGGACCTTAGATAGGTGGACAAGAGAGCGATGGGTATTCTTTTAGAAGGGTGGAAGGCCAGCGTAATTTGCTTGTAAGAGTCAAAAATGGATGCTTAGGGCAATTTCAATTGGTGTGATTTAGTGGAATCTTGATTTACTATGTAAAGAATGATGCCGCCTGTAAAGGCATCGGGGGCATGATTATTGGTCGGAGTAAGAAGTGTTATGAGCTTGTGAAGTCAGTGTATGACACGAGGGTTTTATTGGTACTACTGCAGATGGGTTTCAATTCTTGTTAACGTCAGTCTATGGCCCCACTGGTCCGCTGACGACTATGATGTGGGAGGAGCTTCAACGTCACTATTCTTGTAGTTGACCGACCACACAAGGGGGGGATGTTGGACCATGGCCCCCTTCGTTTGTTGAGTTTGTTGGAGATTCAGAGATTCGAGGTTTTAGATACGAAAAACTTGATAAATGAAGGAATTCAACCTCTAGATCTCGCTTTGATCGTTTCCTTGGTTTGGTTGGGATGCTAGAGGGCTTTCCCCTTGTGTTTATGATGGCCTTGCGAAAGTCGTATACGGATCATCCACTCATTTGGTGGGAATCATGTACTGGTGAATGGCATGTTGTATTTTTCATTTCGAGCATGTCTAGAGATAGGATGAGGGTTTTCGTAAGAGTCACAAGATGCTAGCTGGAAACAGAGGTTGCTAGTTCAACATCTCAAAGGATGGCTAAGAAGTTAGGGGCCTTGTGTGGTATGTTGTGTTTGTACAATAGGAAGTATCGAATGCTTTAACATCAGAGGATAGATGAGGCCCAAGCTAAGGTGGCATGCCTTGATCATATTGAGGACTTCGGGAGTTGCAAGAGGAGGAGATGGCTGCGAGGAGCGAGCATTATCGTGTCGTTTTGGAGGATAAGATGCATGAGAGCAACTGGAGGCAGCAATGGAGGTAAAAGTGGCTGAAGGAGGGGGATGCAAACACTTACTTCGTTCATGCAATGGCCAGTTGCCGCAGAAGGTGAAACCTGATCTATTCAATCGAGGTGGATGGTGAGGAGCTTATTGATGATCATCACATTGGTGATGCGATGAGGGGGCATTTTGAGGGGATCAGTAGGTTGTGCCTAGAAGATTGGGAAGCGATGTCACATGTTTGTCCAACTTGTAGTCTGAGGAGTTGCTGAGACCGTTTTTACTTTTTGAGGTCAAGTGGGCAACTGTAGATCTCAACGTGGATAGATCCCCTGGACCAAATGGATTCTCGATTTTCTTCTATCGGGAGTATTGGGACATGGTTGACTAGCAGATGTTGGAGGTGGTAAAGGAGCTACTACTAACGAATAGTGGGCTCGAACGGCTGAGTTGTTTTCTGTTCCTTCTGCTTACTAAAGAGATAGGGAGGCATGTAGATGACTTGTGTAACATTACTGTTGGAGTATTTAGTAGTGCACCTATTATGGTGTAGATGGCTAAATGGATACCTTCATATCTATTTACCCCATCCATATATTTAGTCCCACATCTACCAATGGTAGGACTTGGAGCTCTGTGGATGCTCCAAACCTCTTGTATCCATTGAGAAAAAGGAATGCAATATCCGCCCCTTTGAGGGCTTCTCCCATGGTTTCATCCCGCTCCTTAGAGAGTAGGGTTCCGTGTTAAAATCTTCTTGTTCTTTCATGTTTATCATTCTATCTATGTTCTTTTTATCATTCGCTTCCCTATTCTCTATTTCCTATTATGGTATTAGAGTGGATCGATTCTCGTGGATTTATAGTTGAAAATTTATGTACTTTTATTTTTGAAATTCGTGGTTTGATTTTAGGGTTTCTTTTCAAAGCCTAATTTTGCAAAGTTCTTCAAGTTATTTTCTGGAGATTTCGTGAAGATTCAGTGGTTGGAAATTAAAAAAAAAGCTTAGATCTACAGTTCTAGGATTTTCGGCAACTTTGATTCTAGCGGTTTTGAGATCCTCCAGATTGAAGCTCCAGGCGGAGGTTTCTGTTTCCCTTCAGATGGCGTCAACAGAAGGATATTTCTTCTCCTTCACGTATCAAGCCAGAATCGTATCCACGCCAATCTCCTTTGCTGAATTTGAGCAGCCTACCGCGTATAGGGAACTGGCATCATATCTTCCTTATGCAGGCGGCCATCCATGCGGGTCCTTCTCGGCGCTCGATCCAGTCAGCAGCTCTGCCACAACTCTGCCGCATCGCGGCTCTCCACTGATCCCAGGCGGCTAGTTCGAGATCTTCCGCATCCAAGTCTAGCCCGCATCAACAGGCGTCGCAACTTCATACGCGATCTTCCGTTTTACGCAGTCCCAGTCGATGGGTTCCCAACTGGGAACCATAGAGGCGGCGACACGAGGCCTAGCTCGAGGTCATCCAGCTTCAAAGCCGCTGCAGCCACCCTCTCTTCCGCGCGTGCCCTAGCTCCCCCTTGCGTTGGCAGCCCCCAGGTTGTTGTCCCTTGGTGTCGCGCACCTTTCCGAGCAGCGCGACCAATGCCGCACATCAACTCCCCTAGCGCGAGATCCCAGGCGGAGCCCCCTGCTATGCCTCTCACCACCAACTCTTGCCGCCATGATCACCCCTAGCGACGCATCTCCTCCCTCGCGGCGACTTAGGCGCGAGCTCCAGGCGGAGCCCTCCTCCAGATCGAAGCCTGCGTGCACTAGCCGCGCAGACCTCCTCTTGCGCTCGCCCATCGAACATCTCCTCGTCCTCGCGCTACTTCTCGTGGCGGCGTGCCCTAGCTAGGGCAGGGTGCGGCATCCAGATCCCAGAAGAGGGTCGATGGGAACCCTGGGGGGCGGTCGACCTTTTAAAAAAAATTGGGGGGACTGCAGATTAAAAAAAGGGAGGGGACGGTTGTTTGCATTAAAAAAATGATGCTTGTTAAAAAAAATATAGGGAGAGAATGAGCCTAAGTGGGCTATGGCCAAGAAAAAAACGGCCTGTTAAAAAAATGAAAAAAAAGAGGGGAGAGAAAAAAAGGAAGGGTCCAAATGGGCCAATGGTTATAAAAATGAATGAGATATTTGTTTCGAAAAAAAGCCGCGTACAATAAAAAAGTTGTACACAAAAGTTTTTTCAAAAAAAACGAAAATGGAAAGGCGCTAAAAAAATGGTTGAACGGATTTAAAAATCTGCAAAAAAAAGGTGTCGAAAAAAATGAAACAGCCAAATGTTATCCATGTTTCGAGAAACCGAAAAATTTGTGATCGGCTTGTTGGTTTTATGTTTCTCTCACTTTTATTGTCTTCTCCCAACATAGTTGATGTCATGTATTCCGACCAGTATGGGTGAAAGGGGGAGTATAGTGTAGAGTCGATCTTTTTCAGATTCAGATGTGATATTCCAGATCAGACAGTTGTTCAGACTCTACAAGTCTGCAGATGAAGCTTCTCCATGTGTAGATTCAGACTCGACGTTCAGATTCCGAGTCTACAATTTGATGCACAGTTTCAGACTCGATGATCGATTCCGAGTCCTCAGTTTCAGACTCGCACACATATGCGGTCTTCTTTTCATATGAGCACATGTTTGCCATCTTTTTGTTGTGGTCCCCATCATCTCTTATTTTATCGGCCAGAGGTTTCATGTGAGCCATATGGACTCCAGAGTAGAGGATCGTTCCCTATGCCATATTAGCAAGGGTTTTCATATGGTATCATAGGGACCCTAGAGTGGAGTACCATTCTCTGTACCAGATGGGAGAGACCTAGTTCTACGACGAGGAGACTTTTCAGATTCCATTCTCCAGCGACCGTGGACTCCGACGAGGTTGCACTTCCACGACCTTTTTCAATTCGCCCCTTTTTAGAGAAGGAGCAATTGTCCACATGTTGTGGCGGGCCAGAGTACTCCGACGAGGAGACTCATTTTCAGTTGCAGTGACTCTGACAGGCGCAGTATAGAGCACATGCTCTCCGACGAGTAGATTCAGTAGACTCACACTCCAGCTCGTTCGTCCTCCTCACTTGCATGACATGAGAAGCAACGTCCTCGACAGCAACCGACAGTTGTGCACATTGAGTTGATATTGTCTGTAGTGTCATGTAGCATGAGTTGAGTTTCTTTCTGTTTGTCCAAGCTGAGCATTGCATGCTCCAGCTTGAGGGGGAGTGTTGGCGTATTTGGTAGTGCACCTATTATGTTGTAGATGGGTAAATGGGTACCTCCAAGATCCATTTACCCCATTCATATGTGTATTCCCACACCTACTAGTGGTGGGACGTGGAGGCTCTGTGGAGGCTATATAAGGAGCCATAGATCTCTTGTATCCATTGAGAAAAAGGAATGCAATATCCGCCCCTTTGAGGGCTTCTCCCGTGGTTTCATCTCGCTCCTTAGGGAGCAGGGATCCACGTTAAAATTTTCTTGTTCTTTCATGTTTATCATGTTATCTACGCTCTGTTTATCATTCGTTTCCGCATTCTCTATTTACTAACAATTACACTATCCAATGGCATGTATTTGATTGTGGTAAAGATACTAACCAACAAACTTCATGAGGTGATTGGCTTTATTTTAGATCATGCACAGACGACGTTCATCCCGGTCATCATATGAGGGATGGGGTGGTGTTAGCGTCTGAGATTGTTGTAGTGGCACAAGAAGAAGACTAGGGATTTCTTGCGGAAGGTGACCTAACTCAAAGGCATATGATTGCATTAACTGACGATTCTTGTTGTCATCCCTACATCTTAGGGGATTCCCAAGTGAGTAGATTATTTGAATAAAGAGATGTATGATGATGGTTTCCTATGCGGTGTTAGTTGATGGCATGCAAAAAGGTGGTTTCTTTCAGCTATAGCATGAAATTAGGTAGGGTTACCTATTGGTGTTGTTGCTTTTTGTGGTGGCGATGGATTCTCTAGCATGGATGGTGGTGAGGGTCGGTAAGGGTGGTTTCCTTGTTGTCTTTTGCACAAGTGGGATTTGGATCCCTATCCTTTAATATCAGGACGATGTTTTCTTCATAGAGTGCGGTTCTTCAGCTGCGGATGGGATGGCCACTATTTTTTAGTTGTTAAGGTTAGTCTCGGGCTTGAAAATTAATCATACCAAGTCTGCTTTTGTGCCTTTTGAAATGAATGAGGATGTGGCATGCTATGAGAATGTCATGCAGATGCCACGATTCTTGGAGAATAGTTTAACAAGCTATGTATCTCTCGAGAGGTGTTTTTTCAGAGCTTCTTCTGGGGAAAAGCAAGGGATGCTTTTGGTGGGATGGAAAACTTTTATGCTAACGAAGGAAGATGGTAGGCTCGGAATTTACATCTTGGAGGCAATGAACCATACTCTACTAGCTAAGTGGGTTACAAGAATTTGGGGAGGATAGTCATAATTGCTCGACAGATATATGCACTCTATATATGGGGTGTCGAGGGACCCCTCAGGGCCGATTGTTGGTATGTCTTTGCCATCCAATTTTTGGAAGGGGATTTCCTCAGTATTGCCACATGTCATACCTCTGAGAGCGATCTCAGGTAATAGTTCCCGATTCAGAGTTTCGAGAGATGAGTGGACTAGGTAGGGGCCAACAAGGGTTCATCACACATTTATGCTGGCAACTGACATGGATGTTTCTGTCAGAGATTGATGAGAGGGTGGTGGCTGAATACCTCCTTTACGTTTTGAGTTGTCGTACGTGTTACCTCTTGGAGGGAGGATTGATGGTTTTATCGATCATTGGTCCCAGTCTGACAGAGGTTTCATTGTACGGAAGGCATATAAGGTTTTCTATCTTTTGGAGGTTGTGGATCAGATGGTGGTCTTGGATCAGTTCACCGTCCTACGGAGCGGGAATGTACCTTTATGCATCAGAATTTTCATTTGGTTGTTAAGGAACCACTTTATGCTTGCTAATAGAAGAGCTTGTTTTTTCTATGGGTGGGCAGCCCTTGTGGTCGATGTTCGGCAACAGAGGAAAGTGTTGAACATCTATTCATTGGATGCCCTAATGCTAGGGAGGTGTAGGTTGCACACTGGTGGAAAGGATTTCGACGGTTTACTAGAATGGATTCTAGGAGTCCCTGGATGCGCTTGGGTAAGGGAGTAATTCAACCAAGGTGTGGGCGGCTAATGTCTTGTGATCTGTGTGGCTTGCTCGTAATGGATCTATCTTCTGGGGGAGTGAATGTATATGGAAAATGTGCAAGCTAACAACTTGAATACTTTTTAATCTTTGAAATACGGGTTTACATATAATGTGAATAGATAGAAGTTAAATGGTAGGTGTCATCTCCACATATCACCCATGTTTTCCTAAAAAAATGGTGTGATTAGATTTAAATAAGTATTTACAGTCAGATATAAGTCAGTTGAATTAATTGTTTAGTCTATGGCACAAATAGTTGCAAAAGGCTTTACATAAACATATTGTGTTGGCTTCTTCGGCACCTACTCCACGGTCATCCATCTCTCCACAATATGGATTCTTTTGTTAGTAGTTCTACAACTTGATAGGCCCTAGAAGCTACCTCGTGCACCACCAAGTTCTCGCATCTCGAATTCGCTCCTCAGAGATTCTTGTGTTGCCCTCCTTTACACCCTCCTCTGAGCCGGAGTCTGAATATCAGCAGGGTAGACAAGGCCATCGTCGCCAAAATCAAAGATGGTGTTGAACTCCTTCTTAAAAATGAACTCCTTGAATTGCCCGTCCCTTTTCAACCTCTCTAGATCCTTCTCCTTTTCCCCTCCAAGATAGCCTTCACCAGGTACATCACATTTTTGGGACAACGCATGCACTTGGCAACATTGTTGTTGTTGCCAACAAGATGATGCTTCAGACTTGTAATCCCGCCCTCCAAACCTCTTCCCACATAAGTTACACTGTAACTTGGACTTGTTGCCATCTACAGCAATGACATATCTTCAACCAATCTCCCCATTGTCTATCTGACCCTCAGAACCAGCAGATCTCGATCCAGAGTTTGCACCCATGATGTTTGATTTACTCAAGCAAAACACGTTAAGAAATTAGAGATTAATCATGCATGAGTCACACAATAGGAAATCAGGTTCAATTACTTGATGCTACTAAAATCTTGAGTTTCAATTTCAAATTTAACAAATTTATAATTTTAGAAAGCATAAATGCCTAAAACCTAGATTTTTTTTAGTAAAACATGAGATCCAATCTTCCACTTCGTAAAAAATCAACTTTAGCCATCATAAGTTTCAAAACCCTCAATTTATTCTTCTTAATATCTCATTGAATACTCTAAATATTCCCAACATCGAAGAATATTTGATACAAACAAAAGACGAACAAAAACCCTCATAAACATTAGTTAAAAACTAACAAAATGGTGGAGATTAGGAGGCCATACCTTCAAAACCCTTCAAGGAGAAGCTCCAGCAGAGGCACAACAACAAGCTCAGGCGATATGAGGCCGTTACGGGCTCAGTTTCGTCTATATCGGTCAAAGTGTGAGTTTTTTCAAAAGAAGATGTCGTGCGTCAGCCGATATATCGGCGGATGGCGAGATATAACGGATATATTGGTGATGCAAACTAATATCCGAGAAATCGATATACAATATGATATCAAAACCCAGAAGCTAGCGATACCGATATATCAACGTTATATCATCGATATATCGTGATATTTGAGAATATAGTGGAGAGTTTTGTATAAGAGAGAAGTGCATATCCTATACATTAACCTTATAAAGGATATGTATAATGGCACTCTATCGTTATAAGGATCCAATTTGGAAAAACTAACTACTTTGACATTGTGGATGATCCAGTCCGTAAAAACTAATTATTTCGACATAAGCATCGGTCTGCATCAAGATTCAACTTTGAGTTCATTCCGTTTTACATTGATATGGATGAGCTGACTAGTCACATTCAAGATGAGATACCTTGGTGTTGTTGTTCGCTAATGATATTGTGTTGCTTGATGAGAGTAGAGATAGAGTAAATGAGAAGCTTGAGGTTTGGAGACATGCCTCAAAGACTAAAGGAATCCATATAAGTGGGTCCAAGACTGAATACATGGAGTACACATTTGATGGAAGCAATGGTGAAGGAATTGAGATGAAGATAGGAAAAGATAACGTTCACAATAAAGATTCTTTTAGATACGTGGGATCTATTTTGCAATATGATGGGAAATCGATAGAGATGTTACTTGCAGAATAAATGTCGGATGGATAAAGTGGAGAAGAGCATCTGTGTGAAAAGAAAATTCTTTTGAAAATCAAAGGAAATTATTACAGAGTAGTTGGGAGACCTGCTACGCTCTATGGATGTAAATATTGGCATGCAAACCACAAACATGTGCAGAAAATGATAGAAGCAAAAATGAAAATGCTACAAAGGAATTGTGGTCATACATGAAAAGATCATATTCAAAATGATGCAATCAGAAAAAAAAAGTCGGTGTAGCTCCGATAGAGGATAAGAGAAAACTACTTAAGATTGTTTGGCCATTTGCAAAGAAGATCATCTAATGCACCAATTAGAAGATTCAAGATTTGGGATGTTACGCCGGCTAAGAGAGAGCAAGGAATGCCCAAGAAGTGTTGGAAGGAGACTATCTCAAGGGATCTTACTCATAATGATAACCTTTTCTAAGCCCAATAATGACGTAAGATAGATCAGAATGGAGGCAAAGAATCCATGTGGTCGACCCTACTTAGTGTGGTGGAAGGCTTTCTTGTTGTTGTCGTAGCTTTAACAACAAAGGCCCATCTTCCAATAGTTGCAACGCTGAGTCCAAATCAACCAACAGAAATCCCCTAGACTCAAAATTTGCCCCGTTCAAAAAATTTTACACAGATGACTCGAAATTCATGCAAACTCCATCAAGTATAAGACACGTTCGAATGACGAAAATTGGAACAACGGAAACCTGACAACTTCTTAAGCTTCTCCACAAGAAAACTCAAGTCCACTCGTCTCAACCTTTCCAAACAACTGTCTGATTAATAGGCATTGTGGAGTACCAAGAGCCCTACCACAAGCTTCTACGTCAGCATTATTTAGCCAAAAGGCATAAAATCCGAATACGACTAAAGATTTCAAGTACCAAAGAGATCCCCTTATCCTCCTCCACACCGCCCTCCACAAATAAATTATATCAATTGCCAAACCCACTATTATTACACGCTTCAACACCACCATGAATGCCAAACCCTCGACTATTGCCAATACATCCACCACAACTACAAATAGAAGTGGTGAATGGGAGCATCTCTGCCTAACAAGCCTTTGTGACCGGGAAAAACTCCCCGTTGAATAATTGTTGACCAAAACCAAGTACGATGTCATAGTAATGCAAAATTTGCTCCAATTGATCTAGATGTGCGGCTATCCACGCTTTTGAAGCAACGCCCAAAAAAAAGTTCCAATCAACGCAATCATAGGCCTTTGAGAAGTTCATCTTCCAAAGAATACCCTTAACCTTTCATCTCTTTCAATTAACCACATTAGCCACATAGATGAGTTTAGAGAGCCAAGTTAACCTAAACTCTTCCACACGTGTCACTTCATCCATCTTGGGTAGCTGAAAAATAAGTGCCATGTTCAACTGGTCAAAACTATAATTTCCCTGACAAAATTCCCCCATTAGTTCCATAACATCTCTCCACAATTTCCCGGAACTCTTTGAAGACAAGAACCGGGAAGCTGCTTGTTTGGACCAGAAGAACCATTAATGGTCAAATCACACAGCCCTCTGAATCTCCGAGGAATCAAAATCTCTTAACTATTTGGCCTAATTCAGAAAAATAATGATGGTACCACATCCCAGCCAGCACCATCCACTATTCTTTGCACACCACCTATCCGCTTGCCCAATCATCTCCTTACTTTATATATACAGCTATTGTGGTCAGCTGTAGACTCTAACTAGGAAAGAAACAAGCTATAGATAAAGAGAACCCACACCTCCATTATCATGGACTTAGGTCTATACAAGACCATGGCCGCAATTTGCAGAAAATCGCCAAAGTACGGCAGTAAGATACTGTATGCATGTGGCCATGTGCAATCATCATCTTGCCTTGTTAAACACCAAAGTTGCCTGGAACAACCACCCATTACAGATATGGAATCACCTAATGCAATGATGAAGAGAGATGGAGTTGTTGCAAGGAGAATGAAGGAACAAGTTGCGGCAAGAAGAGGGGTTTGTAGGGTTATCACTAATGAAAACCCAGGTTTATCCTGCCATTTGTGGCCATGGTGAAGTAAAAATTCAACTGTAGAAATGCTCTTTGTATATATTAGATATGAAGTGCATGATAACAGCCACATAATGGAGAAAATACAGCTGTCCAAAGTTTACTCCAAAAAATATTTTAAACACCAATCTAGGAGGGACCTTGTGCCCATCTCGTGCAAAATCATGTATGCCCAGTTGGGGTATTAATTTATCATAAACATATTAATATAATGTAACATCAAGAGCGTGCCTTAAGACCTCATCGTGGTTTCTCAACTTTCTCTGGCTGATGAAAGTATGGTCAATAAAAACGCCTTACAACTTTCTTGAAGATTCTATAGTTGGAAAGATTCTTCTGGGAGTGACACCATGTGTAGCATTGTATACACTGCTTGGTAATGGAAATGACTTAAAGGGTGGGACTATAAACTATTGTTAAGTTTTTTACAACTTCAAGAAAATTTTCTAACTATATGAAAGAAGGAAAACAAAACCTTTTCTATTTGAAGATGCAATGTGTTTTATCGAACACTGATTTTCTTTTTTAAAAGGGCGATAGCTTCTAGTCATATGATGTTTTTTCTTGTTTCCACAATTAGACTAATAACTCTTAAAAATGATGAGGAGCAAATAGACTCCAGAAAAAAAAAGTGAAAATGCTGTCTTCACATAACCCTTGTGTTTCACTTAATCAGCTATATCAATCCCCTTCTCTTCAGTTTCTCCCACAGATCTGAAAATGGAACCTTCCCTATTTAAACTCATAACATGTTTTATCATATCCTAATTTAATTTTTGGAGGGCAAACACTGCTAGTCATGTGATTTTTCTTGTTTCCCGAATTAGACTTGATACTCAAAATGATATGAGAGAGATAGACCTGGAGAGAGCTTGTGAAAAAGCTACCTTTACATAGACTTTGCATTTGACTTCATGTGCTACAACAATCCCCTTTTCTTCAGTTTTCCTCACGGAGGGACTACTTGGCTGATCCGCTTCACCTTCTGCATCAGTTAATTCAAAATGTCAAATTATTTTGGGAAAAGAGTATCTGTGGTCAACAACACTAACATTTATAAAAATGACATTGAAAAAACCAACAAGAAGTCTGAGCAAAATAACATATCAACAAAGTATCTTGAACATCGGCTTGTTAAAGAAGGCAGCCCCACCCTTCTTTCAGAAAGAATGCGCTCCCTAATAAAAAGATGCAAAGTTCTGTGCTGATCAGAACATCGATACAATACTCGATTTAAAAAAAAACTTTACAATCCAACCATTCTTTAACTGCAAGACAACCCGAATCAGTCCTCTACTCCGAAGAGAATAACATCAAAGTATGGAGAATTTTGCATTTATTGCGTGAAAATAGAATCACGCAAAGTTGAAAATCCGTCCTCTACTCCGAAGAGAATAACATCAAAGTATGGAGAATTTTGCACTTATTATGTGAAAAAAGAATCGCGCAAAGTTGATGTTATCGCCATGTTGTTAAATGATCTATGTCGCATAGATAATGTTATAGTGTCAGCATTCGGATTAGGGCTCAGTTGTCCACCCCTCCAGGGATATTTACATATCTTACTCGTGTTTGCAACTATAAATATAACTTTTTTCTATATAATGAGGCTTAGGAAATGCTACTCATTATACTATAAGTAATTTGCGTGGTGGCGCGCGGCGTGCGTGGAGGCGTGGAGGCTTGAGGGTGGGGCTAGTGTTAGGGTTTGGCTCAAGAACTCCGGTCTAGGACCGTCGCTCTGATACTATGTTGGGAAAATGAAAGAACTTGTTTATTCCACCAGCCCTAGGCTCTCTTATATAGGAGAGTAGCCTATGGGTAAATTACATAAAGAGTAATAGGAAAGAAAAATAACCAAAGAGATACATAAAAGAATAATATACATATCTACATAACACATAATGATAAATTTAGCTACTCTATTTATTTTTCTATGTATATCATTGGGACCCCGTCTGGTAGAGTATGGTACGACAGGGGGTGCACAAAACAGTCCAATTGGTGGACTTCACCCCCACCCCTTCACGCATAACATGTGATGTAATATTACATAATGTGCCAAATATGTCCACTATGTTTATAAGTTGTTTTTGTTTCAATTTCATCAATTCGTTTCTAATACTTCTCATTTGTTAGCTGTCAACAGTCGACATTGACAACCAGCGATATGCCTGATATAATATGTATTGTTGTGCTAAATGTTGAGGTATTTGTATCTCTCTGAGATTTATTTATATTTCTTATTTATTTTTTCCTCTTTATGTGATTTTTTCATAAAGCTTTTCTTCTATAAAAGAGAGCTCTAGGGCTACGATGAATAGATAATCAATTTTTCCTTTTCACATTGTATTAGAGCGGCGGTCTTAGGTCGGAGCATGTGCCCTAGATATCCCTCCCCACCAAAACCCTAATATGAGCGCTGCCAAGAACAAAGCGGGCATCGCCGACCACCACCATCGTCGTCGCGCCTCGCGCAGTAGCAGCAACCGCGGCCAATGCCACCACCATCACATAGCAGCAGCAACCAAGGTTGCCGACATTGACACCTAGTGCGGTGGCCTAGGGCAGCAAACCTTGGTACTAGCAGTCCCTGCCACCATCTGCGGACTCCATTTTCGCCCTAGGGATCGTGTGGCTCATTAGAGGTCCATGTTCGACAGTTTTGCGGTCTGTTCTTTGGGTTTCTAGGGTTGATTTGGCCATCTAAAATCATCTTAGATACCTGGAGAGACCTCAAACGGATGGAAGAGGTTATGGTACGAGTCTATACCCACAACCGTCTTCCTATATGATTACGTAGATGCAGTTAATCTTGTCTACAACCCCAGTCTTTGTCATTGTTGTCATCATGTCAGACAACAGAGTTGATTCCAAAGCCTAGGTCTCATCCCTGGATGCCTTTAAAGGTCCAGCACCCATTGTCAAGATCAATAGGACAAGTTATGATCTATGGGCTATGCAGTTTATGAGCCTAATGCAGTGTAGCGGCAAGAAGCAAATCCTCACACAGGATGAACCTAGCGACAAGACTTGGGTTAATGCCTCATGGGAGGCAGACAATGCGTATGCACGTATATGGCTATTTGGGAATGTATCAATGGAGATAGCCAATGATATACTGAGTCAGCCTACTGCAAATACTATGTGTGACATTCTCGCTGTCGCGTATTACCCGATGAAAAATGAATCGAAGATACTGCAACTCCAGCAGGATATCTTCACTTCGAAGCAGAATGGATGTCCTCTCCATATCCTTTACACCTCTCTAAGGGGTATGTTTGAGAAGCTTCATGGTTCCATCCCCTTGACCGCTATGCCAGAACAACTCAAGGTATACAGAAATTCCGTGATGACTGGAGTTTTTCTAGCAACTCTTGATCATGAGTATGACGTTGTTCGATTGCAGATCCTTACAGATGCCACCATACCTCCAATGGAGGGGCATATCATAGACTGAACGGGATATCTATATCTTCTGGCGGTGTTACTCAGCAGCATTAGACCTCCTCTGCTATGGTTGTGTCTCGTGGTAGAGGAAGCTCTATACAGTACCGTGGTCGTGTAACTGTGGTAGAGGATGGGGTAGTCGACCTCGTCAGCCTTGCGCTTACTGCAACAGGCCTGGACACTCTGAGGATACATGCTATCTAAGCATGATTTTCCTCCTTCAGCACATGTTACAGAGCAAACTGAGCATGTTAGTATTCCACCTCCAGCTTATGATCAGAGATTCGATGATCTTGTAGCTCGTTTGAGAGAAATCATGCATGCATCTAGTCTGTCCAGTGCTCCTCCAGGATTCTCAGAGGTAGTCGCCTCAGCATCTGCATTTACATCAGGTACAACATATGCTCTTACTAGTTGTTACATGGCACTCTTATCAGAATGGATCATGGATTCAGGAGCTTCACACCATCTTTGTGGTGATAGAAGCCAATTTAGTCCACACAGGTCGACTCATCTAGGCAGATCAGTAGTCATAGCAGATGGAACCCACTCTCCTATTACTGGTCAGGGGGAGGTGCAGTTGACTTCAGGGATGTGCATACAGAATGTTCTCCATGCTCCTGATTTTTCTATGAATTTATTATCTATTGGTCAAATCACCAAAGATTTACATTGTCATGAATCTCAAGCTTACAAAAGTCGGTCGACTAGGCCGACTAGTCAGTCCGACTAGTCGAGTCGGGGGGTAGCCGACTCGACTAGGCCATGTTGGCCCTTAGTCGGTCCACCCGACTAGTCGGCCTAGTCGGACCAACTAGTCGGCCTAGTCGGCCGACTAATCGGCCGACTTTTACAACAACCTTTTTTATTTTTTTTCACTTTTTTAAAGCAAACATATTCTAATATGCTTAATGTTATATTTAAAGTCAATTACTTCTTTTGCTTCATCATGATGCCATATAAAATGTACAAATATATGTATATACATACGAATATATGTATAAAATCTGTTATAAAATAAAGATGCGGAAGAGAACATGGAAAAAGATAAAGAATAAACATGAAGAACGGGATTTAACGTGGAACCCTACTCCGTGAGGAGCGGGATGAAACCACGGAAGAAGCCCTCAAAGGGGCGTGTTTTGCATTGCACTTTCTCAATGAGTACAGGAGGTCTGGGGCTCCTTATATAGCCTTCCCAGAGCCTCCAAGTCCCACCGTTGGTCCATGTGGGACTAAACACATGATGGGGTAAATGGATCTTCTCCAGGATCCATTTACCCTGCTACAACTCAATAGGGTGCATACACGAATACTCCAACACTCCCCCTCAAGCTGGAGCATGCAATGCTCAGCTTGGACAAACAGAAAGATACTCAACTCAACACTACAGGACACTACGGACAATATCAACCCAACGCGCACATTGCTGCAGTCGAGGACGTTGCTTCTCATGCCGTGCAGGTGAGGAGGACGAACGGGCTGGAGTGTGAGTCAATTGAAGACTCGGAATCTGACCATCGAGTCTGAACTTGCGCCTGAAGTCTCCACATCGGAGAACTGGGTCTCTCCCATCTGGCTCAGAGAATGGTGCACTGCTCTGGTGTACCTATGATACCACATGAAAACCCTTGCCCTCAATGGCATAGGGAATGGTCCTCTGCTCTGGAGTCCCTATGGCTCACATGAAGACTCTGACCGAACAACAAGAATGATGAGGACCTCGAACTGATGATGGCAACTTATGCTCATCTGACAATGACCGCACACTCGTGCGTGTCTGAAACTGGAGACTCGGAAACAATGACCGTCGAGTCTGAAACCGAACTGTAGAGTCTGATCAACTGACTGGTCTGGAGATTGGTATCTGAATCTGGCTCTGAAATACAAGACCTGCGACTCTACATATACTCCCCCTTTCTCCCATACTTGTCGGAATGAAGATATCGACAGTTGGGAGAAGACAAGATGAATGGGGAGAAAATGAACATTCAAATCTTTCTTGTGGCTTTTTTTTCATTTTTTAAGCCATCATCATTTCATTTTTTTTTTGAAAACATTTTTTTAAGCCGTTCCATTTTTTTACGGCTCTTGCATCATCATTTTTTTGTGCGTACGGCTTTTCAAATGTACGTGCCTCTTTCTTTTTCTTTTCTTCTTCTTTTTTTTTTACATCTCTCTACTCTAATTTTTTTTGAGATCTCACCCTCTTTTTTTTCAACACCGGCCCATATTGGGCCTAGACTTTCCACCCTCCCCCAACCAGCCCATTTGGGCCCAACGCTTTCTCCACCTTTTTTTTTAAATCACAGCAGACCCTCACCCCTTAAAAAATAATTAAATGGTGGCCAAAGGGGTGGATCCCTCGTTTCACGCACTTATTAGGGTTTTCAAATGAAACCCGTTGAAAAAAGCCGCCGCCTGGGTTGTTCGTCACGATGAGGCGCGCTCGAGGGTTGCTTGATGCGTGTTGGACCGTGGCTGGGGTCGCCGGACACCGCCAGGAGGCGGTGCTTCTGCCTAGAGCTGGGACTCCTCGCGATGAAGGGGAGGAGCCAATGGAGGTGACGCCTTAACTGGACTCGAAGGAGAACTGTCGTTGGAGGAGATCGAAGGCGCGGCGTCAAGTTGAGGACTGCCGCCAGGACCTGTGTGAGATGGCACCACCATCGGAGGGCTTAAAGGGCAGCGCATGGGGCTACCTCCAGTGCCTGCGCTGCTTGCTATTTTTCGATGCCACGATTTGGGAGGTCTCACTAGGGCACCGCGTGATGTTGTGGGCTGACCGGAGATGAGGTGTGGCATCTTGAGCGCGCCGCTTGTGGCTGACGATGAACAGAGACGTAGGGTTCCAGATTGGAACCCTAGAACTTGGGATCTTGAACTCGATAAAAAAAACTCAGAATAATCTTCAGGAACAAAAATTTCAAGAACTCTTCTCTTGTATCATGAACAATAACTTTCAAAAAATCGAATCTCAGATATAAAAGAATAAGAACATGTAAACTCCGAGAATCGAACCCGCTCTGATACCATGTTATAAAATAAAGATGCGGAAGCGAACATGGAAAAAGATAAAGAATAAACATGAAGAACGGGATTTAACGTGGAACCCTACTCCGTGAGGAGCGGGATGAAACCACGGGAGAAGCCCTCAAAGGGGCGTGTTTTGCATTGCACTTTCTCAATGAGTACAGGAGGTCTGGGGCTCCTTATATAGCCTTCCCAGAGCCTCCAAGTCCCACCGTTGGTCCATGTGGGACTAAACACATGATGGGGTAAATGGATCTTCTCCAGGATCCATATACCCTGCTACAACTCAATAGGGCGCATACACGAATCTCCAACAAAATCTGATTTATATATTTAAAATAATTAAAAAATTCAAAACCGACTAATGACCGACTAATTCCGACTAGTTGCCCGACTGCCGACTAATCCTTAATAGGTGACCCCGCCGATCAAGTACCGACTATCGCTTTCTGCAACCTTGGTCATGATATATTTAATCCTCCATCCCCTGTGTTTCAGGACATTCTTAGGGGCAGGGTGATTGGATCTGGCCGTGAGCAAGGACGTTTGTATAGATTGGTTCAATCTCCATATGTTGGTACTTCATCTTTACGCAATAGATCAGTCTCTCCATATGTGTGGCACCTCCGATTTGGTCATCTACCTATGCAAAAGTTGTGTCACGTTCTTCCTCAAATCTCCCCTCATGCTACATTTCAGTGTAAGGCATGTCAGCTTGGGAAGCATCACAGGTCTACTTTTCAAAGTCGTCATGGTCATAATAGTAACAGTATTTTAAAGTTAATCCATTTTGACATTTGAGGTCCGAGTCGTGTCCAGACCATCAGGGGCATAGATTTTATATTGTTGATGTGGATGATTTTTCCAGATTGTCTTGGATTTTTCTGCTTAAAAACAAGTATGATGCTGGTCCTGTTATTCAGTCATTCGTTAATGAAATAAACAATGTTTTTCTTCGAATGCCAAGGATATCTATTCTGACAATGCATTAGAATTTTGTAACCTTCAACTCTCGTCGTTTTTCAGAACCCTTGGTTTTGTTCATCAGACTGTGTGTGCTTATACTTCCCAATAGAATAAGGTGGTTGAGTGCAAACATAGTCACCTTTTGGATGATACCAGGACCCTTTTGATCTAGAGTTGTGCTCCTCATTCATATCGGGGAGATGTGGTTCTAACAGCTTGCTATCTGGTGAATCGTATGTCGTCTGTGATGGGGGAGAAGATCTTATTCTCGATTGTGTTTCCCGAGAAGGATCTTTTCTCCTTCACTCCTATTTTTGGGTCGTTTGCTTTCATTCATCATGCGTCCCTTGGTCATGAAAAGCTCTCTCCTAGAGTTGTCAAGTACGTCTTTGTGGGGTATTCCAGGACTTAAAAGGGATACTTTTGTTTTGACCATGTTCGTAGGAAGTATTATGTTAGTGCTGATGTTACTTTCTTTGAGTCTATTATGTTCTTCTCTCATACATATGATAATGTGATTTCTTCGGAGTCTGGAGAAAAGGTATACATGCCTTTATCTCCAAGTCTGTCTACACCAAACTCTACTTCCTCGCGACCTTCGTCACCATCTCCACCTCCACCTCCACTGCTTCCACCAACTTCACATGATGCACCCTCATGTTTTCCACAGGTTTACCGACGCTGACGTCGTGCTTATGTACCTCCTCCAACATCCAGCACGCCCCAGGTATGTTCTGAACACTTGGTTTGGCACTGGTGATTTGCATTTACAGCGGGATGAGCAGGAAGTAATAGATGTTCTTGTCACCGAGGAGCCTAAGGATCTTGATATGCCCATTGCACTACGGAAGCAGAGGCGTACATGCATTATGTATTCCCTTGCTTCTCATCACATGTCTCTCTTACACGTTTTTCAAAGGAGTTTTAGAGGTTTGTTGTGGGTCTGTCTGCAGTGTAGATACCAAGGTCATATCAACAAGCATAACGGGTTAGTCAAATGGTGTCTTGCTATGGAGGTAGAAATGGCAGCATTGCAATCTCGAGGCACATGGAGTATTGTTGATGCTCCCCTTGGTGCATCTGTTATGGGGAGCAAATGAGTGTTTACAGTGGAGCACCGTGTTGATGGTATAGTAAACAGATACAAGGTCAGACTTATTGCTCGTGGATTCACCCAGACGTATGGAGTGGATTATCAAGATACGTTTTCCCTTGTTGTCTGCCACTCTACTCTGCGGATCCTGATTTCTGTTGATGTGGTATGTGATTGGCCTCTATTTCAGTTGGATGTCAAAAATGCCTTCTTGTATGGTGACTTGCAGGAGGAAGTCCACATGCAGCATCCACCATGGTTTGTTGTTGGGGGGGGTCGCATATGGTATGTAGACTTCACAAGGCGATTTATGGTCATAAACAGAGTCTGAGGGCTTGGTTTCAAAAGCTCTCAGAGTTGATTGAACAATAAGGGTTTACTAGATCTATTGCAGATCACTCTCTTTTTGCAAAGAGATCCTAGAGAGGTATCGTTGCAATACTGGTCTATATAGATGACATCATCATTACAGGTGATGAGCAGGGTATTCAAGCAGCTAAGAATTTCATTGGACAATAATTTGTGACCAAGGACCTTAGCAATCTTCGTTATTTTCTAGGTCTTGAATTTGCAAGGAATCAGCGGGGCATAGTAATGACGCAAAGGAAATATGTTACTGATCAACTAACTGAAAGGGGCATGACAGGATGTAGTCTTATTACCACTCCTATGGATCCTAATGCCAAGTTCAGATGATTCTGAAGAAGTTGACAAGAGAAGATACAGAGAGCTAGTAGGAAAGTTGTTATACGTCACAATCACCAGACCTGATATATCATTTCCAATTAGAAGAGTCAGCCAGTTTATGGCCTAGGCATGTCCATATGGATGCAGTAAACATGATCTTGAGATATCTGAAGTCCTCTCCAGGAGCAGGACTCTTGTTAAGAAGAGACGCATCGCTTACAGTGACAGGGTGTGTTGATGCAGACTATTCAGGGTGTCTTAAGGACAGGAAGTTCACATCATGTTTCACTTTGTTTGTAGGGAGCTTCACGGAATAGTAAGAAACAAACAGTGATGGATAGATCTAGTATTGAATCAGAGTATAGAGATATGGCACAAGGGGGCACGGAGATGATGCGGGTCAGATCCGTCCTAACTAAGCCAACAATTGAGGTGTCTCTTCCCATGCACCTCCAATGCGACAACCAAGTTGCTCTGTTTATAGCCAATAATCCAGCATTCTATTAAAGAACCAAGCACATTGAGGTAGATTGTCATTACACTCGAGATCTAATTCAGAAGGGACTCATTTCCATGTCTCATGTTGCGTCAGGCGACTATATTGCATATATGTTCACCAAAGCCCTTGCTAGAGGTCCTTTTCATCGCTATTGTTCCAAGCTGACCATGATAGACATATATGCTCTAGCTTAAGGGGGAGTGTTGAGATATTGGTATCTCTTTGAGGTTTATTTATATTTCTTATTTATCATGCCCTCTTTATGTAATTTTCCCATAGAACTTTTCTATTATATAAAAGAGCTCTAGGGCTACGACAAATAGACAATTCTATTTTTCTTCTCCACACTAAATATACCCCATTCTTTCATATAAGTGTGTATATGTATATTATTTATTGTTTAAATAACTAGGATAATTTTAATTCGTGGAAAATCACTTTTTTATGCCATTTTTGAGATATCATCGATATATCTTCTCCGTACGGATTGATACGGTATCGATATCGATATTTCGAACCTTGCTTCCAATTGGGAGCAAAAGTCTCAAAAGAACGATCGATTGACAAAAGAGAAGATAAGCAAATTGACTAGGTACGATCGATCTATCCCTATCGGTCCAAAAAGATTCATTCTGTATGCCTACGCTTCGAGACATTTCGAAATCGAGAAATCTCGACCGGAGAAGTTCACTTTAAAGAATAACTCAAAGAGATCGATCTTGACCCGTTGTCAGAGGATTCACTTTGATCTATGGGGTGGATTTATTCAATAGTAACTACTCAATGGTTCATTAATGGACTTTTGGAGTCTTCCTGCTATTTTAGTGCACATGCAACAATTTTTACATCAGCTACATGTAAAGAATATGTTTTTCTATAAGAATCTTGAGGAGGTCATTTATAGGAAGCAACCACATGAATTTGAGCATCAAGAAAAGTTGAAGAACGTCCATATACTAAAAAAAATGCCATCTATGGTTTGAAGTGGAGACCAAAAAAGCTTTTATAGATAGTACAGAGCAAGTTCTTCGTCAGGACAATTGTTGTTTAATAGGTTACTAGCAGTATTATTGAGATTTGATAATCTATATCAATGACATATTCCTAGCAGATGACTAATGGAATGAAGCACATTATGGTTAATCACTCTGTGATCAAGGATATGCTGCCATTGAGATACTTACTAGAGGTAGCCCTTAGCAACAAACAGCTTTTTCAATCTCAAAGGAAGTATGCAATTGATCTCTTTATAACATATGGATCTGCACAAACCCGAAGCCGACCCGATTTGGGTCCGTGTAACTCAATAAAGTTATTAATCAACATTAAATAACATAAATCGAACAATTGGTTATGAATCAAAAGTCATTCGGGCGAAATCGACCAAAAATCGATCGCATCCTAATGTGTTCCCGAAAAAGCTACGACGTAAATTCGGAAACCGCGAAACAAACTGAGACCACCCAAAAATCCGATTCGACAAAATAAGACCAACGAAATCGACCGTCCGTTGATCGGAGATCGCTTGATATTTTAAAATCGTAAAATTTAATGACCAATCAAGACCGTATCTCGGGAATTTCGGGGATTCATCTTCGACCGGAAGTATATGAATATTATACTCATATTGATCGAAGTTCAGAGATGGTCAAAAAGAACTTTTGTACACAAAAATCCGACACTCGATGTGCGTATACGGTCAACTTCGGTTTTTTAATTATAAGAGAGATATTTGGTAAAAAAATAAAAATAAATTTTTTTGATTCAAACCGTACAGCAGCGACAGACTGTACAGTGGCCACTTGGCTTCCCTATTCTTCTCCACTTGACTCAAAATCCACTTCCACTTGTCAACAAACAATGGCCCCTATTCTCCTTATATATACCACCCAAAATTTCCCATTTCTCTCCAAAATTTCATCCGTAGGAGCCAAGCTTCTCCACCTCGTTACATCATGCAGCCATCACCAACTGCTGCTGTGATGTTTTTTTCCCATTAAAGCTACCTCAAGCTTCAACCAAATTGGAAGTTGCTGAACCTCCCAACCACTGCTACATGCTGGAGATTCAATTTCCAGCAAAGTGTGGAAGGGCCTAAAGCTCCACTGCAGCCTTAGCTGCTGTCCAAGCAGATGAACAGCCATCTATTGCTATCTTGGAGTTGTTGCATGCAGGATTTTCATCTAAATATTGAAGATTTTCCATGTACAATCTTTTTCCTCTCTTGTTGCCTTCCATGCCAATTTTTAGTTTTAATTTTAAACCATTGATATGACTTGATTCAAGATAAATTTCTCCATTTGGGGCTCCACTTGGAATGGTTTCATAAATTAGGATTTAATGACTCCACAATATTCTTTGACAGAAAACATATGCTTTTTATTGTGTTACCATGTAAACTCCTCTAAAGTCGATATCAGTACTTTCTCTCCAGAATGACCCATTCTCCTTGAAAATTCATTTACGTAGCAGGTTGGTTGTGCTCAATGTTTTTCATAAGCCAATTCATCACAACAGAATTATTTTTGCTCCCATTCCTCGAACTCCTTATTAGTGGATTTTAGAGTATCCGTTGGCAATATATAGTGTATTTTCCCGGCTGATGCATTTTTAAAAACTCAGCCATGGCCGGTCCGAAGCCCGGGTAAATGAGGAGGGTTGCGTTAGGTAGCTGACAGCCAACATAAAACAGTCAGAGATAATTTCCTAAATAGTACTTTTTTTCTAAAAAAATACTATTTAAGAAGTTGCCTCATGACAGTCGGATCTTTTCAACATGGATTTAAGCAAACATACAGCTTTCGTTGGGGCGTTCCCTACTTGCGACGCGTTGCATCGCCCGAATGCAATGAAAATTGGCAAGGACCGCTACATCGCAGCCCGGATGTAATTCAAGATTTGCAAGGGTTCTCGCATGAGGAATGCATGCGGGTAAATAAGCTAGTTCCGCTGCATCACCGCCCGGATGCAATCCAAATTTTACAAGGGTTCTCGCATAATGGACGCATGCGAGTAAAGAAGTTAGTCCAAAAGAGATTACAACGGAAGTTACGGATTGGTAGTTGGAATATTGGCACTTTAACTGGAAAGTTGATGGAGATAATGGATACGATGGAAAGAAGGAAGATTCATACACTATGCCTTCAAGAGACTAAATGGGTTGGAGAGAAAGCAAGGGAGATTGAGAAGACAGGCTTTAAACTTTGGTATTCAGGTAAAGATAAGGGTAGAAACGGTGTTGGAGTCGTTGTTCACAAGGATTTGAAGGATTGTGTGGTTGAGGTGAAAAGATTCGGGGATCGAATTATTTTGCTAAAATTGGTGCTTGAAGAAGAAATTATGAATATCATCTCAGTTTATGCACCGCAAATTGGTTTAGATGAAAGGACTAAACAAGCTTTTTGGGAGGATTTGGATAAGAGTCTACAAGGAATCCCACAAATAGAGATTATTTGCCTCGGTGGAGATCTTAATGGACATGTGGGAAAAGATGCTTCAAGGTATGCTAGTGTTCATGGAGGACATGATTTTGGAGATAGAAATGAAGAGGGAAAAACCATCCTGGATTTTGCAACGGCATATGATCTTTTCATAGCAAACACTCTCTTCAAGAAGAGGGAGGAACATTTAATTACTTATAAGAGTGGGCCAACTAGAACACAGATAGATTACTTTGCGTTGAGGAGAAGAGATAGGTTGTGTTGTAAAGACTGCAAAGTAATCCCAGGAGAGAGTTTGACAACCCAACATCGTTTGTTAGTCTTGGATATACAAATGAAAGGGTTGGTAAAGAAAAGAAGGGTTTCTAAGATAACTAGAACTAGATGGTGGAATCTTCCACTGAAGCAAGCGAGCTTCATGGAGAAGGTTTTAGAATACTTATATTGGGATTGTAGCGGTAGTGCAAACGAGATGTGGGAGGCAGTAGCATCTTGTATCCGAAAGGTAGCCAAAGAGATGCTAGGCGAGTCAAAGGGAGGAGCTCCATGTCAAAAGGAGGCTTGGTGGTGGAGTGAAGGGGTGCAAGAGAAGCTAAAAAAAAGAGCTTGCTTTAAAGCTATGTCCAAGGATAGAACAGAGGAAACTGTCACAAACTACAAAATAGCGAAGAAGGAAGCAAAGAAGGCTGTAAGAGAAGCTAAGTCAAAAGCTTATGAAGTTTTGTATAAAAATCTCGACTCTAAGGAGGGACAAAAGGATATATTCAAGTTGGCTAAAGCAAGAGAAAGAAAAACCAAAGACCTTTCTCAAGTGAGATGCATTAAGGACGAGGAAGGTCATGTGTTTATTACTCAGAAGGATATAAAGACTAGATGGGAGCAGTAATTCCATAAACTTTTCAATGGGGAAGGAGATAGAGATATCACTTTGGGTGATCTAGCTTGTAGTGAAAGTTACTTGAATCGTGCATGCTATAGACGGATACAAAGAAAGGAAGTAGAGGAGGCTTTGAAGGTTATGAGACATGGAAAAGGTGTAGGATCGGATGGCATCCTTGTAGAAGTATGGAGAGTTTTAGGTGAACGTGGTTTGACTTGGCTTACGAATCTATTCAATGTTACTTGGCGAAACAAGAAAATGCCTGAAGATTGGAGGAGTATTGTGGTGCCTCTTTATAAGAATAAAGGAGACATTCAAAATTGTTCAAATTATAGAGGTATCAAGCTGATGTGTTACACTATGAAAATTTGGGAACGTGTGATCGAAAGAAGGTTGAGGCAAATTTCCAATGTAAAAGAAAACCAATTCGGATTCATGCGAGGTCGCTCAACGACTGAAGCCATCCATTTGTTGAGGAGAACAATGGAGATTTATAGAGCTAAAAGAAGAACCTCCACGTGATTTTTATTGATTTGGAGAAGGCTTATGATTCTATCCCACGAGAGATATTGTGGAGAGTATTGGAGAAGAAACAAATACATGTCCTATACATTAACCTCATAAAGGACATGTATGATAGGGCTTTATCTTGTGTAAGGACCCCGTCTGGGAAGACTGGATATTTTGACATCAATATTAGTTTACATTAAGGTTCTGCTTTGAGTCCATTTCTTTTTACTTTGATTATGGACGAGTTGACCAGTAACATTCAGGATGAGTTACCTTGGTGTATGTTATTTGTTGATGATATTGTGTTAGTTGACGAGACTAGAGATGGAGTAAATAAGAAGCTTGAGGTCTGGAGACATGAGTTGGAGACTAAAGGATTTCGTATAAGTAGCGCTAAGACGAAATATATGGAGTGCACCTTTGATGGAAGCAATGGTGAAGGAATCGAGGTGAAGATTGGTGACGATAACATTCAGAAGAGAGATTCCTTTAGATATATGGGATCTATTCTGCAACATGATGGGGAAATTGATGGAGATGTTACTAATAGAATAAATGCAGGCTGGCTAAAGTGGAGAGGAGCCTATGTTGTTCTATATGATAAGAAAATTCCTTTAAAGATTAAAGGAAAGTTTTACAAAGCAGTCGTGAGACCTGGTATGCTTTATGGATCTGAATGTTGGCATGTGAATCATAGACATGTGCAAAGAATAAATGTAGAAGAAATAAAAATGCTAAGGTGGATGTGTGGACACACACGTAAAGATCGGATTCGAAATGATGCAATCAGAAAGAAAGTTGGCGTAGCTTCGATCGAGGAGTGCGAGAAAACCGCTTAAGATGGTTTGGAAATTTGCAAAGAAGATCAGTTGATGCACCAGTTAGGAGATGTGAGTGTTGGGATGTTGAACCGGCTAAGAGAGGGTGAGGACGGCCCAAGAAGTGTTGGAAAGAGACCATACGAAGGGATCTTAGTTTTGTGGATATAAGCCTGGGATTGGCCCAAGATAGATCTGAATGGAGGCGAAGAATCCATGTAGCCGACCCTACTTAATTGCGGGAAAAGGCTTTGTTGTTGTTGTTGTTGTCTGACCTCCATCACAAATCATGAATGCTTGAGAGCAGAGAGTGTATTTGAAGACATCAGCCAACATAATAATACCACAGTCTTATTCCTGGAGATGACTTGATTATCAAGAAGATGACATGAAGGAGTACGTGACATAATTATCAAGCAGATGGAAGCAAACCACACTGGTAAATAGCACTTTGTAGTAATCAGGAGATGTCACAATATAAGTAGAATGCAGGAGAAACCACAATGGGTGAAGGATCACGGCACTAAAACAAGTCTATCAAGATAGTTACAGCATTAGAAGACCATTAAATCCATCAAGAAAGCAATTAGAGGTATGTAGAGTTTGGAAATTATATGTATGACCTATGATGCTATGAAATCTTATATCTCATTGATCAATGTTAATCATTCTTTAATAAAAGATGGGAATTTGGTAAAATTACGGGATGTGCCCAATATATATATATATAAATAGAAAACATTATTGAAATATAAATTAACAAATAGCATATATAATGTGGGAATTAGTAAGGGGTAGACGAGTTCCCTTGCAATATTTGGTAGCATCCCTTTAGGGATTCATCCAAGTTTTTTTTTCATCTTTAAAACTTAGCTTATGAATAAGAATAGGCTTTATAAACTACATATGTTATACCTCTTGAGATAACTTGTGGAATCGTACTTTGAGACCCTGCTTAAGGTCATATATACTCTCCTAAACCTTCAGAGATTTCTCAATCTGTACTTCATATGCATATATTCATAAAAGAAGACTTCTTCATATCAAGCTATTAAGTGGCCAATCCTTTACGACAACGACTAACATAATCCACATATCTTCCTAAAACATAATATATACAATAGAATAGTGGGCTACATAAGAAAAGGCGCCAAAGTAGTCTACATTCTATATCTAATATGGAGCCATTGGCAAACAAGTATACCTTGTCATCGTTATAGTTGTGCAAGATCATGAAGACACAACAACTTGCAAATGCATCTGAAGCGGCACTTAAAAAGAGTATATATGCCTTTAGAAACTAATGCATCTATCTTAGTCTGCATCATTTTCCTTAACTAGTCATTTTGGAATACAACCTGATATGTCCTTGGGGTTATGGTCGCTGATAGGGCATTGACAACTTATGGATACATATGTTTGATAGATGCTCAAATTGAGAGAATTGGGGTATTTTAATACAAGAGATATATAAACGTTGGGTCAATAATTATGCCACTAAATTATATATTAACTAAGAAAATAGAATTTTTGCATCAAATCAAATTTAGATCCAAATCCAACGAATATTCGATGATCTCAAAAGTTAGAAATAATAAAATATGAGTACAAAGATCGATCATTTTCATGAATTAATCCTTTAGGCATAATCTACTGACTATAGATCAATATTGACTAATTTATTGATAAAAGACCTAGATATGTACAATCAATCACAATAGAGACTGAGAAAGGATGAGGAATCAAGTCAGTGATGATGACTCAGTGATGACTAATAATTAAGAGTGCCAGTTATGTTGACCTTTACACCTGATTGTGCGAGGGTGCGGTGACCCTCAGCTGGGCGGGAGATAGGAAGCCCAGTTAGGGCAGTGGCCGCTTAGGGCGCGAGTCTAGGATCCGGTCTTTTTCTCGATTTTTCGTGAGCGCTCGCAGTTTTTACGCCTCTCTGGGATCCACAGGTTTTCTTTTAAAGACCCGTCCCGCTGACCATTGTTCTTTAGGGTACCTAGGATGGAGGGCCCTTGGTTTTAGATTTTCGAGCTCGTTAGCCCGTACTGATCGGGCTGATTTTTCTAAGAGTGACTTTTCCGGAGAGCCTCTCTCACCCGTCTCTGTGGCGTAGTTTTGGAGTAGACATATCCCTCTACTGGACCACACTTCCACTTAGAGGGCGAGACGGAAGAGTCTCTTAGGAGACTACCTCACCGGTTGAGTTTTGGTTACCGTTACGCCAATAGACTTGGCAATGGCTACATGTGAATCAGTTACAGCTGAATTTGGAGGAGTTACAATTAAACCTGGAATAAATGGCAAATGAGTTTGGCTAAAGTTAAGATGGATTACAGTTGAGTTGGTTACATGGGAGCTTGGTTATAGTTGAGTTGGTTGTAGTTGAGCTTGGTTTTCGTTGATCTAGTTAATGGTTCGCCAGTAATTCCTGATGAAGAGAAAAGACCATATCATGAAAATTATTCTCATCAGACTACGAGCTACTACCACAGTTGTTAGATATAGCTAGTGGACGTGTTGGAAACTTAGTTAGGATGCAGTTTTACTCCACCGCATGTCTACAGAGGCACCCCAACCCTAAGGCTTCCTTACTGCCTTAGAGTCATAGTGTGAGGTCTTACCCAGACCAAGACCACAGACTATCCACTAAACTTGAGAAATTCAAAAAGAAAAGACACAAAACATCATACCCATCATATACACTTACCACATGATTCATAAGCATCATCATAAACATTTAATAAAAACAATGATTAGATAAGAGACCCACCATCCATATTATTAAAGATTTATCAAACATGAATTATAATTTATAAAAAAAATGATAGCTTAAATATGGATCATATAAGCTATAATAAAAGTGTTAGAGTTGGGTAATTAGGGGTAGGATGGGTAAGTCAGGAGTTTCACCTTTATAGCACAACTTGAAAACATGTTTCAATGCAAGTAGCTCTAAATTTAATTTCCAAGCCCTATTTACTTGTTTTCTTTTGGAGCCACTAAACTTCCTGTTATTTCTAATTAATAAGATTTACTCAACATTTGTTGATGTCCCTTTCTCCCTATTGCATGGATTGGAAGCAAAACACCTGCATCGTGGTATTGGGAGAGTTGAACCTCATCTTCTGCAATTATTATTAACAGGTACGCATGTTATAGCTTTTGTTCATGATGTTATAATTGCATTTCTTTCTCTTCTGTTAAAATTGGGATACATGTACATTATGCAGTTTCTTTTGTTACATGTTAAATTATATGGAGATTTTTGCAAAATAATTGGTGACATATT
The DNA here is from genome assembly GCA_037367405.1 of Ottelia alismoides. Taxonomy (NCBI): domain Eukaryota; kingdom Viridiplantae; phylum Streptophyta; class Magnoliopsida; order Alismatales; family Hydrocharitaceae; genus Ottelia; species Ottelia alismoides. Next base: position 137,809 of record JAZKJV010006978.1, on the reverse strand, counting down.
GTAGTTACGCGGCTTGTTAGTTAAATGTGAATGCCAAAAGTAAACGCAAAAAAATTTCCCTAATTTTCAGTATTCTAATGTGATCTTTAGCGAACATGATGTTGCGAATGATGTGTAAATGGGTATTACGGATTCCCGAGGGAGCGGGCCTCACACTCTTCCAGGAGGATAGCAAGTTAGGAGCGAAAATGGCTTAGACTTCTACCAAACCCAAGGCTTGATTGGATGAAAAGAAGCTTCAGATGAGGAATAATGTCATCTTTTTAGTTAGAAATTGCCTCCATCTTACTATCACTAGACCTAATGTCTCCCTGGTAGATTGGAAACTTACTCAGCTCAAAAGCAATCATATGTAGCACAGTGGGATTGTATATCAAGATCGTCCAAAAAAGGGAATATTATTTACAGTTCGGCACAGGTTATTACAATTATAGTGCGGGTTGTATATGTAGCCTCGTGGATACGAAGGCAGTTACCAGCTTCTGCAGTTACCTTGAGAGCAATCTTATCGCACAAAGCAAGAAACAAGTGATGGCATCTTGCTCAAGTACAGAGCGCAAATACATGAAAATAGCTCTTGCAAATGTAGAGATACAAGGGATACAAATATCGTTAATCGATCTTCGTATTCAACTAGTCAGAATAATGCAATTAAGATGTGAAAACATGATTAACATGTACATAACCAACAGCCATGCAGAAATTGAATTCTACTTGACTGGAGATCTCATCCAAGTGGGTTCTCTTTAGGGAGGAAGACTTCTTCTAGTTTCTACTGTTACTTCTGCATATCAGACGACAACAGATACGCTCGATAAGGTACATCCTAGAGTTTATTTTGAGCGATGGTTTAAACATATTAAGCATCTATGTTCTAGATTTAGAGGGATTGTTATGATGTAAATATTACGATTAGAGTTTGACTACCTACTCCTTCGGGAGTGCTTATGTGTTTTAGCTTTATTTATGTTAATAACCATGGCCGTTATCTATATAAAGAAGCTCAGACCATGCTATTCAATGTATCAGAATATTGTGTTAAACGTATAAATGCAGCGAAAGTATCCAATACTCAACCTTCAAAGATATGCATCTGCATATGCAAAATACATACCCAATGGTATCGATGATATCTTATGATATTATTTAAATAGCTTTACACAAATGTCCCTCTAAATTTGCAACGGTCACCCTAGGAAAATTCATACTTAGAAAATGCTCTTATCAACTCGTACCGTTTTCAACAATAGCTCTATGAGTTTGATGTTATCAATGACGATAACATTTTTTATAAAAAAGACAAACAATTTCTTTGTCAATGTTTATCTCTCTCCTCTCCACATCCCCAACTACGCAACTCCATCCTTTCATTTATCACAATCACCTCCATGCTCACCCCATGCACGCTTCCCTACTATTATGACCACCTTACTGATATCCTCCTCATTAGGACCCTACCTTCCATTGACGTCCACCTTCTAGGTTAGCAACACCCCACCTTCTCAATCCACAGTCAAGAAATTAGGCTCATAAACTATGCTTAGAAGTTGCGAAAAGAGGGTCTATTTTCGAGATGCAACAGCTTACCGATGAGTATTCCGGGTCATTATAATCATGGAAGGAAATATCGTGATATATCGGCGATATATAGCCGATATATCGATATCGACATGTGACCGATATGGGCACCGATATGGCGATATATCCCGATTTCCAGGCATTTTCTTCACAAAGGCTCGTCCATATGGGCGATATTTCGACGATATATGGACGATATATCGTCGAAATATCGCCCATATGGACGAGCCTTTGTGAAGAAAATGCCTGGAAATCGGGATATATCGCCATATCGGTGCCCATATCGGTCACATGTCGATATCGATATATCGGCTATATATCGCCGATATATATCGTCGAAATATCGTATCGATACGATATCGATATCGATACGTCCTTCCATGATTATAATGACCTTGTTTGGTGTAGGATAAGACTTGATAAGCATATGTGTACAATCTTTTTTTCGAGATGCAACAGCTTAACGATGAGTATTCTGGGTCTATTCACTACGCAGTGCATCTTGGAATATTGGTAATCTCATATCGAAATTCCTTAGTAATGCCCGGGGAATACATAATTCCATGACAGTGTACAATCTTTTTTTAATTGAATATTGTGCCGGTGTCACAACTTCTATATGTGCCACCTAATATCGAACTTCCAGAATGTGACAGGCACATGCCACATGTACGAGCTGCGACATGCGCCAAAATCCCTGGAATGTTTAGTCCCTACAACTCTCCCTCTTCACTTCTCTGCTCACTTCCAAGTTTAACGAAGGGGTGTTATGTTCGCGCGACTTCTCGAAGCTTCCTCTCCACCAGTGCCTCACTTTCCTGTTGCCGAGGTCGCATCTCCCCGCCTCCAAAGACCTTTGGTGTCGCATGGCCGTATAGATATCGATATCGTTTCGATATTGTATCGATACGATATTTCGACGATATATCGACGATATATCGCCGAAATATCGCCCATATCGACGAGCCTTTGTGAAGAAAATGCTTGGAAATCGGGATATATCGCCATATCGATGCCCATATCGGTCACATGTCGATATCGATATATCGGCGATATATCGCGATATTTCCTTCCATGCATGTAGTGCTTCAACCGTTGGCACTCTCCCATAAAACTCTCCAAACCCCAGGTAAAGACCAAAAAGTTTGGTGTTAGGGTTTGAGTATTTTGTGAATCATGTTTTTTTCCACCAAATTAAAGTTCAAGTGATGATCGGTTAATGTTTTTTTACTTGCAAATCCAGTACTCACCCATGCGTTAGGTTGGAATGTAGTCGATTCATTGCATGTTCCATCTGAAGGGTACAATTTGAAATTCGTCGAACATCAATCTGTGTGGTTTAGGCTTAACGTCGATTGTTAGATGAGTTATTGAATCTAATTCATTGGAAGTTCAACTTGGACAAAAACAACCACCAAAATAAATTATCACACCGCATCCCATGTGGGCAGGAGAAGAGCCTATGTTAACGTCCAACGTAGACGATGATGACATACAAGGCGTTTTTCTATACGCCAACACAATTGGGAAATCATCACCCACTAAAATTATTATTGAGAATCATTCGGGTACGGCTATAGTACTAAATGTGGATGACCTTCACGATCGCTTCACGTCATATCCTTACGTGGTATGGAGTACAAGTGACCCTATAACGCAATCCAAAAAGTTCACGAATTCATGAGTGATGTTTTCTTGAGAGAGGTTAATCATGTCCTAAGTGACGGCATCCCAAGGTTAACAGAAGACAAGTTGGACGAGGAAAGTGACCAAGAGCATGACGATAATGTTATTGTGAATGACCATACGGGGGCTGATGAACTTATTCGTCAAACAATGGTTCCCCGTGTACCGTTTTTTGGAGTCAAAGGTTGTGACATCCGTACAACATTTGAGGAAGATTTTCGAAAGAAATCTAGGCTCGACAGTTTTGGTGATGAACTTCGAAAGAGATGAACAATCAAGACTAGGGATGATTTGATTTATGATTTGAAGAAATATCACATCCTAGCCCACTACAACTTCATGATTAAAGAATCCACAACCTTATTTTGGTATATTATGTGCACTATGGAATCGAAGGGTTGTCTTTAATTTTTACGAGGTCATTTCAGGAGATTCGACAGAGTGTGGGTGATCTCTAAGATCGGCGACCCATACACTTGCATAAACCCATCTGTTAATCAGGATTATCATCAACTAGACTGCAACATCATGTTTAGGTCAATGTTAACCATGGTAAAGAATGACCCTACTATTTGGGTGTCAAGCTTAAGCTTACACTCAAGACATCTACAAGTATTGGGTTATGAAAAAAGGGCATGGGGTGATAGGAGAAAAGCAACAGGAACAATATTTGGTGATTGGAAGAAATCTTGCGTTGAGCCTTATCTTATGCACGCATTGAAGGCTCCCATTCTGGGGACTAAAATAGACATCCAACATACCGAAGACTCCGACCTGCAGAAACCCGGTTGTCATAGATTTCAGCATTGCTTTTGGGCCATTCGGTCCTTGCATTGAGGCTTCAAAATATTGTAGGTCGTTGATAAGCATTGGAGCACTCATTTGAACGATAAGTACAAGTAGAAACTGTTGATTGCTTATGCAATGGATGGAGATGACCATGTCGTACCTCTAGAAATTGGGATAGTTGACAAGGAATCCGGGCCAACTCCAAAATGGTTACTTTCGCTTATTCGCATAAAGTAGTGCATGCGTGAATGGCCTATATGTATCATTTCTAATCATCATCCTAATATAAAATCTGCAATTAATGATGCGGATGTTGATTTCCTACCACCATTCGGGTATCGATGATTCTATTCAAGGCATGTTGCCAGCAATTTCAACATTGTATTCAAGAATGGCTCTATGAAGGTGTTGGTAATGGTTGTAGCTCTACAGACATCTACTAGAAAGTTTGCTTACTTCACGAGGAAGCTTCAAGAAGGGAACTCGAATGTAGGTAGATGGTTTTCCACTCACGATTGTCAGAGGGAGCTGTGGACTTTAGCTTACAATGGTCGGTATAGATTTGAGCAGATGACGACAATACGGTACTCAAGGCTGTACGGTGTTTGCCCATTGTTGTACTAATTGAGAAGACTTTCTATAACTGTGTCTTATACTTCAATGAGTGTGTAGAAGAGGCTACCACTACACCCGTGGCGGGCCAAAAATTCATGAAAAATGCAGCAGCTAACCTCTACAGGTGGAGTGCATCTGAGAATGGACACACGGTGAGATGCATACAACGAAAACCAAACTTTATCTTTGAGGTTGTAAGTGATGTGTGACAGTATTGTAAAAGTCGCCCGATTGGCACGACTAGTAGGTCCCACTAGTCTAGTCAGTGGGGTGGCCGACCGATTACCGACTAATTCCGACTAGGTACACTAATCGACCAATTTTTGCTAAAGATACCATAAATTTTTTAATGTTTTGCATTTTTTATAAGCAAACTTATTATAATATGCTTAATGTTTTATTTAAATTCAATCACCTTTTTTATTTTATTATGGTAGTATAAAAATATACAAAATCGATGTAAAAATATGTATAAAAATGAGTTATATATTAAAATAATCATAAAATTCAAAGCCGATTAAAGTCCGACTAGATCCGATTAGTCGCCCGACTGTCGATTAATCCTTAGTCAGTGACACAATCGACCGAGTATCGACTACCGAATTTTGCAACCTTGGTGTGCGGCAAACACAGTTTAAAGTTCCAATGCTGCAAAAGGTACACGGCCAACCTAGGCAGTAGAGATGTATATGTAATAAATGGCAAATATATCGCATTTATTGTTCTCATGTTATCGCGGTCACTTCTCAAAGACAATCTGAGATAGATAGATATGTTGGTGAATGGTATACATGCGAGAATCAGTTTAAACTGCATGAATGGAGATTTTTTCCAATAGGTCATCGGGATACATGGCCACCTTTGGATTACTCAGTATTGCGTCTCGATAAAAAGCTTAAGCGTAGCAAGGGTCGCCCACTAGAAACCAGAATTCATAAAGAAATGGATGTTAGGGAAGTTCTTCGGTAAAATGCGTGCTTGTTATGTGGTTTCGTGGGTCACAGCAATAGATGGTGTCCAAATAAAAACATGCAGGCATCTACCTCACAAGCTTCTACCTCTAGCGTACAACCCTCAACTAGAAAAAAAATAAATGCGGACCATGCGGAGGTGAAGGCCACAACAAAAGAAGATGCTCTGATTTGAGTCAATTTGTCGTTTAATTACTAAAATACTATATTGGGTGATTTTCATTGCTTTAAATTGTTTTGCGTAGTACAAATAACCAAGTAAATTTCCTTTCTCTTTATCTTACTAATCTCATGGATGTTGATTGCAGATGGATCACAGACCTCTAACGCTTCAACTCTGACACAGCAAGAGTGACACCATTCACATTGTATTTGGGATAATGAAGTAATTTAAGTCCTCTAAATAATAACTTTTTTATTACTTACGTTTTGTAGCATTTTGATAAATGCGGGCTTCTTCATTGTTGCATTGTCGTTGATAGGAGATGTATGTGACATCCCTTTAGATGAGTGCATTCGACCTTATATAGCACAGGTCGGGTTTACAAGGATTATAGAGTAAGAACTTATCGCTTAGGACTGACACCTCATTACATCATTGATTGAGCGTTGGAAACCTAAGAAGCGCACATTCTACATGGCCAACGGTGAGAAGACCATTATCCTACATGATGTGGTAGTGATCATGGGACTATGTGTTAATAGTCCAGTAGTTACAAGGGGGACAACACCTCAAGTAACATGGGTAGATACATACGAGTAGCTACTAGGAGTGCGCCCCGCACCATCTGAGACAGTGGGAAATAGGGTTCTCGCAACGTGGTTTTATGCATCTTTTGCAGAATTGCCACCATATGCGGATGTTGATGTTTTGAGGAGATACGTCTGTGCTTATATTTTGCAGCTTTTGGGCGACATTTCATTCACTGACAAGTCCAGTCAATGATATCTCTTATTACACCGCCACATTTGCATGGCCTGGAGTATCCAAGGACATTGAGCTGGCTATCTATTGTTCTTGCTTTTCTGTATAGACATTTATGTTTTGCAGGAGCTATGGCGACCGAGGAGATAGGTGGGTCGGTGATACTACTCAAATTATTCCCACACATTGCTCCAATAATTAGATAGAGACAGCAGTGGCACAGTAGGCTATTAGGAGCGTAATGGGATGCATGATTCCCACATTGTAGACTATTGACACACGTTAGACCGTACCGCAATGCCTTTGACATGAAGTCGTAAATGATTATCTTCTAATAATATATGTTTTTTATACATGTGTTGTGGATGTCGTATGATGATGATGCGATCGCTTCCCTTTTTGAGAATTATGTCACGGGAAAAACATCTGGAGGTCATGGGTACCACTGATTTACTTTAACATTGTGGAGTATTATTACCTGGACCACGTTCTACTTTAGTTTGGCAGTTGCCATGGCATGCATGTGCCCTGAAATACAGACGAGGAACTCCATGCCTCTAACTTGAGGAGAAAAGTGGATATCGACTGGATTAGACAACAACAATAACAAAGCCTTTTCCCACAATTAAGTAGGGTCGGCTACATGTATTCTTTGCCTTCATTTAGATCTATCTTGGGTCAATCCCGGGCTTATATCCACAGAACTAAGATCCCTTCGTACGGTCTCTTTCCAGCACTTCTTGGGCCGTCCTCGCCCTCTCTTAGCCGGCTCAACGTCCCAACACTCGCATCTCCTAACCGGTGCATCGGCTAATCTTCTTTACAAATGACCAAACCAAATTTTGTTAGTGGGACGTACGTAACGAACGAGTTGTGTATGCGGACCAATCCAATAAGATTTGTGTGATGACAACTTGGATTGATACCTAAGAATTACTAGGAAAATGTGGGGAGGCTAAGTGTTGTTTCAACAAGCAATGTAAGAATTGTTACTTTTTAATATGATAAGATTTTTTAACAAAATTATTTAATGAACATTTTTTTATGATCATTCAGTTGATGGGACCTCATCTACCAGAATGGAGATTTGGAGTGCAAGGAGAATGTTGTGCAAACAAAGGCTGATATGGAGCATTAGCATAGACAAGGAGTATGCCAACTAGACTCAAGCACAAGCTGGAGGGAGAGCACGAGGGAGAGGAAGAGATCACGCTCATCGACGGGGATGCCAACGTGGTTATCAAGTTGTCGTAGTAGAGGTTGAACAGGAAGTAGGTGTTCCAGACATGGAACGTAATCCATCGCCTAAATTGGATCCTTAGGGGCTGCAAGATTTTCTGTTGGAGACGCACTTCCTTATATCTGCTATCGAGTCACCCACTGAGGATATGCAAACACCGTAAGCCCCTAGGAGGAACTTGATGGGAGAGAACATAAGAGGTACTCAACCCACTTACTACACACTTATGTCACCCCAGTGTTGACATTTTAGGACGATGGTGTAGGGAGTTCCGAAATATCGATGATTGATGATGATTCACGCTTAAGACCATTTGACCAACCAGAAGTTCTGAGGACATTCCAACAGAGGAAATTTGTAATGTAATGTTCACTTTTTTTAAGGTAACATGTGTTAGCGATGACTTTTTGTAATGAAACATGTGTAACTATATCGTGGTTTCAATATATGCAATGTTATGTTTGCATGGCAATGCAATTATCTTTAACATGATGGATTCCCAATTAAGATGGATGTTTTGGTAGTAAAATATTAGTAACACAATTTTCAAATCCCCAAAACTATATATTCATGCAACAAGCCAAAGCCAGTCTTCTTGTGGCAGCACCCTTACATACTAGACCATGGTCGTGATCAAAGGAGAATATATAAGAAGAGGTGTTCCTTATTAATTGTCGCCAACTATTGAATTGGAGGGAAAACAATTCTATAAGGAGAAAAGTGATTCTTAATTTTCAGGGCTTTCAGCATATGTGGCATACAATATAGGTTGCAGAATTTCAAACAACATTTATATTTCCAAGGCTTTCAGTATATGACATATGTCGTATAGAGTGTATGGGACATATGTACAAGAAATTACCACCTATATTCTAGGGAATTCGACAAATGTTGCAAATAGCATATGTGATATACGATCTGGCATTTTTGTTTCCAAGTATTTCAAGTTTTCAATGCATATCGCAGCTCGTACATGCAACAAGCACATGTCGCATTCAAGAACTGTGTGATATAAGGTGACACATATAGAAGGTGCAACACCAATACAGTATTAAAAAAATGGCAAAGCTTTCTCCCACTATAAATAGGGTCGGCTATATGGATTCTTGCTCAAATCCATGTTGAAAGATTCGTCTATTTTTTATGATGGCTGTCACCTACCTAGTGCAACCCCCACAAGGGGGGATTTGAACCCTGGTCTTTTGGGTGGTAGGCACACTGCACTACCACCAGACCATTTAAGTGGGTCTAACACCAATACAGTATTCAAGTAAAAAAAGATCGTACACTAACCATGAAAATATGTGTTCCTGGGACATTACCAAGGAATTTCCCTCGTATTCTCACACTCATAACTCCTAGATTGAGTGCCCCAAATCCTTGACTATTCTGCTTCCAAATTTCATCCACCTTGAAAACTGGATCACATGCAGAGGGGGTAATTGGATCCCTTCAGGGTCCAATTATTACATCTATACATTTAGTCACATGTCTATTAGTAATGGGACTCCAGTTTGTCTGTGGGGCTTATATAAGAAGTGTCACATCATTATCAGTTGAAAGAAAGCAATACAAAATACCTAGCACTAAAAGGACTTCTCTCGTGGTTTTATCATGCTCCTTATGGAATAGGGTCCATGTAAAATCCCAATGTTCTTTCCATGATTATATTTCTTTATCTCGGATATGCTACGCACTATCGTTTTCTATACATTGTATGTCACAACTCGTACATGCGGCATGTACTTGTCGCATTCAGTAACTGCAATATAAGGTGACGCATATAGAAGATACAGTATTCAAGTAAAAAAAGATAGTACTATCTAGGGAATTATGTATTCCTGAGACATTACCAAGGAATTTCCCTTGTATTCTCATACTCAAACATCCTAGATTGAGCTCACCGAATCCTCGACTATTTTGCTTCCAAATTTCATCCAACTTGAAAATACACGTTTTGCATTTCAAAAATATAGGTTAACTATGTAATATTACCATAAAAGAATAATTATTACATGTATATAAAAAATCAATGAATAATTAGGAGTTACACTATTTCATTTGACTTTTTATTTTTAGCCTATCATTCTCAAGGTTATCTTGAGGAAGGTTTTCGCAAGACAAGTTTAGGAACGCTGACTTCATTCAGAGAATAGAAGTTACCATAGTCTAATTATGTCACTGAGGAAAATTATATATGTAGGTTTAAAAAAATAGGACTTGACACTACCATTTTTTTCATGCATAGCACAACATACCCGGAAATTTTAAGATTCTTTTTCTCTTGACTCTTGAGAAATGTTCTAAAACAATATGGTCAGGGTTTAGGATTTACATAAAAGGTAGAGAATAATAAGAGACTTGCTCACGTCATAATTAGAAAAAGAAGAGCGCCTAAAATGAAAACTGAGATATAACAAAGCCAAAAGAAATAGGATGACGATGGCTACAGTAAAAGAGATTGATATACTGACCTTCATCAAGATCCACAGCAGTCTCTGCTTCTGTCTGAATAGAGCTCCGAAGTCCTGACAGTAACAGTTTCTTTCATTTGTCCAGAAGGGAATTCTCAGGCATTAGAAACATGAAGAAAATTGGAAACACTTCCGATATACCACACATTCTTTGGCACAGATTCATGAACAGTTGGTTGAAAAAAACTTCTTCATTTTTCAAGAAAACTAATATGTAGGACCAATTAATGACTAGCAAATAAACAAGAATAAAAAACAACAAATATGCATAGACAGAGTGTAAACAGCATTAGGGTATAGACCAACTGTTGAGGCCAATCCCTCACTTTGTTAAGACAGACCCCATCACATTTTCTATGCATAAGATGGAGACTTTTATCCAAGATATGGAACCAAATCCTCTCTTGTGATCCTCTCCACGCAAGCACCTCACATTTAAATGCTGAGAACTTGCCCTTCATGAAATTTACATGGAGTCCGATCTACCATGTGAGTGGAAAAATGTTACAATCAAAACCAGTGGGATCGCCAGTTGATCAGCATGATTTTGAGTCAGCCAAATGTGGATTTTGATTAGTTAATTAGAAACACATTTTCTTATATCTGTTGGGAAAATTGTAAAAGTTGTTTATTCCATGAGCCATAGGCTCTCTTATATAGGAAGAGACCTATGAGCAAATTACATAAAGTAGACGGGAGAACAGAAAAATATGTATAGAGGGTATAGAAGTAAACATATCTCGACACTCCCCCTTAAGATGAAGCATAGATATCTATCATGCTCAGCTTAGATGAATACTTCTGGAAGGGCTCTCTAAGTAAAGCATTGGTGAAGATGTCTGTCATCGGGTCCCCTGAACTGACATGAGCTATAGAGATGAAGTCCTCCTGAATCATATTAAATATATAATGACAATCAACCTCAATATGCTTTGTCCTCTCATGAAATGCAGGATTATTAGCAATGAATAGTGCAGCCTTATTGTTGCATTCCAGCGACATTGGAAGAGGAACATCTATATGTAAATCTGTTAGGACTGCTCGAACCCACATCATTTCTGTACATGGTTGTGTCATCGCTCAATATTCAGATTCAACACTAGATCTAGCAACAACAGTTTGTTTCTTGCTTTTCCATGAGACAAGATAATTTCCAACGAATATAGCAAACCCTGATGTGGATTTGTTGTCCTTGGGGCATCATGCATAGTCTGCATCTGCACATGCTGAGATAGTCATAGAGTCACCCCTTTTAAATAGCAGTCCTGCACCCGGAGACTATTTGAGATACCTTAGTATTATTTGTATAGAATCCATATGGACTTGACGAGGTTGTTCCATGAATTGGCTCGCCCGAATGACTGCAAATGAAATATCGGTCCAGTAATGGTAACATAAAAAAGCTTTCCAACCAACTCTTCGTATCTTCTCCTGTCCACCTCCTCAGTATCATCATCATAGAGTTTCATGCTTGGATCCATGGGTGTAGTCGCAGGTCGACATCCAAGCATACTCGTATCACTTAACAAGTCAATGGCATACTTTCTCTGAGTCATCACAAGTCCCTTTTTATTTCTGGCCAATTCCAATCCCATAAAGTATCTTAGGGCTCATGGGTCCTTGATAACAAATTCACAACCCAAAAATTCGTTTGCCCTCTTTATTCCTTGCACAACATCTCCTGTAATGAGTATATCATCAGCATACACCATAATAGCGGTCATACCTCTGGAGGTTTTCAGTGTCAAAAGAGAATGATCTGCATTCGACCGTTTGAACCCATGTTTTGCAAACAAGTCTGAGAATTTCTGGAACCACGCTCTAGGACTCTGCTTAAGGCCATAAATTGCCCTATGAAGTCTACACACATGTGAGCACTCCCCCTCAACAGCAAACCCCGGCGATTGTTGCATGTAGACTTCCTCCTTAAGATCACCATACAGAAAAGCATTCTTGACATCCAACTGGAACTGAGGCCAATCTCGCATCACAGCAACAGATAAGAGAATACGTAAGGTAGAATGGCGAGCAACAAGGGAGAACGTGTCAAGATAGTCCACCCCGTACATCTGTGTAAACCCACAGGCAATAAGTCGAGCTTTGTACCAATCAATGGTACCATATGCCTTTGGCTTCACCATGAAAATCCATTTACATCTGACTATAGACGCCCCAGCAGGGGCAGGACCAAGGGTCCAGGTTCCTCTCGACTGAAGAGAAGCCATCTCTTCTTCGATAGCTAATCGCCATCGACCGTCCTGCAAGGTCTCCTGATAGTTCCGTGCGATGGCCACGGTAGATAATGCACCTGCAAACCTTCGGAAATCGCTAGTTAAGCGATCAAAGGAGACCATGGATGCAATAGGATATGTAGCGCAAATGCGCTTCTGTTTCCGAAGTGCAATGGGTACGTCCAACCCAGTAGCCTCCGCACATGTCTCCTGTACAGTTCCCTGCTCAGGTAGATCATCAGACCCATTCTTGGAAAAAATGTATTCAGAACATACCTCACGAGTGCTAGATGATGAGCGGTGACTACCTCTGTTTGCTTCTCACCTTGACTTTGCTTGCTTGCGTGTGCATATCCATTGTACTAGTCGCGTTCCCTAGTTCATCAGATCTCCTCAAAGCTTTCTTTGCAACGAGTTGTCTGTCGTCTTGACCTCCCGGAGCTTCGAGGCCCCTGAAAAGAAAGTAGTCTAGTCGCGTTCTCTGAGTAGCTGATATCCTTCTCTGCTTACCACGTGGACTTCGATTCCCACCCTTATCCCATTTTGAATGTCGAGAAGTGGAAAATGCTGACCTATGATGACGTTGTTCCCTTAAATCTTTTTTGATGGTCATCAACATACCTAGCTTCAGTTGTTGACCTCTCAGCTGGAGGGAGCTACTGATTGAAGATAGTTGGCAGGTATAATGACGAGGCAAGGGCGGAACCTGGACCATAGCAGGTGGTGGTAGTGGAGGTGGGGGAGGCGATGATGGTGGTGATGGTGGTGATGGTGGTGACGGTGGCGGTGGAGATAACGGTGGTGGTGGTGGCATGTATATTTCATCATCAAGTCTGAGGAGGCCAACCGATTACCTGAAGGGAAAAAGTACATCACGAACTCAAAGAATATGACATCATCACTGACATAATACTTCCTGCGCAGTGGATCATAACACCTGCCTTTTTGTGTTCTGGAGTATCCTACAAAGGCACACTTGACAACCCTAGGAGAGAGCTTGTCAATACATAGAGACAACAGGTGGACAAATGCGACAGAGCCAAACACATGAGTAAGTGAGAACAATTCCTTCTCGGGAAAAGCAAGAGAAGGGAATTTTCTCACCAAAAACTAACGAGGGCATGTGATTAATAAGATAGCATGCCGTAACCCGTAAGGACGGCATCACCCCAGAATGAGTGTGGAGCACGACTCTGAATGAGAAAGATTTATGTAATGTCAAGTAAATGACGATGTTTCCTTTCCGTAACACGATTTTGTTGGGAAGTACAGGCACATGATGTCTGATAAATAATACCTTGGGATGAAAAGTAATTGCCAAGAGGATGAGTACAGATTTCCAAGTCATTATCAGTTCTCACAAATTTCACAGAGGATGAAAACAAATTTTGTACTTTAGTGAGAAAAGTTTTAATAACATCTCCAGCTTCAGATTTATTTCGTAATAAAAAGACCACGACAGACGAGAAAAATCATCAACTGCAACAAGATAAAACAGGTTTCCCTGATTATCCGGAACACGACTGGAAACCCAAATATCTATATGGAACAACTCAAAAATGGAGCTATTGCTCCGACCCTGACGACTAGGTAATGACAACCTATGATGTTTTCCCAACTGACAAGCCTCACATTGAAAGGATGAGTAAGGAAAAATCTGAGGCAAGACACGACATATTTTCAGGAGCGGGAGATGACCAAAGCGCACGTGCCACATGAAGGAGGAGACATGTCCGGTAGAAAGAGAAGAGATGCCAGCATATGGAGTCTGGGTCAAGCGATAGAGGCTACCATGCTCACGGTCACAACCAATCACCTTGCCCGTAAGGATGTCCTAAAATACAAGCGAAGATGGGTCAAAAATAGCTCGACGATTTAAATCCTTTGTAATCTGATTGATAGATAATATGTTCATAGAAAAGTTAGGTACGTACAGCACATTCTGTAAATGCATAGATGGTGTCAAACTAATCTCCCTCTATCCTGAAATTGGGAAGTGAGTCCCATCTACAATAACCATCGTGTGTCCTGGAGGGACATGTCTGTATGATGTAAGTTGATTCCTGTCTCCACACAGGTAATGCGTGGCACCAGAATCCATACTCCATTCAACTGCATCAGATCCACAACTGCTAGTGTGCCCATAAGTACTACCTGAAGTGCTGGAGGAGGCTGAGGCAATCACATCAGAGTGACTCCTAGGGGCTGAGGAAGACATGGCAAGATTGGCTGGAGGTATTGATGACCCTCAATTCTGCTACAAGATCATCAAACCGTTGATCCATAGAGGAGGCAGTCGGAGGCTCAATCTGCTCAGTCACACGAGCAGAGGCAGGAAATCCATCATTAGAGGAGCATGTATCTTTGGTATGTCCAGAACGATGGCAGAAGTTGCAGGGCTGATGAACACAATCTCCTCTGTCGCGTGGTCCTCGTCCATGAAATTGAGAAGAGCCTCCTCGACCTCGAGAGGCAGCCATCGTTGAAGAGGTCTGACTGGAAGTAGAAGATGGAACAGTGATCCGACTGAGCCAGCGAAAGGCTTCCTTCATTGGAGGAATGGTGGAGTCTGCCAAAATCTGAGAACGGGCCGCCTCATACTGAGGATCAAGGACTGCCAGGAACACACCAACCATGGTGCCATTCCGATAAGTCTTCTGCTGCTCAAGGGTGGATGTCAGTGGCATGAAGCTATAGAGCTTCTCAAATATCGCACGTGAAGATGTATATAGCGAGTGAAGAGGACGTCAATTCTGCTTGATAGTAAGATATTGTGTCGGAGTTGTACAATCTTCTTCTCATTCTTCGCCTGTGAATAAGTAGCAGCAAGAATATCCTACATCGCCTTAGTTGTGGGCTGGTGAAGTATATCATTGGCGATCTCCGATGCCAATATCCCTAAAAGCCAAACCTTGGCATAAGCATTATCCGCCTCCATGAGGCGTTAACTCCAGTCTTCTCGGCTGGTTCTTCCTCGGTAAGAATGTGTTTCTTACCAGTAGACCTCATCATATTCATGAACTGCATAGCCCGCAATTCATAGTTTGACCCATCCATCTTTATTATAGGCGCGGGACCTCTGAATGCACCTATGGAGGGAACCTCGACCTTGCTTTCTGACATGACAGCTCGAGAAGACTAGGAATGAAGACTCGAGACGGGCTTGTCTACACTGACATAGAGAGATATGGTTGCATGTGTAGACTCATGCAACCAATCTCATCAAAGACAAAGGACCCTCGACTACGACGACCTTAGAAGAAGAGTCGGCTCGTGTGGAGACAAGGGTCGCAAGGACCAAGGCCCTAAATGTCAGTTTCGGTCACCATTTCGATATTGCCCAAAACAGAATTTCGGTGGAATTTCGATGGAATTTCGACCGGAATTTCGATCATTTCGGTCATTTTTTGTACTAGGGCCCCCATATTTCGGTCATTTCGGTCGAATTTGGATTTCGATTAGATATCGATATTCGACTGAAATTCGACTAAATTTCGTTGAAATTTGAGGCAATGGCAAGGACTTGGTGGCCCAGGCGGTAGTTGCGGGGGCCCTGACGAGACTGCGAGGGCCCTGGTAGGGGCTGTAGGGGGACCTAGCGAGGCTGTGGGAGCCCAACTAGGTGGCGTGGGCCCAGGCAAGGCGGAGGAGCCCCAGGCAGGGGTGGCGGAGCCCCCGCAAGAGGGGCGGGAGGTAGCAGGCGGTGCCCTACGTGGAGAGGAGGAGAGAAGGGGGAGGGGCTTAAGGTTAGGGTTTCGAAGCTCCGGTCTAGGACAGCCGTTCTGATATCAAGTTGGGAAAAATGTAAAAGTTGTTTATTCCTTGAGCCCTAGGCTCTCTTATATATGGAGAGACATATGGGCAAATTACATAAAGTAGATGGGAGAACATAAAAATATGTATAGAGGGTAGAAAAGTATATAACATATCTCGACAATATCCAATTGTTATTGGACATGAGAGCAATTTTAAGCCAACAGATGGAGTAAAGAGAAAATTCTGTTTGTGAAAATAAATAAAATAGAATATGAAATCAAGAACATGGAGAAGATAGGTTTACGTGGAACCATACTCCCTAAGAGAAGGATGAAACCACAGGAAGAAGCCTTCATTGGATATTTTATTGGAATCTCTCAACGAGTATGCGGGAATGTGAGGCTCTATTTATAGCCCCGTCAACTTAACCAAATCATGCCGCTTAACATGTGGGACAAAAAAACTCTCCAAACATGGAGGCCCATTACACAAATATATCAACACTCCCACTCAAGTAACAGCATGGAATGTCCTATTTGTACAGTACAACACTCAAAACACACAAGTCGAGCATGTATATCAAATACAACTCTCAAACCCTCAACCACATCTTCTTACGCTTATGATTTGGGAAAATGCAACTTCTTTTGTTGGGCTCTTGAATGCTTTGTATACGAAAAACCGAAAAGGGTGTATATCAGAGGCCCTTGGTAGAGGCTCAATACGAAGAGATCTGTAGGGACTCCAAGGTAGATATCCCATTCTCTGAGGCGGTGTGGAAGAGGCCTCGTTCAAGTCTCTCATTGAGAGAGAGACATTGTAGCAACTTCATGATAAAATATATTTCTTCAAAGCATCATATGGTAGTGGCCTACCACCCAAAAGACCAGGGTTCAAATCCCCCCTTGTAGGGGTTGCGTTAGGTAGTCAACAACCAGTGTAAAAAATAGTCGAATCTTTCAACATGGATTTGAGCAAGAATCCATGTAGCCGACCCTACTTATAATGGGAGAAGGCTTCACCATTTTTTTATCATATGGTGGTGACACTCATGAAGGTCTTCATTGGAGAGATCCTGAAGGTCTTCATTGGAAGACTTTGAGCCCAATCATGAGTATGGTGACCTCTTAAACAAATGAACACATGTATGCCTCATACAAAATAAGGAAGGTGGTCGCAAACACTCCCCTTATCTCCCATATACATGTAGGAGATACAAACAAAGAAATCCCCACACCCCTTTTCTTCTTATTATTCTCTCTTTCTTTCAAAGCCACCTCTTTTTTCACTTCTTTTCCCTTTTTTCCTCTTTTGCATGCCCTTATTATAAGACTTCAATCACTTCACCCTTTTTGCGTAAAATGCAACAATTATAACCTATTGAGTACTATTTTGTAAATCCTAACCCTAGGAGATTTTGGTCGACTCATTATACAAGAGTGGCCTCAACTATAACCCTGACCTAGATCTCCGTCTATATAAGGAGCCCTAGGGTTCTCATTATAATCAAGCAATTATCATTAAAATTGTCAAACTTGGTATCAGAGTGGTCCTACCCCCATCTGTGTCTTCTCCATGTTATCCCCCCTCCTCATGTCTCACCACAACGTTGTCGACCACCTCCATCTCGTCCACACCGTGATAGCCTCCCCCTCCCCACCTCTTTCTCACCATGATGTCGTTGCCCCCACCCCACCCTCACCACATTGGTGCCACCATGCCCCCCCCCAACATGTTGCCTACCCATCCTCACCACGTAGTTTGCCCCCTTTCCTCCTTACCACGATGACGTTACCATGCTCTAACGCAACCA
The DNA here is from genome assembly GCA_037367405.1 of Ottelia alismoides. Taxonomy (NCBI): domain Eukaryota; kingdom Viridiplantae; phylum Streptophyta; class Magnoliopsida; order Alismatales; family Hydrocharitaceae; genus Ottelia; species Ottelia alismoides. The sequence continues at coordinate 119,731 of JAZKJV010006978.1, read as the reverse complement.
ATACATGCACCACCAATCCATCTCCACCAAAAACTCCACTCGCCACCACCATTTGACTTCTCTTTGATTAGTCAGCCGCTATAGATTTAGATGACACAACCCTCAAAGGCTAATGGATGCAATCTCCATATCTGAACCCCCATGGTTCCTGATCGCATACCATGCAACAACATCTGATCATATCCATCCTAGTATGATCTAAGAAGTTATAATCCACTATTATATTTCTCAATTGTAAGAACCCTAAGTATAGGATTTTACTATTCCTAAGTTTCCATCCTGTTCAGGTATCTAAATCGAGCAAATGACAACCCTAATAAGTAGCTCTCGTCGAGACCTTTCCAATGAGTCAAGAACATCGAAATCGAAGCTCGTATGAGAAAGTTACAGGTAAAAGAAGATACGATTACGGCTATTGTATCCGGATCCGAATCCGATTTGAGCTAACACTATATAAAGGGGTCAATTTGAGCTTGGCTAACCAGACCAGCCACTCCATCCTGCTGGAGCTCCTCTCCTTCTCCGGAGTTCCACCACAGGAGATGATTTTCGGTGGTCGATCAGAAATCTGAAGGCGGGGACTCAAAGAACACGACGTGAGGATCGTCATAATGCGTGCATAATTACGTGAAAAGACATGGAACTCTCATTCCGGGTAAAGGAAAGTCGTGGGAGAACATTCTCGTAGGTACGATTCTAAGCCTTTCTTGTTGTCGGATTCTGGCAATTTTCGTGCCCCAGGTTAGGCATGAACTCCTACACTTGAAAGGTTTTTTCATCGCGAAATTTTGAGTTTTGGAATATTTATCAATTTTTATCGCATCACGCTTTCGCAAATTCCATGTGATCCGACGGATGCATGCAGATGACTTTTATAAGCTCATGATGTAGGTAACAGTAGAAATAAGTTATTGGTATCAAATCGTGTAACATCCATATTCAAACAAACCCGAACTCGTCCGATTTTGGGTCTAATGAACCTAAAAACGTTGTTGGTCAATGCCAAACAACCTAAAACGATCAATTTATTATGAATCAAAAGTCGTTCGGGCGAAATCGACCGAAAAACGGTCGCATCGTTGAGCGCGCCGCAAAAAGCCGCGACGCAAATTCGGAAATCACGAAATAAACAGAGACCGTCATGATATCCGATTCGACGAAACAAGACCAACGGAATCGACCGTTCGTCAATCGGGGGTCGTTTCATATTTTTAAATCATAAAATTTAACCTTAAACAAAATCGGTATCCGAAAATTTCGGGTATTCAAAACTCGACCGGAAGTATATCAATATTATACTCATATTGACCGTCATTCTGAGACGATCAAAGTGAGATTTTGCGCGTCGAAATCTGACATTCGAGGCGCGGATACGGACGATTCTTGTATCTAAATCAAATAAATAAAAAGGTTTAAAAATAAATATATTTTTTTATGTAGCAGACTGCTGGAAATATCCAGCAGCCTCCACTTGTCTTCCCAATCCTTTTACACTTGGTTTTCTCTTTATAACACTTGGCTGGAATTAAACCCCTCTTGGTCCCTATATAAACACCACCACTCTCTTCTTTTGCTCCCATTCCTCCCAAAGGCTCAGCCGAAGCCTTCTTCTACTGTTGCAGTCCATCAAGCTCTGAAGCAATTGCTGGAGACTCCAACCTTCCCTTTGGCAGCTGCTGCCCTTGGACAAGATCGAGCCCTTTTCCTTCAGTTTCTATTGCTGGAAAAGCTCCAGATTTCCCCCTTTGGCTGTTGTACAGCACCAATCAAGCTGCTGCATGTCCTCCAACATACTTGTTGATCTCAAATTGTGAGAGATCTTGAGAGGTACCTTCTCTTCCCCTTATTGCTGCCATGCATGAGTATTTGAACCTACCTTTTTCAGCCAATTGCTACATGCAAGATCAGCATTTTCTCCAATTTAGAGATCTTATATACAATCCTATTCATTTTCCTTTGTTGCCAAATCAAGCATCTAGATCTCTCTTTTGCTGCCATCTATGGAATCCAACATAAAAGTTTTTTTCATGAAACATATATATAAACCAGGAGGTGTTTTTGCATGTTACAATTTCTACTGTTTTGCACATTTTAAGAATGAAATTCAGAGCATGTTTTCCTGTAGTAGAACATGCCAGTAATATATATATATATATAAAGTAAAATCTACTGATGATCTGGGTCCTTTCTTTCTTGGGTATTTATATTTGATGATATTTTAAGCAGAAGAGCATATGGGTTGAGAGTGTGAAGTCAAGGATCCCTAGTGTATCACTCACTAATAAGACATGTGTTTCCATCCATCAACTTAGAATTTTGTGAACCTCCAATTTTGGGGAGAATATGTTATTCTTCTTACTGCCTACTTTTACATTCAGCACATGCATGGAAAACTATACAGGCTTTAGAATTGTTCTATTTGGAAGTACAGTAAGCACTAATTAACCCTTAAACTGGTGCTATGATAAACATATAATTAAAGTAGATATCTTTAAGGTACATTTCAATCGTTGCTGAAATTTTCTTGAATTCATCATAAATGAAAGAATAATAGAGTTGTTAATATTTAAGATCTTTAGATTCTGTCCCTTGGGATAATAGGATAGGTGATTACTTACAAAGTACAATGTATAATCCTAAATAATAAAGAACAAATGGTTTATCAGGTTTATCAGTTGCAGACTTAACAAAAACTGCAAAGAAAGCTACTACAGTATATAAAATATTATTCCAGATCATTTAACTATATGTATTCTAGACTAAGAATATGATATATTGCTGAGTAGAAATATATGGGTATTATAATACAGTGACATGACCCTCATTTGTAAGTTAGCTTTGTGAAAATTTTGTGTTACAACTTAAGCACACAAAACATTGAAAAAGAGTGAAGATCCTAGATAGGGTTGTAAAGATTGTCCTTAGGCTAATTTTAAATTTAAGATTTGTTATACATACCCATATGTATAAACATATATTTAAATTGTAAGTTCAGACTACTATATAACACAAATTGTTGTTAGGCTTGTTCATGTTGGCTTAAAGTTCAACATGAGTCGATCTACATTCAGATGTTGATTCTCCTTGAGATTCATAATATAGAAAAGACATGCAATTGCTACCTGAACACAAATACTACCTCTGTTATGGTAGTATCTTATGATATTTTTATGGTAATAGATAACCCGACTATTTAGCAATGGATGAAAAGTTCTAAATAGTGCACCTACTTCAGTAAGTCATGCCACAACAATAATACTTGCTCAATAATTAGAGACAATCATGACAATCATCTTTTCGTAATCAACATTTTCTTAAGAGTTTATTAAAAAGTCAAATATACCTATCTTTAAGATTGATGAGTTGGTTGTGAAACTTAGTTTACTCTTATAGCCTATGGAGTTACATTCTCATCTACATAAGCTACACATATAGAATAAGGATAATATGCAGTTTTGACCATAATGTTAGGTCATCTTAACGAAATCATCCCTTAGATATATATTGCTGTCTATGAGTCACCATCAATAAGTTAGATGACCAAGAGATCTAAATGGGTATGATTATCTACTGCAAGAATTGGGAAGGAAGGAATTGACAAGCAATGATAATGATCATGAATCAGTATCAAAAGTTAAATTTGGATGCCGGGTAGTGGTGACTTTTACACCTAACCGTGCAAGGGCGCGGTGACCCTCAACTGGGGCGGAAGAATAGGAAGCCCAGTTAGGGCAGCGGCCGCCAAGTGCGCGGGTCTAGGATCTCAGTCCCTTTTCGGTTTTTCGCGAGCTCGCAGTGTTTTTACGCCTCGTTGGGATCCCGACTTTAGACCGGTTCCGCTGACCCTGTCTTTTAGGATACCCAGGCGGGGATCCTGGTTTTTCAGCTTTACGTACGAGCTCGGTTGCCCGTACTAGTCGGGCTGTTTTTCTAGAGCGACTTTTCTAGGAGTCTCTCTCACCCGTCTCAGTGGCGTAGTTGGAGAATAGACCTATCCCTCTATTGGACCGCGCTTCCATTAGAGGGCGAGACGGAAGAGCCATTTGTAGGCTTCTTCACCGCTTGAATTACTTCGCCAACAGACATGGCGATTCTACATCTATATCATCCATATATGCATCTATACCATCTGGAATTGTATCTGAAACATTGGAATTAAGAATTTGAGAAGTTACGATCAAAGTTAGGGTTAGTAGGAAATGACCATTCTCTCTACCCAATGATTTAAATAAATTAATAGATCTTTCCAATCATAACTTTTCCATTATCACTCAACAACGTGATCTATGAATAGATATGTGCTTACACTCAGATACTCATGAATACTCAAGTACTATAAAATATGTCACATGTGGGAAATGCTGGGGTATGGGACAAACATTTGAGATGCTTACAAGTAGCCTGAAAAACCTTTTCATTGCAAAGTAGAAATAAAGTTTAATTTGAGCTGTTCTTGCCTCTCTACTTGCTTTCTTTTGTAAAATAATAAATGCCTGTTATATTATATAAGTTTTTTGGGAGGTACCAGCAACCGCTGACGCCTTTTCTTTCCTAACATGTTTGGCAGGCAAACAGCCTGCAGCTCAGTAGCTATACATGCTTCCTGGAGACAGAGTTTATACCCGACGTATGAATTACTTTGTCTCAGTTTTTGTCCAGATAATGATGTAAATGTTATCTCTTTTGTATCACATTTTGGGATATATGTTGTAACATGGAATATGCTTGTACATGTTGTAAATGGATATGAATATTAATGAAAAGAATTTTGGTGCCATATTGTCTCTTTTACTTGTGGTCATGTATTGAGAATGAATGTCATAGTTGCGAAAAAAAAATTCCTGTATTTTTGCGACTTGTGCGATTAAACATGAATGATATCTTGCGAATTGCGCGTAAACGGGTACCCGGATCCTGAGGGGTTCACAGTTTGGTATCAGAGCAGTGGTACCCCGATACGCACATTCGCGATATTACAATTCCGATCGCATTAAGTTCTCGAATAGCGACAGTCTATCGACTTGTCGTAAGTTCGCAAAGGGAAATATGACATTCATATTCAATAACCACAAATGTCACCAATTTCATTAATTTTCATCTTATATCCCAAGAAGAGAAAAGCATTTATAATAAATATCTGTTAGGGCATCCTTATGACTAATTATGGTTCTCATACAGAGCCATGGCATCTCGACCAGGTCAGGATACTTCTGATCAGCTGGCGCGCATACTGAGCGCCCTTACCGATCTTCAGCAGCAGCAGGCTGCTATGAGAGGCCAGCAGGAGCAGATATTGGCCCAGCAGACTGAGATTGCCGACAGGCAGACGGACATGGAGATGAGATTTGAGGACCTGTCAGATTTCACGTACTATCCATCCCAGGATGGGATACGACAGGACCAGCACCAGTCCGTTGAGGTGGAGCAGCCTCATCCTGACGATCCACTAGAGGACATTCCAGAGCATGGAGCTGAGGAGGATGCAGACTTAGACAGGGAGCAGGACCCTGTTGACTTTGCTGACGAGGATACACACGAGTATGCAGCCATTCACAGGCACCAGTCAGTCTTCACTTCTTATCAGCGGGCCAACATACCCTTGTTCGAGGGCACAGGTCCACCAGATGACGCTGAGCAGTGGCTGAAGAGAGTAATGAAGGTGCTCAGGGCGATCCATGCGCCACGAAACACGTGGCTATCTTTCATAGAGTATTCACTGATAGACTTCGCCGAGCGATGGTGGGAGGCCGTAGTGTCCGAGTTAGGCCGAGAGCCTACTTGGAACGATTTTGCGACGAGGTTCAGAGCCCACTTCTTTTCTGCGAAGTGGAAGGAGTCCCAGCGCCGACTGTTTGCAGAGCTTCGTCAGGGACAGATGACAGCCAGGGATTACTTTATCAGATATACATAGTTGTCACGACATACACGAGCAGCTGGTGCATTTCCAGAAGAGAATCTGGAAAAGTTCATTGGTGGCATGCGAGAGGAAGTACAGGAGAAGCTGGCTGGACTGCATATCACGTCTATCTCCGAGGCTACCGATGCAGCGGAGAAGTTCGAGGACATCAGGGGGAGACGTTACGAGAGCTCGTCTGGAGCACCGCCTAGACCGCGACGATCTTTTGGACCGATACGTCGACCGTTTCAGCAGCATAGGTCAGCCAGACGGTTCCGACCTACAGGTTCGACATTCTCTGGCAGTGCTCGCTCTTCTCCATCGACTACTCTAGGAGGAGCACTTGCCGGACGAGGTACAGAGTCCGCTCGACCATCTGGGTCGCAGCGAGCAGATAGACCACCTGCAGGACCAGCTCGGAGCACGGACATAGCTACTCCCTCTACTCGACCAGTCCGGTGCTACCGATGTCACGAGTGGGGACATTACCGTGCACAGTGCCCACAGGCTTCTGGCGAGCCTCAGCCACAGCCTCAGACACAGGGAGTTTCCGTGGCAGGAACTCCAACTTTAGGAGACAGCAGCCGAGACAGATGCAGAGTGTGGCGGGATCTAGTGCTGCATCAGCCAGGCAGGGGCAGTTACATGCCGTTACTGAGGAGCAGGCACGTTCAGCCGCTACTGTAGTGAAAGGTATGGTCTCAGTCTTGGGCCGACCTTTCCATGTTTTATTTGATTTCGGCGCGACACACTCTTTCCTTGCTTCGAGGTTGCTTGTTTCTTTAGATAGAGTTGCAGAGACGCTATCGTCTCCATATCACATCCGAGGGCCAGGTGGCCAGTTATTTGCCATATCTCTGATAGTCAGGCACTTGCCCGTACTGATTGGCGGTTACGAGATGATCGCAGACTGTCTACTCCTACAGCTTGATGAGTTCGACTTGATTTTAGGCACGGATTGGCTATCCACTCATCATGCACTTGTTGATTGCTTTAGGAAGACGGTTGTCTTCAGGATTCCAGATCTACCCGAGTTCACTTTTGAGGGTACTACACATGACTCCACCATGGAGTACATTTCAGTATTGCGAGCCCAACGACTTGTTGATCAGGGTTGCGAGTCATATCTTGCTTTTGTTCGGGAGGTGTCTGATCAGGAGCCGATGATACAGGACATCCGAGTAGTCTCAGAATACCCTGACGTATTTCCTGATGAGCTACCAGGGCTACCTCCTGAGAGGGAGATCGAGTTCGAGATCACATTGTTGCCAGATACGCAGCCGATCTCTATGGCACCATATCGCATGGCACCAGCCGAGTTGAGGGAGCTGAAGGTGCAGTTGCAGGAGTTGCTTGACTTGGGATTCGTGAGGCCGAGCACTTCACCTTGGGGTGCTCCGGTTCTATTTGTCAAGAAGAAGGATGGATCCATGAGGTTATGCATCGATTACAGGCAGCTGAACAAGAGAACGGTGAAAAACCGTTATCCCTTGCCGCGCATTGATGATTTATTCGACCAACTCCAGGGATCTTCGGTTTTCTCGAAGATCGATCTTCGCTCAGGTTACCATCAGCTGAGGATTCGCGAGTCGGACATTCTGAAGACAGCCTTCAGGACTCGATATGGACACTATGAGTTTGTGGTGATGCCGTTTGGACTCACCAATGCACCTGCGGCTTTCATGGATATGATGAACCGTATCTTCCGTCCACACTTGGACAAGTTTGTAGTGGTGTTCATCGATGATGTGCTCATCTATTCACGGAATGAAGGGGATCATGCTAATAATCTGCGGATCGTCTTAGATACATTACGAGAGCACAAGCTATATGCCAAGTTGAGCATGTGTGAGTTCTGGTTATCCCAGGTCTCGTTTCTCGGGCATATCATTTCTGGGGCAGGTATCGCGGTTGATCCTGCGAAGATAGATGCAGTTATGTCTTGGGAGCAGCCCAAGACAGTCACTCAGATTCGGAGCTTCCTCGGATTAGCGGGCTATTACAGACGCTTTGTCAGCGGATTTTCACGCATCGTCCGTCCATTGACACGATTGACGCAGAAGGGAGTTTCATTTATTTGGGACGATTCATGTGAGCAGGCCTTCCAGACACTGAAGGAGAGGTTGACCACAGCGCCTATTCTTGCTCTTCCTTCAGGTACTCAGGACTATGCAGTCTACACGGATGCATCTGGAGAAGGTCTAGGAGCAGTGTTGATGCAGAGAGGACAGGTGATTGCTTACGCATCACGACAGTTGAGACCGCACGAGCGGAACTACCCCACACATGACTTGGAGTTGGCGGCAGTTGTCTTCGCCTTGAAGATCTGGCGCCACTATCTATATGGGGTGAATTTCGAGATTTTCACAGACCACAAGAGTCTGAAGTACATCTTTGATCAGAAGGAGCTGAACATGAGGCAGCGCAGATGGCTCGAGCTGTCGAAGGATTATGATTGCACGATCTCTTACCATCCCAGTAAGGGAAACGTGGTGGCGGATGCACTTAGCAGGAGAGCGCATGCTGATGGTACGGCGAACTGGCTATACACGTGGGATACACTTGCAGCTTTGAGTGATTGGCATCCTCAGGAGAGCACATCCATTTCTACCGCCGTGCCTCCTCGATACAGCAGCCTTTGGGATCGTATTGTAGAAGGCCAGAAGACCGATCCTTGGATCCGAGATAGATACATGCGCGCCGTCAAGGACGAATTTGATGACTTTGTTGTGATGGAGTCTATTTTATGGAAGGCAGGACGGGTAGTTGTACCCAATGATGAGCAGCTTCGCAGAGACATTCTCGATGAGGCACACAGTTCACGGTTATCTATCCATCCAGGCAGTACGAAGATGTACCGTGATCTGCGTCGACATTTCTGGTGGGATGGGATGAAGCGCGATGTGGCACTACATGTTAGCAGATGCATGACCTGTCAGATGGTCAAAGCTGAGCACAGGAGACCACCAGGATTACTGCAGTCTCTCCCCATTCCTGAGTGGAAGTGGAAGAGCATTTCTATGGATTTTGTCACGGGATTACCGAAGACACTAGGTGGCCATGATTCCATATGGGTCGTTGTTGATAGGTTGACCAAGTCAGCCCATTTCATACCTGTCAACATGACTTATACTCCATCTAGGTTGGCCAAGCTCTATGTGCAGAACATTATCAGGCTGCATGGTATACCACGAGAGGTGGTGTCTGACAGGGATTCGAGATTTACATCTCACTATTGGCAGCAGTTCATGTCAGCACTACAGACAGAGCTGAAGATGAGTTCTGCTTATCATCCGCAGACAGACGGGCAGAGTGAGCGCACCATTCAGACACTTGAGGATCTACTTCGCGCATGCACTTTGGAGTGGAAAGGGTCCTGGAAGGACCATTTGCCTTTGGTGGAATTCACGTACAACAACAGCTATCACTCCAGTATTGGCATGGCACCATTCGAGGCCCTATACGGGCGGAGATGCCTCACACCTCTCAGTTGGCGTGAGGTAGGTGATCATGCTTTATATTCCGTGGATCTCTTGCAGGAGACTGCGAGAGTTGTTGATCTTGTGAGCCGGAGGCTTCTGACGGCACAGAGCCGCCAGAAGAGCTATGCGGATCGTCGGAGGAGAGACTTAGAGTTCCAGGTAATCTAATTATTTCTTCTTCATCTATGACATATATAAATATGTCCAAATTAGTCTCATATTAATGACACTCCTATCGATTATAGGTTGGAGATTGGGTATTTTTGCGAGTATCTCCCATGAAGGGAGTGCAGAGATTCGGTATTCGTGGCAAGTTGGCGCCGCGATATGTTGGACCTTTTGAGATTCTGGCTAGAGTGGGGAAAGTGGCATACCGAGTAGCCCTTCCTCCACATCTTTCAGCTATTCATGATGTTTTCCACATATCCAATCTGAGGAAGTATGTCCATGACCCTCGCCACGTTATCAGTTATGAGAATCTCGATGTAGAGCCGGATCTGACCTATGAGGAGAAGCCTGTCCAGATACTTGACCGTGCCGTGAAGAAGCTTCGCAGCAAAGAGATTTCATTGGTCAAGGTTTTGTGGCACCGACACGGCGTCAAGGAAGCGACATGGGAGACTGAAGCCGACATGCGGGCACGATACCCGCAGCTATTCTGATGTAATCAACAAAACAAGCTTTTGTAATTAGATACATTATAAATATATGGCTTGTTTTCCCTTTGAGGTTTTTATGGGTTCAAAACCCTTTGAGGTTTTTATGGACATATGAAATTCCAACCAGACACCTAATAGCCTTAACTCGAGTCTCGAGGACGAGACTCCCTTTGAGGTTTTTATAATTGTAACATCCATATTCAAACAAACCCGAACTCGTCCGATTTTGGGTCTAATGAACCTAAAAACGTTGTTGGTCAATGCCAAACAACCTAAAACGATCAATTTATTATGAATCAAAAGTCGTTCGGGCGAAATCGACCGAAAAACGGTCGCATCGTTGAGCGCGCCGCAAAAAGCCGCGACGCAAATTCGGAAATCACGAAATAAACAGAGACCGTCATGATATCCGATTCGACGAAACAAGACCAACGGAATCGACCGTTCGTCAATCGGGGGTCGTTTCATATTTTTAAATCATAAAATTTAACCTTAAACAAAATCGGTATCCGAAAATTTCGGGTATTCAAAACTCGACCGGAAGTATATCAATATTATACTCATATTGACCGTCATTCTGAGACGATCAAAGTGAGATTTTGCGCGTCGAAATCTGACATTCGAGGCGCGGATACGGACGATTCTTGTATCTAAATCAAATAAATAAAAAGGTTTAAAAATAAATATATTTTTTTATGTAGCAGACTGTTGGAAATATCCAGCAGCCTCCACTTGTCTTCCCAATCCTTTTACACTTGGTTTTCTCTTTATAACACTTGGCTGGAATTAAACCCCTCTTGGTCCCTATATAAACACCACCACTCTCTTCTTTTGCTCCCATTCCTCCCAAAGGCTCAGCCGAAGCCTTCTTCTACTGTTGCAGTCCATCAAGCTCTGAAGCAATTGCTGGAGACTCCAACCTTCCCTTTGGCAGCTGCTGCCCTTGGACAAGATCGAGCCCTTTTCCTTCAGTTTCTATTGCTGGAAAAGCTCCAGATTTCCCCCTTTGGCTGTTGTACAGCACCAATCAAGCTGCTGCATGTCCTCCAACATACTTGTTGATCTCAAATTGTGAGAGATCTTGAGAGGTACCTTCTCTTCCCCTTATTGCTGCCATGCATGAGTATTTGAACCTACCTTTTTCAGCCAATTGCTACATGCAAGATCAGCATTTTCTCCAATTTAGAGATCTTATATACAATCCTATTCATTTTCCTTTGTTGCCAAATCAAGCATCTAGATCTCTCTTTTGCTGCCATCTATGGAATCCAACATAAAAGTTTTTTTCATGAAACATATATATAAACCAGGAGGTGTTTTTGCATGTTACAATTTCTACTGTTTTGCACATTTTAAGAATGAAATTCAGAGCATGTTTTCCTGTAGTAGAACATGCCAGTAATATATATATATATAAAGTAAAATCTACTGATGATCTGGGTCCTTTCTTTCTTGGGTATTTATATTTGATGATATTTTAAGCAGAAGAGCATATGGGTTGAGAGTGTGAAGTCAAGGATCCCTAGTGTATCACTCACTAATAAGACATGTGTTTCCATCCATCAACTTAGAATTTTGTGAACCTCCAGTTTTGGGGAGAATATGTTATTCTTCTTACTGCCTACTTTTACATTCAGCACATGCATGGAAAACTATACAGGCTTTAGAATTGTTCTATTTGGAAGTACAGTAAGCACTAATTAACCCTTAAACTGTTGCTATGATAAACATATAATTAAAGTAGATATCTTTAAGGTACATTTCAATCGTTGCTGAAATTTTCTTGAATTCATCATAAATGAAAGAATAATAGAGTTGTTAATATTTAAGATCTTCAGATTCTGTCCCTTGGGATAATAGGATAGGTGATTACTTACAAAGTACAATGTATAATCCTAAATAATAAAGAACAAATGGTTTATCAGTTGCAGACTTAACAAAAACTGCAAAGAAAGCTACTACAGTATATAAAATATTATTCCAGATCATTTAACTATATGTATTCTAGACTAAGAATATGATATATTGCTGAGTAGAAATATATGGGTATTATAATACAGTGACATGACCCTCATTTGTAGGTTAGCTTTGTGAAAATTTTGTGTTACAACTTAAGCACACAAAACATTGAAAAAGAGTGAAGATCCTAGATAGGGTTGTAAAGATTGTCCTTAGGCTAATTTTAAATTTAAGATTTGTTATACATACCCATATGTATAAACATATATTTAAATTGTAAGTTCAGACTACTATATAACACAAATTGTTGTTAGGCCTGTTCATGTTGGCTTAAAGTTCAACATGAGTCGATCTACATTCAGATGTTGATTCTCCTTGAGATTCATAATATAGAAAAGACATGCAATTGCTACCTGAACACAAATACTACCTCTGTTATGGTAGTATCTTATGATATTTTTATGGTAATAGATAACCCGACTATTTAGCAATGGATGAAAAGTTTCTAAATAGTGCACCTACTTCAGTAAGTCATGCCACAACAATAATACTTGCTCATATAATTAGAGACAATCATGACAATCATCTTTTCGTAATCAACATTTTCTTAAGAGTTTATTAAAAAGTCAAATATACCTATCTTTAAGATTGATGAGTTGGTTGTGAAACTTAGTTTACTCTTATAGCCTATGGAGTTACATTCTCATCTACATAAGCTACACATATAGAATAAGGATAATATGCAGTTTTGACCATAATGTTAGGTCATCTTAACGAAATCATCCCTTAGATATATATTGTTGTCTATGAGTCACCATCAATAAGTTAGATGACCAAGAGATCTAAATGGGTATGATTATCTACTGCAAGAATTGGGAAGGAAGGAATTGACAAGCAATGATAATGATCATGAATCAGTATCAAAAGTTAAATTTGGATGCCGGTTGTGGTGACTTTTACACCTAACCGTGCAAGGGCGCGGTGACCCTCAACTGGGCGGAAGAATAGGAAGCCCAGTTAGGGCAGCGGCCGCCAAGTGCGCGGGTCTAGGATCCCAGTCCCTTTTCGGTTTTTACGCGAGCTCGCAGTGTTTTTACGCCTCGTTGGGATCCCGACTTTAGACCGGTTCCGCTGACCCTGTCTTTTAGGATACCCAGGCGGGGGATCCTGGTTTTTTCAGCTTTACGTACGAGCTCGGTTGCCCGTACTAGTCGGGCTGTTTTTCTAGAGCGACTTTTCTAGGGAGTCTCTCTCACCCGTCTCAGTGGCGTAGTTGGAGAATAGACCTATCCCTCTATTGGACCGCGCTTCCAATTAGAGGGCGAGACGGAAGAGCCATTTGTAGGCTTCTTCACCGCTTGAATTACTTCGCCAACAGACATGGCGATTCTACATCTATATCATCTATATATGCATCTATACCATCTGGAATTGTATCTGAAACATTGGAATTAAGAATTTGAGAAGTTACGATCAAAAGTTAGGGTTAGTAGGAAATGACCATTCTCTCTACCCAATGATTTAAATAAATTAATAGATCTTTCCAATCATAACTTTTCCATTATCACTCAACAACGTGATCTATGAATAGATATGTGCTTACACTCAGATACTCATGAATACTCAAGTACTATAAAATATGTCACATGTGGGAAATGCTGGGGTATGGGACAAACATTTGAGATGCTTACAAGTAGCCTGAAAAACCTTTTTCATTGCAAAGTAGAAATAAAGTTTAATTTGAGCTGTTCTTGCCTCTCTACTTGCTTTCTTTTGTAAAATAATAAATGCTTGTTATTTTATATAAGTTTTTGGGAGGTACCAGCAACCGCTGACGCCTTTTCTTTCCTAACATGTTTGGCAGGCAAACAGCCTGCAGCTCAGTAGCTATACATGCTTCCTGGAGACAGAGTTTATACCCGACGGTATGAATTACTTTGTCTCAGTTTTTGTCCAGATAATGATGTAAATGTTATCTCTTTTGTATCACATTTTGGGATATATGTTGTAACATGGAATATGCTTGTACATGTTGTAAATGGATATGAATATTAATGAAAAGAATTTTGGTGCCATATTGTCTCTTTTACTTGTGGTCATGTATTGAGAATGAATGTCATAGTTGCGAAAAAAAATTTCCCTGTATTTTTGCGACTTGTGCGATTAAACATGAATGATATCTTGCGAATTGCGCGTAAACGGGTACCCGGATCCTGAGGGGTTCACAAATCGACAATCGAAATGATTTTTACGGGACATCGTCGGAGCTATTTCTGATTTTGTCCCGGGTCTGACCAATCAGCGGAATGTGTTGATCATTCAGCCTTGCTTGATCAGGTCACATTAGTTGATCGATCATTCATGCCAAAAATGATTTATTACGGGTATTAATTGATCAGTAGTGATCGAACAACTAAGTAAGATAATCAATTATTCTTGGATTGCGGACTCATTTGGACTTTAAAAATGATCAAAGTTGACTATGAAAAGAAGTAGACCCGATTACATTAATATATATGATAAATGTTGGGAATAATGATGTAAATTGATAAGGGAATGAAATGGGTCTTAAAAAGAAATATAACGGATAAAACTTGATGTGCTGAGTCTACAGTGAGTAAGAGACAATCTGGAAAGCATAGTTCAAGGCCCTAAATGTCGGGTTCGGTCACCATTTTGGTGACCGACCAAAACAGAATTTCAGTAGAATTTCGATCGAAATTCGATCAAAGTTTTGGTCATTTTTTGTACTAGGGCCCCCATATTTCGGTCATTTCGTCGGATTTCGATTTCGACTGTATATCGATATTCAACAGAAATTCGACCGAATTTCGCTGAAATTTGAGACCATGCCATAGTTATTATGAGATAATGCAAATCATTAGTCAAGTAATTAGAAAATGGGGAATTAAATGATGAATGAACAACCATGGAGATTGCATGGTCGATCAGAATCAGTCAAAGTAAATGTGGTCGATCAATAATGGTCTGACGAACCTAAAATTGTATTAACATGGTTAGATTATTGTTAAGGTTCTTATATCTTGTCGTCTTTATTTATATTATTTATTTCTCCAATCTTGTTTACGTAATTTACCCTTTTGAGCTTTTCTCCTATATAATAGAGCTCTAGGGCTAGAGGAAATACAACTTTTCACTTTCACATTCCAGATGGTATCAGAGCGACAATCCTAGACCGGAGCCTGTGCCTTAGAGCCCAACCCCACCAAAACCCTCACGCGCATCGCGCGTCGCCTCCAGCCGAGCGCTGCCCGTAGACGTGCGTCGCCTCCAGTTGTGTGCCGCCCTGCGCTTGCGCCTCATGCGTGCAGTGAGCAGCCTCTAGCCGTGCGCAGTCCCACGCTCGTGCCTCACGTGCGCAGCGCCTCACGCGCGCAACCAAGCATCTCGTGCGCCTTTGCCCCCGCACGTGTCCTTGTGTGACGCTCGCATTGTGGCGAACTACAAGAAGGCCTTGAAGAATGGAAGGGGCTGTGGTATGAGTCTACACCCACAACCATCTTCCTATATGTCCGTGTAGATATTTTTCGTCTAGTTCGTAACCCCAGTCTTTAGAGATTGTTGTCATCAAGTCAAACAACAAAGGAGATGTTCCATCCCTGGGTGCCTTCAAAAGTCCAGTACCCATTGTGAAGATGGATGGAACGAACGGCATGACATCACCATTGGCAATCTGCGGAAAGGAGTGCAACATGAAAGTTGCCCCCAACCAGCCATTGTCTGGGTGGAGAATTTTCCTCGACAACACGAAGTTTAGTCCACGTCTTATCTCTCTCTCTCAGGGATTAAGTAGTGGGCCCATACACATGCATTGCCTCAAATTTCAATGAAATTCGATCGAATTTCTTTCAAATATCGATATTCTGTAGATCGGAATTTGACCAAAATGGCCGAAATGACTGAAATATGAGGAGCCTAGTACAAAAAATGACCGAAATAACCGAAGTTGCGGTCGAATTTCTAACAAAATTTCGTTTCGGTCAGTCACCGAAATGGTGACCGAATCCGCTATTTAGGGCCCTGCACATATGACATCACCATTGGCATGTCTACACTGTTATCTTAAAGAATTGTTGAGTAGTGGGCACATGCTACTTTCATGAAGTTTATTCACTCCAATCATTTTACCACAAACAAACTCAATGTGCTCATCTTTGTTGTCAAAACAATATATATGTAAATAGGATGAAATGACACATCTTATAATGTGGCCCTAGACACCTCCTATATAGAAGAGAGAATGCCTATGGTCTACTAGAGGATTACATGATAGTACAATACAGAATAATAATAAAACACGTAAAACAAATCGTTAATATAAAAACTCCCCCTCAAGTTAGAGCAGGTCCATAGATCATGCCTAAATTAGGAAAAGGAAATACAAGTCACATTTTTTAAAGTCCTTTGGTTAAGCTTTTTTCGATTATTGTGTTGCAAAAATATAAGTAGTAACCTTCCTTGGCACACTACTAGTGGTTGGGCGGGACAACACAACCACTCACGATGCTATAGTCGCAGCCTAGGGGGAAAGGCTACATTGCTAAGGCAACACATCCGCTTGGTCGAGGCCTTGCAGACACGTGGTTGCAGGCTTGCAATTGAAGCCAAGGCGACAATGTTGTCTGATGCCAGAAGCGCTAAGACATTTCGTAGGGGGAATGCCTATGTGAAGAAAGTAGGGTGTCCATGTCTAGAATCATCGATATAATACCATGTAAAAATATGTTGAAATGACTTGTCTTATTATGCAGTCTTAGACACCTCTTGTATAAGAGAGGGGAGCGTCTAGGTTTTAGTATAGGCCCGCATGAGAATAATAATGCCTTTAAGGAAGAAAAAACAATAAAACATAACAAATGGCTACTATATCTGCAAGAGAGTTTCAAACCTAGTTAGTAAGAGAGCTTGAACGTATTAAATAAACACTATTTCGGTTGGTGCAAAATTTCCGATGATACAAAGTGAGTCCAATAATGTATTTGGTATAGTAATGAGGTAAGAATCCAGATCACCTACTTGTTACATTGAAGTCGGAGGGACATATCTGTAGTCAATCGGAAAACAGATGCAGACACCAGAGACAAAACCTGCGACGGGGTTTTGTGATTCAATCGAGATATGGAGACAAATCAGAAGTCTCGAATTAGCATTGGATGTGCAGTGGATGTACTCTGCAATTTGCACACAGTGGCCACAGCTAAGATCATCATCATGGGAAAAACACTATATGAGAATGTTCTGCCCAGAGTAGGTTGTGGAGATTCATGAAATTTTCTGCTTGGCTATTGGTGACAGTGTTTTGTTCTTTACTTTTATAACTTCTCCAGGAATGGCTTCTTTTAAATGTGGATACTTTTATTTTGAATATCAAAATCTTATTACAGTATTCAGAAGTAAACAATGCAATATTTGAATGTCAGACAAAACAACAAATGACAAAACAAATCGATTAAAAAGCACCTTGCATGGACTCAAAAGTAAAAAACACCTTTCACGGGAAGGTTTTGGCTCGCATGGCTGCTAAATTCTGTTCCCGAGCTCCATGTGCTTGGAACACTTGCACCATCCTGAATGATTCCACTTCTTATTTGCAGCTGAGAATTGGGTGGAACACTTTCATTTGTCTCCAAAATATATTTCTGCGAGTAAGGAAATCCAGGAGCATTGCCTTCGGCAGATTGAGTTTCTTCCTCTTTTGTAGTGTTGGCTTTAAGCCAGGCCACAACATCACTGAATTTCTCCTGGAAGGAGAGAATAAACAAAAGATCGTAAGAAAAATTTACAGAAAATATGAACTCAAATAATAGAAAGGTCCACCCAGCCATTGCAGACATATACTTGGTCATTGCTTCAAAGTGAGTTCAGAAGAACTAGTTCAACAGCACCATAATCTGGAGTTACACACAGAACCAGGATAGTAACTTCTGTTTTACACGTAGGCTCCTGATGTTATTTTGGCTGCGACCTAACCACCTATACAAGTTGATTTATCCCTGCAAAGACCCAATGGGAGAGATTTTATTATTATTTTATGTTTTTTTACATTTATCCCGTCTTAGATTCGGCAATATCCATTATGCCCCTCTTTTGCAATATCAGTTGTGCCCCTACCATCGAGCACATTTATCTGCACATTTATCACTTGTGCCTTTCTGTTAGTTTAGCCATCAATGGGATGAACCAAACCATGGTTTATTCAAAAACCAATACCCGGTTAAGGAAAAGTTTTTGAAACATTTATGCCCCTCCAGCAGTATATTCGAAGCTAAGCACGACTACATCCTCCTCTGCACCGACCCAAGCTTCCCGCAGCCCCCTCCAGCCCACCTCAAGCTCCTCGCAGCCCCCTTCATGCTCGTAGCCCCTCCGCACCCCTCAAACTCCCAGCAACGCTCTCCTTGCCGCTTCGAGCTCCTTGCAACCCTCTGCACACCGATTCGAACTCTTCCCGTCTATGTGACACTCCAAAGATTTTGAATCAGCCATAACCACTTAACAGGAGTGTTGCCCGATGCAATTTGGGAGTTGTCGGAGGCAGGCATCATTGATGTTGCGAACAACGGGTTCACTGGAGGAATCTCATCCGAGATTAGCAAGTCCAACAAGGGACGAGATTAGCAAGTCCATGCATCCGGTTCAGTAATACCAGCAAAACAACACGTTCAATGGCAAGATCCCACCAGAGATCGGGGAGCTTTCTGTGCTTCAGCAGCTTGAAGCAAATGGCAATTCCTTTTCCGATACCATTCCTCTTGAAATCAGGAAGCTCGAGGAGCTCGTGAGGCCTCATCTTGATGGGATCGATACCAGCAGATATTGGGTAGTGCAGAAGGCTGGTTGTGCTGAACTAGGGGTGCATATGGATCGGATAAAATCCATAATCCAATCCAATCCGCTGTCAATGATCGATTTGGATTTATAAGTTTGACGGATCGGATTGAAATTTTACAAATCCATTCATTTATGGATTGGGCCAGATTATTGTCAAAATCTGATCCGATCCAATCCGTTAATCCAATGAAAAATAAATCATATATAATAATTCATTTCTTATAATTAAAGCATATTATATATTTAATTTTATTTGAAAGCTACATGTAAATGAGGAGGGTTGCGTTAGGTAGCCGACAGCTAGCGTAAAACAGTCAGAGACAACTTCCTAAATAGTACTTTTTTCTAAAAAAATACTTTTTAAGAAGTTGCCTCATGACAGTCGGATCTTTTCAACATGGATTTAAGCAAACATACAGATTTCGTTGGGGTGTTCCCTACTTGCGACGTGTTGCATCGCTCGAATGCAATGAAAAATTGGCAAGGGCCGCTACATCACAGCCTGGATGTAGTTCAAAATTTGCAAGGGTTCTCGCATGAGGAACGCATGCGGGTAATTAAGCTAGTTCTGTTGCATCATCGCCCGGATGTAGTCCAAAATTTATAAGGGTTCTCGCATAATGGATGCATGCGAGTAAAGAAGTTAGTCCAAAAGAGATTGCAATGGAAGTTGCGGATTGGTAGTTGGAATATTGGCACTTTAACTGGAAAGTTAATGGAGATAGTGGATACGATGCAAAGAAGGAAGATTCATATACTATGTCTTCAAGAGACTAAATGGGTTGGAGAGAATGCAAGGGAGATTGAGAAGACAAGCTTTAAACTTTGTTATTCACGTAAAGATAAGGGTAGAAACGGTGTTGGAGTGGTTGTTCATAAGGATTTGAAGGATTTTGTGGTTGAGGTGAAAAGATTCGGGGATCGAATTATTTTGCTAAAATTGGTGCTTGAAGAAGAAATTCTAAATGTCATCTCAGTTTATACACCGCAAATTGGTTTAGATGAAAGGACTAAACGAGATTTTCGGGAGAATTTGGATAAGAGTCTATAAGGAATCCCACAAAAAGAGAAGATTTGCATCGGTGGAGATCTTAATGGACATGTGGGAAAAGATGCTTCAGGGTATGCTTGCATTCATGGAGGACATGGTTTTGGAGATAGAAATGAAGAGGGAAAAGCCATCCTGGATTTTGCAACGGCATTTGATCTTTTCATAGCAAACACTCTCTTCAAGAAGAGGGGGGAACATTTAATTACTTATAAGAGTGGGCCAACTTGAACACAGATAGATTACTTTGCATTGAGGAGAAGAGATTGGTTGTGTTGTAAAGACTGCAAAGTAATCCCAGGAGAGAGTTTGACAACCCAACATCGTTTGTTGGCCTTGGATGTACAAATGAAAGGGCTAGTAAAGAAAAGGAGCGTTTATAAAATAACTAGAACTAGATGGTGGAATCTTCCACTGAAGCAAGCGAGCTTTGGGGAGAAGGTTTTAGAAGACTTACCTTGGGATTGTAGCGGTAGTGCAAACGAGATGTGGGAGGCAGTAGCATCTTGTATCCGAAAAGTAGCCAAAGATATGTTAGGCGAGTCAAAGGGAGGAGCTCCAGGTCAAAAGGAGGCTTGGTGTGGAATGAAGGGGTGCAAGAGAAGCAAAAAATAAAAAGAGCTTGCTTTAAAGCTATGTCTAAGGATAGAATAGAGGAAACTGTCACAAACTACAAAATAGTGAAGGAGGAAGCAAAGAAGGCCGTAAGTGAAGCTAAGTCAAAAGCTTATGAAGTTTTGTATAAAAATCTTGACTCTAATGAGGGACAGAAGGATATATTCAGGTTGGCCAAAGTAAGAGAAAGAAAAAGCAAAGACCTTTCTCAAGTGAGATGCATTAAGGACGACGAAGGTCATGTGCTTGTTACTCATAAGGATATAAAGACTAGATGGGAGCAGTACTAACATAAACTTTTCATTGGGGAAGGAAATAGAGAGATTACTTGGGGTGATCTAGCTTGTAGTGACAGTTACTTGAATCGTGCAAGCTATAGACGGATACAAAGAAAGGAAGTAGAGGAGGCTTTGAAGGTTATGAGATCCGGGAAAGGTGTAGGACCGGATGACATCCCTGTAGAAGTATGGAGAGTTTTAGGTGAGTGTTTGACTTGGCTTACGAATCTATTCAATGTTATTTAGTGAAGCAAGAAAATTCTTGAAGATTGGAGGAGAAAAATCGTGGTGCCTCTGTTGTTCTCTGCGATAAGAAAATTTCTTTAAAAATTAAAGAAAGTTTTACAAAGCAGCCGTGAGACCTGCTATGCTTTATGGATCTGAATGTTGGCCTGTGAACTATAGACATGTGCAGAGAATGAATGTAACAGAAATGAAAATGCTATGGTGGATGTGTGGACACACACATAAACATCGGATTCGAAATGATGCAATCAGAAAGAAAGTTGGTGTAGCTTCGATCGAGGATAAGATGCGAGAAAACCGCTTAAGATGGTTTGGACATTCAGTTAGAAGATGCGAGTGTTGGGATGTTGAGACGGCTAAGAGAGGGCAAGGACGACCCAAGAAGTGTTGGAAAGAGACCATACGAAGGGATCTTAGTTTTGTGGATATAAGCCCGGGATTGACTCAAGATAGATCTGAATGGAGGCGAAAAATCCATGTAGTCGACCCTACTAAATTGTGGGAAAAGGCTTTGTTGTTGTTATTGTTGTTGTTGAAAGCTACATGTAAATATCCAAGCTACTCTTTTTATAGTTGAAACTTATTCCAACTTGTTGGGAGAAAAACTAGAGATCGATTATTTAGAGAAACCCTAGGCTCTCTTATATAGGGAGAGCCTTAAGGGTAAAGTTACAAAGTAGTCCAGATAAAATAAAGAAATAACAAACAGGTAAAAACATAATAATAATAATTAATAATAACTATCTCTACACTCCCCCTCCTCAAGGTGGAGCATAGATATCGATCATGCTCAGCTTGGATGAACATCTCTGGAACGGTCCTCTGAGCAACGGCTTGGTGAATACATCTGCAGTCTGATCTCCTGAGCTCACATGCATAGTAGAGATCAATCCTCTCTGGATCAAGTCTCTAGTGTAATGGCAGTCAACTTCAATATATTTGGTTCTTTCATGAAAAGCTGGATTGTTGGCAATGAACAAGGCTGTCTGATTGTCACACTGAAGCTTCATGGGTAGAGGCACAGCTACATGTAGATCTTCTAGTACGGATCGACCCACATCATTTCCGTGCTGACTTGAGCCATGGCCCTATATTCGGATTCTGCACTGGACCTTGCCACAACGTTTGTTTCTTGCTTTTCCAAGAAACCAGAGAGCCTCCAACAAAAACTGCGAATCCTGAGGTTGATTTTCGATCCTTAGGGCAACCTGCATAATCGGCGTCTGCACACGCTGAGATAGATAAATCTGTGCCCTTCCTGAACAACCCTGAACCTGGAGAAGACTTCAGATACCTTAGTATCATGTATATAGCATCCATATGAACTTGTCTTGGCTGCTCCACAAATTGACTCACCCTGCTTACTGCAAATGCAATATCTGGGCGAGTTATGGTAATATAAACAAGCTTACTCACCATTTCTCTATATCTCCTTTTATCCACTTCAGCAATATCACCATCATACAACTTCATGCTAGGATCCATGGGAATACTTGATGGTTTGCATCCATCCATGCATGTCTCAATCAAGAAGTCGGTAATGTACTTCCGTTGGGTCATCACCAAGCCCTGTGCATTCCTTGCAAATTCCACCCTAGAAAATATCTTAGGGTTCCAAGATCCTTCGTAACAAACTGACGGCCTAGGAATGCCTTCGCCCTTTCTATGCCCTGAACATCATCTCCTGTAACTAGAATATCGTCAATATAGACCATGATAACAACCGTACCTGCTGATGACTTCTGGACAAACAACGAGTGGTCTGCATTCGACCTCTTGAATCCTTGTTGCTCAATTAGGTTGGAAAGCTTCTGAAACCATGCTCTTGGACTCTGTTTTGAGGCCATAAATTGCCTTGTGAAGTCTACAGACCATATGCTTCTCCCCCCAGCAGTAAACCCAGGTGGATGCTGCATGTAGACTTCCTCCTGTAGATCCCCATACAAGAATGCATTCTTGACATCCAGTTGAGATATACTCCATTCACGAACCACAGCCACAGAATAAGAGAATGCGAAGGGTAGAATGTTTAGCCATTGGAGAGAAAGTATCCATGTAGTCTACGCCATAGGTCTGTGTAAAACCACGCACGACCAACCGTGCTTTGTACCGATCCAAACTGTCGCCTGCATAATATTTAACTGTGAAGACCCACTTACAGCTCACAATAGATGCGTCAGGAGGAGCAGGAACCAAAGACCATGTAACACGAGACTGCAATGCACGCATCTCATCTTCCATAGCTAATCTCCAGCAATCACTCTTCAAAGCCCCTGGTAGGTCCGTGGGATATCCACGGAAGACAAGGCTGAAGCAAATCTCTGAAAGTCACCCGCGAGACGGTGTAACGAAACCTGTGAAGCAAGTGGATAAGAGGTACACATCCGCTTCTGCTTCCTAATAGCAATCGGAATATCAAGATCATCCTCTGCTGCACTGGATGGTCTAGTGTCCTCCTGCACTGAAGAATCCTGCACATGTACCAAATCTGACCCGTCAGTAGTAATGCCATCTGAACATACCTGAGGCGTGATGGGTGGCTGACGTGTAGCCTGAGCAGGACCCGACTGACACGTATAGAATTTTGGTAGAGGTGAAATGGGAGGTCGTGGAATAGGTGGAGGAGGAGGTGGTGGTGGTGGAGCTGACGTGGATGCAGGAACATGAGGAGACTCAGGTGAACTCCAAGTAGGTGGTGGAGGAACATAGACATCAACATTGGTAGTTGATGGTACTAGTCTGTCACCTGCAAGAGAAAAATACATAACAGACTCAAAGAAAGTGACATCAGCACTCACAAAGTACTTCTTATTTATAGGATCATAACATCGGTAGCCCTTCTAAGTCCTGGAATAACCAACAAAGACACACTTGACCGCTCTCGGAGAGAGCTTGTCAAGTCCGGGAGACAGAAGGTGAACAAATGCCACAGTACCAAAGACACGTGGAGTCAGTGAGAATAATTCCTTGTCAGGAAAAATGAGAGAAATAGGTATCTTCTCACCAAGAACAGAGGATGGCATTCGATTGACCAGATAACATGCGGTAAGAACAGCATCCCCCCAGAAAGAAATGGGAGCACAACTCTGAATCAACAGGGTTCGAGTAATATCCAGGAGATGGCGATGCTTTCTTTCCGCCACACCATTCTGCTGAGATGTATACGCACAAGTGGTTTGGTGAATAATGCCCTTTGATGAAAGAAATTGAGAAAGTGACCGTGTGCAGAATTCTAGGGCATTATCCGTACGAACATATTTGACTGAAGTAGAGAAAACATTGTGCACTTCATTAATTAAATTCTTGATCACATCTCCTGCTTCAGATTTATTTTTCAAAAGAAAGACCCAAGATACACGAGAGAAATCATCAACTACCACAAGATAAAATCTCTGCCTCTGATGATCGGGTACACGACTCGGACCCCATATATCTATATGAAACAACTCGAATGGGGAGCTACTGCTCCGAGTCTGACGACTAGGAAAGCTTACCGATGATGCTTTCCCAACTGACATGCTTCACAGCGAAAGGACGAACTAGGAGAGATCTGGGGCAGAAGATGGCGCATTTTCTGGAGCGGAAGGTGACCAAAACGTAGATGCCAGATGTACGGAGAAACTGGTCCGGCAGAATGAAAGGAGACGCCAGCATAGGAATTCCGAACCATCCGATATAGACCATTCTGCTCAGAGCCACAGCCAATCACCCTGCCCGTTAGTATGTCCTGAAAAATAAGAGAAGACGGGTCAAATATAGCACGACAATGCAAATCCTTCGTAATCTAACTAATAGATAACAGATTCATCGAGAACTCAGGGAGCATGTAGGACATTCTGTAGATGCATAGTGAAGGATAGGAAGACCTCTCATGTCCAACAAGGGGGAATGAGAACCATCTGCGATCTGCACTGAGCGGCCGTGAGGAATGTCCCTGTAGGACTCAAGTCTATATCGATCTCGGCAGAGATGATGTGTGGCACCCGAATCTATAATCCAATCAGAGATATCATGAGACAGTGTAAATGCAGTAGATCTACCTGAGGTGCTAGCAGCAGAAGATGAACTAGTGGAGGCTGTAGCAGCAACATCTGAGGGTCTACCAGACGAATCACCAGATGATTGTGGCATAATATCACGGAGACGTGCCACAAGTTCCTCAAAACGATTATCTGCAGCAGATGTCAACTGGGACTGAGAATGCTCTGCAACACGTGCTGATGCTGGGAACCCATGCTTAGAATAGCATGTCTCCTCCGAGTCACCTGTGCGGTGGCAATAGGAACATGGATGACTAAAGCGACCACCCCTTCCCTGGGGTCCACGTCCACGTCCACGACCTGAAGATGGGCCACCTCTCCCACGCGAAACTGCCATCGCCGATGGGGGTGGAGTAGAGGAACAGGAGGGAACTGTAATGCGACTGAGTCTCCTGTAAACATCCTCCACTGGAGGAATAACTGCATCGGCTAAGATCTGAGAACGGGCGGCGTCATATTCAGGGTCAAGAGCCGCAAGTAGAACGCCCACATGGTGGCATTCCGAAATGTCTTCTGTTGTTCAGGAGTCGTTGTGAGTGGGATAGTACTATATAACTTCTCAAACATCCCCCTCAGGGATGTGTATAAGGAGTGAAGGAGTCGACCGTTCTGCTTCATCGTGAATATGTCATGCTGAAACTGTAACATTTTGGTCTCATTTCGCACCTGCGAATATGTAGCAGCTAGGATATCCCACATCGCCTTGGCAGTGGGCTGATGGAGGACATCGTTGGCAATCTCCATTGTCAATGTACCTGACAACCAGACCTTTGCATAAGCATCATCAGCCTCCCACGAGTCATATATCCCCGTCTTCTCTGCTGGCTCATCCTTGGTAAGAATATGCTTCTTACCATTCGACTTCATGAGGCTCATGAACTGCATCGCCCAGAGCCATAATTCGACCCGTCCATCTTGACTATTGGCGCAGGATCTTTGAATGCGCCTATGGAGGGCATATCAACCTTCGACTCTGACATATTGCCGCTGGAGAAGAACTAGGGTTTGTAGACAAAGTGATAGATGTCTACACTGACTGCATAGGATTCGAGTGCGTATGTAGACGTTACGCACTCAAATCCATCTATCCGGAGGAAGAGACGAGCACGGGCACACTAGGGATCGCCGAGAATCGACTAGAGCACGCCGGAAGGTCGGCTACGGTCGCCGATGGTGATGGCGACGGGACTAGGAGGTCACCTAGGGTTGGTGGCGGTAGTAGATGGCCACCGGGTGTGTTGGTGGCGGAAGCAGGGGGGCCGGGGGTGCTGGCGACAGGTGTAGAGGGCAGCTGGGGTGGCTGGCGACGGGGCTGGGTGCTGCTGGATGAGCTGGCGACGGGCGGGGTGCCGCTGGAGGGCTGGCGGCGGGTGTGGGAGCCGCTGGGGAGGTGGGAAGCCGGCGGCGGCAGCGAGATGAGGAGAGAGGGTGGCGGGTGGGGAGAGGGAGAGCCCTAGGGCTTCGGCTCTGATACCATGTTGGGAGAAAAACTAGAGATCGATTATTCAGAGAAACCCTAGGCTCTCTTATATAGGGAGAGGCCTTAAGGGTAAAGTACAAAGTAGTCCAGATAAAATAAATAAATAACAAACAGGTACAAAACATAATAATAATAACTATTTCTACACAACTCAAAGCTTTACCCCACACTACTTGCTGGAAACCCCCTTACTCCACCTCACTTGTTGGTTTTAAAAAAGCATTACCTACCCACAATGCCATTTGAGCCCTTCCACTTTCCAAACGAAACACCCTACTTAAAAATAATAATACATAATCCTACACAACCTCGGGAGCCTTCCAAACAAGACGTCAACTCGTGTTGCACACATGTCCACCCTCGGACGCACACAACTCCGTCGGACGCTGTCTTCGTCCCCTGTTGCATGCATGCACAGCCATATCTTCCTCGCAAACATATGGCCAGAACTTAGTCGGCTACCATCTCATCCTCAGCCACGCTCTCCTCATGCCCAGCCGCACACATGCATAGCTAGACCTCCGTTGCGCATGCACAAACAAAACTTGTCTTCGGCCCTCCCAGACCTCCCTCGTGTACGTGCAACCAGGAACCTCACTCCCGCACCATGCAGTTGTGCATGGTTCTTCTCCCGGACCACCTTCGAGCATGGTCCTCCATCCCACACTCCGTAGCCAAGCAGTTTAGTTGTAGTTCCTATTTAATATATACAAACTTGTATTTTCGTCGAAGTCAACGTGATGCTTCCACGGTTTCTACGGATTACAATTATGTTATTTATATTTAGTTATTAAATGATTGCTCGTACTATATCCATAACAATCATAGTTTTTGCTTTCCAAAAAGTAACTATCCTTTTCTTTACATTTATCCATAATATCAATTTTAGAACCATGATTTAAATATCGAGGTCTATTGTGCTACAAACTTATACATAACTTAGGCGAGTATCAAAAATCCGAACCAATCTGATCCAATTTGTAATTTCGTGGATAGGATTGGATTTGCATATTTAATGGATTGGGCTAGATTGAAAAAATAAAAAATCAGTTAAGTGTGGATTGGACACTACTAGTGCCAAAATACGATCCAATCCAATTTATGTGCATTCCTATGTTGAACCTAGCCTGTCGGAGATATACCTCAAACACCAACTCCTATTGATATCCAACGTTGACATCAAATGGTCGTCCTCGATGGTATTTGAAGCGAAGATTCTGTACTAAGTTACTAACCATTATTTGGAATATGAATTAAACGTGTTTCTGTATTCCTTATTTCTTTTATAACAAGGAAAACTTTTGTGACGAAACTGGAGCCAAGAAAGGAAAAATGAAATAGGGAGATAAAAGAAATTGGACGGGAGGATTCAAGTATTCAACTAGGATGAGCACAGAAACCAATATCTCTTTACTTAAAAAAGATCAACGACTATAGTTCCATCTCCAAAAATGTGCCTCGTATTATGAGATTCAGCAAAATTAAGACTTTTTGCATTTTTATCACTCATATTTGTTGTGTCTTTCGTTATGGTGTTGAGTAAAATCGATGGACTTGGTCTTCTGCACCTGTTGCAATCACTCAGCGGATGGATTAGTGGCAATAAACCTACAGATGTTCAACCAGGGGACTTGACATCAAGGATATCATGTAAGGGATCTTTGGATATTTGCACAACCATTTGGTTCTCGTCATGGTATACAGGGCAGTGCGAAAGGCTGGTTGTGCGGAACCTTGCCACAACTTCCTCGCCTCATTAGTATCTCTCAATTCCCTTGATCTATCCAACAACCAACTCCAAGGATTCATCCCAATCGGGCCTCGGCTCCTCAAATTGATTTCCATAGATTACTATGAAAACATGGATTCTTTGCCTCCAGTCATATCTATTCCGAACCACTCTCGGACTTAGACGTAAGTATTTAAAATCCCTTCGGATAGTCTCCGTCCAACACTTCTTGCACCTTCCCCGCCCTTTCTTATCCGGCTCAACATCCCAAATCCCGCATTTTCTAACCAGTGCATAGCAGACCTCCTTTACAAATGATCAAACTGCCTTAAGTAGTTCTCTATCATCTTATACTCAATCATAGCTACACCAACTTTCCTTCTAATTACATCGTTCTGAATCCGATCTTTCCGTGTATGACCACACATCGACCTTAGCATTTTCGTTTCTATTGCTATCATTTTGTGGACATGTTTATCACTCACAGGCCAACATTCAGATCCATAGAGCACAGTAGATCTTACAGCTACTTCGTAATATTTTCCTTTGATTTTCAAAGGAATTTTCTTATCATATAGAACAGTAGAGGCTGGGAAGACTCCAATGGAAAGCTTATGATTCAGGCCCACGGGAGATACTGTGGAGTAGAAGAGACAAGTACTTATCATATACATTACCTTTATAATGGATATGTATGATGGGGATTCATCTTGTGTAAGGATCCAGTATAGGAAGACTAACTATTTTAACATCAGCATCGATCTACATCAAGGTTTGTCTTTGAGTCCATTTCTGTTTACTTTGATTATGAACGAGTAGACTAGTCACATTCAGGATGAGGTACCTTGGTGTATGTTGCTTGTCGATGATATTATGTCGATTGATAAGACAAGAGATCGAGTAAATGAGAAACTGGAGGTTTGGAGAAATGCCTTGGAGACTAAAGGAGCAAACAGAAATATGGAGTGCATATTTGATGGAAACAACAGTGAAGGACTTGAAGTGAAGATTGGAGATGATATCATTCAGAAGAAATATTCTCTTAGATACGTGGGATCTATTTTGCAACAGGATGGGGAAATTGATGGAGATGCTACTCATAGAATAAATGTTGGTTGCCTAAAGTGGAGAGGAGCCTCTATTGTTTCAGTGATAAGAAAATCCCTTTGAAAGTCAAAGGAAAGTATTACAAAGCAGTCATGAGACCCAGTATGCTCTATGGATCAAAATGTTGGCCAGTGAACCATAGACAAGTGCAGAGAATGATAGTTGCAGAAATGAAAATGTTAAGTGGATGTGTAGTCATACACGAAAAGATTGGATTCGGAATAAGGCGACTAGAAGGAAAGTAGGTATAGCTTTGATAGAAGAAAAGATGAGAGAAAACCGCTTAAGATGGTTTAGACATTTGCAAAAAAGGCCAATTGATGCACTAGTTAAAAGATGTGAGATTTGGGATGTTGAGTCGTTTGAGAGAAGGCGAGAAAAGCACAAATGTTGGAATGAGATTATCCGAAGGGATCTTAGTTATTTAGATCTAAACCCAAGAATGATCTAAAATAGATCTGAATAGAGGCAAAAAATACATGTAGCCGACCCTACTTAATTGTAGGAAAAGGAGTTGTGTGCTTGTTGATAGAACAGTAGAGGTTGAACCCACTTCAATGGTCTGGTGGTAGTGCACTGTGCCTACCACCCAAAAGACCAGGATTCAAATCACCCCTTGTGATGGTTGCATTAGCAAGCCGACAGCTAGAGTAAAAAATAGTCATATCTTTCGACATGGATTTGAGCAAGAATACATGCAGCGACCTTACTTAAATTGGGAGAAGGATTTACCATTTGCCATCTATAGAACGATAGAGTCTCCTCTCACTTTAGTCAACAAGCATTTATTCTATGAGTAATATCTCCATAGATTTCCCATCAAATTGCAAAACAATCCCAGATATCTAAAAGAATATTTCTTCTGACGGCTATCTTCTCCAGTCTTCACCTCAATTCCTTTAATACTACTTCAATTAAATGTGCACTCCATATAATCAGGCTTGGCCT
Organism: Ottelia alismoides; assembly: GCA_037367405.1. NCBI lineage: Eukaryota > Viridiplantae > Streptophyta > Magnoliopsida > Alismatales > Hydrocharitaceae > Ottelia > Ottelia alismoides. The sequence goes on along the minus strand of JAZKJV010006978.1, from coordinate 89,392 downwards.
TATACAAAATCATGTAGTCTCTACGGCATGTCTCCAAACCTCAAGCTTCTCATTTACTTCATCTCTAGTCTCACCAAATAACACAATATCATCAGCAAACAACATATACCAAGGTATTCCAACCTGAATGTGACTAGCCAACTCGTCCACAATTAAAAGAAAGGATTCAAAGTTGAACCTTTATGCAGACCCATGATGATGCCAAAATAGTCGGTCTTCCCAGACTAGATCGTTACAATTGCATGTAATATATGCAATGCGATTATAAACAATGTAGTTATCATTCCAATCTGTTCCACTCTGCTCCACATGATTAATGTTTAAATTGTCATGAATTGTTTGTGTAAGGGGAATTTCATTAAATTGTTTACTATATTAATGTACTAAGGAGAGATACACACATTCCACAATTGGTCGAAGGGAAGATAAGTGTAGAATTCTTTTCCACAAGGACCCTTCATTGCATCAAAGTATTGTCAGGATTTTCTACATAGGATCTGTTCTAAATTTACATTTTTCCTTATTTTTCTTTTATTAATTATTGTAGAAAATGACAATGTGGAATCGTACTCAAGATAGAATGATAAGAACAATAAAAAACATCAGGATTTTACGAGGAACCCTAGAGAGTGGGATGAAATCACGGGAGAACCGCCTCGAAGGGTTGATTTGTATATAAAATTCTCTCAATGAATACAGGTTGTGTGCAGCTTCTTATATAGCCCCCCAGTAAGTCCAAGTCCAACTAATAGATGTAACATCCAGATCCGTACAAACCGAACTCAACCTGATTAAGGATCTGAATAATCAACTAATATTCAATTAAGATTGAATAAATCAAAATTTATCAATTGATCGCAAATCAAAAGTCATTCGGTCGCAATTGGCCAAAAGTCGATCACATCGGAATATGTGCCACGGAAAAGCTGCAACGCAAATTGGAAACCACAAAATAAATCAAGACTATCCAAAAATACAATTCGAGCATATAAGACCAACGGAATTGACCTTTCGCCAATAAGAGATAAATTGATTTAAAAAAACATAAAATTCAGTCATAAACCAAAACCGTAAAGCAGCTACTCTATATGCAATATGCCCCCTCACTAAAGAGATATGCCTCCCACTGATAAAAATGAATATCTGACAATAATTTGTCAACTTTCAACTTGGGTCAATCTTGTAGAGTTCTCTTGAAAACAAGATAATTCACAATATCGGCAAACCGGGGGAGAGAGGTGACTAACAAAATGGCTTCATCTGGAAAGGTTTCAGTGATCAGCAACAGACTCTGCTCAGGAGTGTTTGGCTTTGGTAATCTTGACAAATGGTCAGCCACCACATTTTTAACTCCAGGTTTGTCATGAATTTCAAGATCAAATTCTTGGAGTAGAAGGATCCATCTGATTAGCCTTGGTTTGGCATCCTTCTTGGATTGCAAGTACCTGATGGCAGAGTGGTATGTATACTATAGACAATAACTTTGGATCCAAGTAAATGAGATCTGAACTTCTCAATGGTGAAGACGATTGCTAGCAGCTCTTTCTCAGTTATTGTGTAGTTCTTTTGTGCGTTATCAAGAGTTTTAATGGCAAAGAGAATTGCAAATCGAAGATTATCTCTCCTCTGTCCCAGAACTGCTCCAATGGCATAATCTGAAACATCTGTCATTATCTCAAATGGTAGAGATTGATCTGGTGGTTACAAAACAAGGGTCTGAGTGAAGATCTTTCAACTGATTGAAGGCATGGACTCTGGCATCAACGATGAAATCAATCTCCTTGCCTAGAAGCTTAGTCAACGATCAGGCAATCTTGCTGAAATATTTGATAAATCAGCGACAAAATCCCACGTGCCCAAGGATCGGACTTGATTTAAAGATGTTGGGAAAAATCGAGAGCATGTTTATTCCAAAAACCTTAGGCTCTCTTATTTATAGGAGAGACCTATGGGTAAATTACATGAAAGATACATAAAGAAATAAAATAGGCGATAAGGTACATAGAAGCATATAAATCTCTCTACACTCCCCCTCAAGATGGAGCATAGATGTGAATCATGCTCAGCTTGGACACACACTACTGAAATGACCCCCAAAGTAATGCCTTGGTAAAGACATCTGTTGTTTGATCTCTTGAACTGACATGAGAGGTAGTGATCAACCCCTTCTGAATCATATCTCTAGTAAAATGATAATCTATCTCAATATGTTTAGTTCGCTCATGGAATGCAGGATTGTTTGCAATGAACAAGGCAGCCTGATTATCACATTGTAGTTGCATGGGTAGAGGAACATCTACATGTAAATATGCTAATACTGCTCGAATCCACATCATTTCTATACTTGCTTGTCCCATAGCTCTATACTCAGATTCGGCACTTGATCTAGCCACAAATGTTTGTTTCTTTGTTTCTTGCTTTTCCAAGAAACAGAAGAACTACCAACAAATATTGCAAAGCATGTTGTGGACTTCCTATCCTTAAGACATCCTGCATAGTCAGCATCAACACATGCAGATACCTTGAGAATTGTTCCTTTCCTGAAGATTAATCCTGCACCTGGAGAAAACTTTAGATATCTCAATATCAGGTATATAGCATCAATATGTACTTGTCGAGCTTGTTCCATGAACTGACTCACTCGACTCACTGCAAACTAGATATCTATTCTGGTAATTGTAACATAGAGAAGCTTTCCCACAATCTCTCTGTATCTCCTCTTATCCACTTCATCTGTATCATCATCATATAATTTCATGATAGGATCCATAGGAGTAGTAGATGTAGAGACTTATATATGTTACGTTTTATTGTTCTGTAATTTCTATTTATATTTTGTAAGACTCTGTAATTTACCCAAGGGTTTTCTCCCTATATAAGAGACCCGAGGGCTCTATGGAATATCACATCAGAATATTGTTTACTCTAACATGGTATCAGAGCCAAAACCCTAACCCTAGGGTTTTTGTCTCTCCACCCGCCCCCCCCCCTCTCTCCAGCCGTCGCCGCCGCCAGCCAGGGCTCCCAGCCCTCCGCCAGCCCTCCGTCAGCCCTCCGCCACGGCTCCAGCCCTCCGTTGGGACCCTTCCTGCCGCCCACGGTGCTGCCAGCCCTCTGCCGAGCAGCCCCAGCCATTCTCCGCGCCGCCAGCCCTCCGCTGGATCTCTCTCGGCCACCCCAGGTGCTGCCAACCAACCGCCGGGCATCTCCTAACCGCTAGCGGTGCCCAGCCTCGCCGTCGGGTATCTCTAGTAGCCGCCTCTCCCTTCCGCCAAGGCGTCCACAGTTTCTCTTCGTCCCCGGGGAGGCTCAACTTCGGTCGGTTCCGGAGATATGATGGATTCAAGTGCATAAACGTCTACATGTGCACTTGAATCCTCACATGTCAAGATAGACACCAGTTTCTTGGTCTATTATTCCTAGTTGTTCTTCTCCGGCAGTATGTCAGATCAAAAGGTCGATATGCCCGCCATCGGTGCCTTCAAAGGTTCGGCACCTATCGTCAAAATGGACGGGACGAATTACGAACTGTGGGCTATGCAGTTCCTCAGTCTCATGAAGTCGTGCGGTAAGAAGCATATTCTTACCGAAGATGAACCGCCGGAGAAGACAGGAATATATGCCTCATGGGAGGCCGATGACGCGTACGCAAAAGTCTGGTTGTCAGGTACGCTCACAACGGAGATAGCAAATGATGTCCTTCATCAACCCACCGCCAAGGCGATGTGGGATATTCTGGCCACAACGTACTCCCAGGTACGGAACGAGACCAAGATGCTGCAGTTGCAACATGATATCTTTACCACGAAGCAAAATGGGAGGCCTCTTCACTCTCTGTACACTTCTCTTCGTGGAATGTTCGAGAAACTTCATAGCACAATTCCACTCACAGCCACGCCGGAACAGCAGAAGACGTTCCGCAACGCTACTATGGTTGGCGTCTTACTTGCTGCCCTTGATCCTGAATATGAGGCAGCACGCTCTCAGATCCTTGCTGATGCCACCATTCCACCAATGGAAGAAGTCTACAGACGGCTCAGTCGTGTCCCTGTTCCATCGAACACCACGACTACACCTCCCTCGACAATGGCTGTCTCCAGAGGACGAGGTAGTTTCTCCTCATTTCGTGGCAGAGGAAGTGGTGGACGTGGCCGTGGAGGTCGCATACGTTCTACGTGCTCATTCTGTCGTCGTACTGGTCATTCGGAGGATACATGCTATTCCAAGCATGGCTTCCCTCCTTCTGCACGTGTCGTTGATCATGTTCAGGGTCCACCAGCATCTACTCCAGATCACAGGTTCGAGGAGCTAGTGGCACGGCTTCGTGATATCATGCCACCGTCATCATCAGAGGGTGCTGATGCGTCTGATGTTGCGGCTTCAGCATCAGCGAGTACATCTGCCTCAGCCAGTGCCTCAGGTAGTCCCTCCGGCTCATATCATAACCATGATCTCACAGGATGGATTGTTGATTCTGGAGCCACCCATCATCTCTGTCGTGAGAAAGAAATTTTGCAGTCCTATAGACCTGTCCAGCCTGGTCGTTCAGTACTCATTGCTGATGGCACTCATTCCCCTATCATCGGTCAGGGGGAGACGGCGTTGCTGCCATCTATGCACTTACAGAATGTTTTACATGCACCAGAATTCTCGATGAATCTTTTATCCATTAGTCAGATTACACGAGATTTGCACTGTCGTGCTATTTTTGACCCATCGTCTGTTATTTTTCAGGACATACTAACGGGCAAGGTGATTGGCTGTGGTTCTGAGCACAATGGCCTCTATCGTCTTGTACGGAACTCTTATGCTGGCGTCTCACTACATTCCCAGGGCTCCGTGTCTCCGTATACCTGGCATCTTCGATTTGGTCACCTGCCACTACAGAAAATGCGTCACCTCCTGCCTCAGATTTCTCCGAGTTCATCATTTCGTTGTGAAGCTTGTCAGTTAGGGAAGCATCATCGGTCCAGCTTCCCCAGTCGTCAGAGTCGGAGCAGTCGCTCCCCATTTGAGTTATTTCACATAGATATATGGGGTCCCAGTCGTGTCCCAGATCATCAGGGGCACAGGTTCTATTTAGTTGTGGTCGATGATTTTTCTAGAGTATCCTGGACTTTTCTTCTCAAAAATAAATCCGAAGCAGGGAGTGTTGTTCAAAATCTTATCAATGAAGTTCAAAATGTTTTTTCGTCTACTGTTAAGTATGTGCGTACTGACAATGCCTTAGAGTTCTGCACCCGTTCCCTTGCTAGTTTTCTTTCTTCTAAAGGCATTATCCACCAAACAACATGTGCATACACATCTCAACAAAATGGGGTTGCAGAACGGAAACATCGCCCTTTCCTTGATATTGCTCGCACATTACTTATTCAGAGTTGTGCCCCATTATCTTTTTGGGGGGATGCTATTCTTACAGCATGCTATCTGGTCAACCGCATGCCTACAACTGTTCTTGGGGAGAAGTCTCCTATCTCTGTTCTCTTTCCTGACAGAGATTTGTTTACTCTTACACCTCGGGTCTTTGGCACTGTTGCTTTTGTCCATCGCTTGTCTCCAGGACTTGATAAGCTTTCTCCTAGGGCTATCAAGTATGTTTTTGTGGGCTACTCCAGGACACAGAAAGGATATCGGTGCTATGACCCCGTTCATGACAAATACTATGTGAGCGCTGATGTTACATTTTTCGAACCCGTCATGTACTTTTCTCCTACAGGTGACAGATTGGTCCCCTTTACATCCACCGATTCTAGTGTCCATGTACCTCCACCTCCAAGCCTGGGTCAATCCTCTAGTCCACCACCACCACCACCACCTCCTCCAATTGAACCTTTTCCTAAGTTCTATATAAGGCGTACAGGACCAGCTCAAGCTACATGTCAACCATCCAATACGCCTCAGGTATGTTCTGACGTTATCACTAATGATGGGTTAGAAAATGCACCAGTGCAGGAGCCTCTACAGCAGGACGAGGATCATCCGGTCGACACAATGATAGATGATCTGGATCAGCCCATTGCTCACAGGAAGCAGCGAAGACAATGTGCTTCATATCCTCTTGCCTCACAAGTCTCATTTCATCGTCTCAATGGGGACTTCCAGAAGTTTGTAGCTGTTGTCTCGTCTGTTGAGATTCCACGGACCTATCAAGATGCCATGAAGATTGATTGCTGGCGTCTAGCTATGGAAGAGGAGATGCGTGCTCTGCAGTCTCGAAGGACTTGGTCTCTTGTTCCCATTCCTCCAGGTGCTCCCGTGGTAAGTTGCAAGTGGATCTTTACAGTGAAATATCATGCGGATGGACGTCTTAATAGGTACAAGGCAAGACTTGTAGCACGGGGATTTACCCAGACATATGGGGTAGATTATTTGGATACTTTTTCACCAGTGGCTAGACACTCCACTCTTCGCATCCTCTTATCTGTTGCTGTGGTACGTAACTGGACCATTTTTCAGCTTGACATCAAGAATGCTTTCTTGTATGGAGACCTGCAGGAGGAAGTCTACATGCAGCAGCCACCAGGATTTGCTGCTGAGGGGGAGACTCAGATGGTGTGCAGACTTCATAAGGCTATCTATGGCCTCAAACAAAGTCCCCGAGCATGGTTCCAGAAGCTTTCTCAGCTAATTGAACAACAGGGATTCAGGAGATCAAATGCGGACCATTCATTGTTCATCCAGAAGACCCCTAGAGGTACAGTTGTTGTTATGATATATGTTGATGACATCTTGGTCACAGGAGATGATACTCAGGGGATTGAGATAACCAAGTCCCTGTTGGGAAACCAGTTCATTACGAAGGATCTGGGCACGATACGATATTTTCTGGGGATAGAGTTTGCACGAAATGCACAAGGAATGGTGATGACTTAAAGAAAATATGTCACGGACTTGCTAGCTGAAGCAGGAATGACTGGATGCAGACCTTCAAGTACACCTATGGACCCAAGCATGAAGCTGTACGATGATGATACCGAGGAGGTGGACAAAAGAAGGTACAGAGAGATGGTGGGTAAGCTCTTATATATTACTATAACTCGACCGGATATTGCCTTTGCAGTAAACCGGGTGAGTCAATTTGTGGAGCAGCCAAGGCAAGTTCATATGGATGCCTTGTATATGATATTGAGATATCTGAAGTCTTCCCCAGGCACAGGGTTGCTATTTAGGAAAGATACAGATCTGTCTATTTCAGCTTGTGCAGATGCAGATTATGCAGGATGTCCAAGGGATCGTAAATCCACTTCTGGATTTGCTATCTTCATAGGAAGCTCTTTAGTTTCTTGGAAAAGCAAGAAACAGACTGTTGTGGCGAGGTCCAGTGCGGAATCCGAGTACAGAGCCATGGCACAAGCAACTGCAGAAATGATGTGGGTTAGAGCAGTCTTAGAAGATTTGATTGTAGATGTCCCCTTGCCTATGAATCTCCAATGTGACAATCAGGCAGCATTGTTTATTGCCAATAATCCGGCTTTTCACGAGAGAACAAAGCACATCGAGGTGGATTGTCATTTTACTAGAGACATGATTCAGAAGGGCTTCATTTCCACCTCTCATGTCAGTTCAGAGGATCAGACTGCTGACATATTCACCAAGCCACTGCTCAGAGGACCTTTCCAGAGATGTTCTTCCAAGCTGAGCATGATAGATATCTATGCTCCATCTTGAGGGGGAGTGTAGAGACTTATATCTGTTACGTTTATTGTACCGTAATTTCTATTTATATTTTGTAAGACTCTGTAATTTACCCAAGGGTTTTCTCCCTATATAAGAGACCCGAGGGCTCTATGGAATATCACATCAGAGTATTGTTTACTCTAACAGTAGAAGGTCGATACCCAATCATCCCCGTCTCGACCAGCATGTCTATAACATATTTTCTTTAGGTCATTACAAGACTATGCCCACTGCTAGCAAATTCCAACCCTAAGAAGTACCTTAGGGTTCCAAGATCCTTAGTCACAAACTGACGGATTAAATATACTTGTATCATTTTATCCCTACATATCATCTCCTGTAACAACAATATCATCAACATAGACCATTATGATTACAATACCTCTAGGTGTCCTCTGCCCAAAAAGTGAATGGTCCGCAATAGACCTCTTGAACCCTTGGTTCTCAATCAAATCTGAGAGCTTCTGAAACCACGCTCTAGGATTGCTTAAGACAATATATAGCCTTATGGAGTCTACAGACCTGCTTACACTCCCCCTCAGTAGCAAACTCAGGAGGCTGTTGCCTGCATGCATGTAGACTTCCTCATGTAAATATCCATATAGAAATGCATTTTTAACATTCATCTGAAATAAAGGACATTCACGTACCACGACCACTGAAAGTAGGAAACATAGTGTAGAGTGACGAGCCACCGGAGAGAAAGTGTCCAAATAATCCACGCCATAGGTCTGAGTGAAGCAATGGGCCACTAACCTTGCCTTGTAGCGATCAGACTGCCATATGCATGATGTTTAACAGTAAACACCCATTTGCAACTGACGATAGATGCCCCAGGAGGAGCAGGCACCAAGCTCCAAGAACCACGAGATTGCAATGCACCCATCTCTTCCTCCATGGCTAAGCGTCAGCGACTATCCTTCAATGCTTCTTGATAATTCCTTGGAATCTCCACGGCCGATAAGGCAACAGCAAATCTCTCAAAGTCCCATGTTAGACGATGAAAAGAAACCTGAGAAGCAAAGGATAAGGGGTACAAGACCGCTTCTGCTTGCGAACTGCAATAGGAAGATCCAAGTCAGTAGGAACCTCCTCCATATTTTGGCTACTTTTTTGCATAAATACATCTCCAGACCCATCATTAGATATTATGTTATCAACACAAACCCGGGGTGCTTCAGATAACGAACCATGACCATGAGCAGAAACAGGTCGACGAGTATAGAATTTTGGCAAAGGTGGTACAACGTGTGACTGGGTAGAGGACGGTAGTGGTGGAGATGGAGGAGGTGGTGGTATAGGTGAGGACGGTAGTGGTGGAGGTGGGGGAGGTGGTCGTATAGGTGAGGCATCAGGCACAGATATAGAAGGAGACGGAGCTATGGGAGGAGGAGGCACGTAAACCTCATCATCGGAATTGGACGAAGCCAATCTATCGCCTTCAGGAGAGAAAAACATCACAGAATCAAAAAATGTGACATCAGCACTGATATATATTTTCTGCACAATAGATCATAACAATGATATCCCTTCTGTGTTCCGGAGTACCCAACAAATACACATTTGATAGTCCCTAGGAGAGAGCTTATCAAGACCTTGAGTCATTTGGTGTACAAAAGCAACCGAACCAAAGACACGAGGAGTGAGGGAGAATAACTCCTTATCAAGAAAAACAATGGAAAAAAGAATCTTCTTTCCCAAGACAAATGACGGCATGCGATTAACCAGATAGCACATCGTAAGAACAGCGTCACCCCAAAACGAATGTGGGGTACGACTCTGAATAAGAAGTGTTCGAGTGATATCAAGTAAATGACGATGCATTCTCTCTGCCACACCATTTTGCTGAGATGTGTAGGGGACATGTTGTTTGATGAATAATGCCACGGATGATAAGAAATGGGATAGTAGACGAGTGCAGAATTCCAAGGCTTTATCAGTTCTCACAAATTTAACAGATGAAGAGAAAACATTCTGGACTTCATAGATAAAAATTTTGATCATATCCCCAGCTTCAGATTTATTTTTCAATAAGAGAACCGATGACAAACGAGAGAAATCATCAACTGCAACAAGATAAAACCGGTGCCTCTGCAGGAACACTAGGACCCCAAATGTCAACATGAAACAACTCAAACGGGGACCAACTGCTCTGACTCTGACGACTAGGGAGAGACGAACGATGATGCTACCCCAATTGACACGACTCGCACTGGAATGTAGATCTGGAGAGGGAGATGACCAAAATGTAGATGCCAAGTGAAAGGAGAGACTGGTCCTGACAAGATAGAGGACGCGCCTGCATATGAAGTTTGGACCAGTCGATAGAGATCACCCTACTCACGGCCACAGCCAATCACCCTACCCGTAAGAATGTCCTGAAAAAAAGAAATGATGGGTCAAAAATAGCCCGATAATGCAAATCTTTCATAATTTGACTAATAGATAACAAATTCATAGAAAAATCAAGGACATGTAACACGTTCTGAAGACGCATTGAGAGTGTTAGGGTAATCTTCCCTTGACTTATGACCGAGGAATGAGTCCTATCGGCTATCACTACAGTTCTTCCCGGAAAAACTTGTTTGTAGGCTGTAAGTTGTCCTTTATCTCCACATAAATGGTGTGTCGCCCCAGAGTCCATAATCCACTTTGTAATCTGAGATCCATAACATGATGTAAAGGCAAAGGTACTACCTGCGGTGCTTGTCGTAGCAGAAGCACTGGCGGAGGTGGAAGCTGCAACATCGGAATGGCCTCCAGCAGATGACGAAGAAGGCATGATGTTCCGCAGTTTGGCCACTAGATCATCAAACCTCGCATCTGAAGTAGATGTGACGGGTGACTCGACCTGCTCTGCTACACGGGCTGATGCTGGGAAACCATGCTTAGAGTAGCATATCTCCTCAATATGACCTAGGCGATGGCAAAACATGCAGGACTGACTAATGTGTCCTCCTCTACCACGAGGTCCATGTCCACGAGAGAAAGAAGAACCTCCTCTGTCCCGGGAGGCTGCCATAGATGAAGATGTCTGATTGGTGACAGTGGATGGAACAGTGATTCTGCTGAGCCTATGAAAAACTTCCTCCATGGGAGGAATAGTAGCATCTGTAAGAATCTGGGAGCGCGCAGCATCATATTCAGAATCCAGGGATGCTAGGAATATACCGACCATAGTAGCATTCCGATATGTCTTCTACTGCTCCGGTGTGGCCGTGAGTGGCATGAAGCTATGAAGCTTCTCAAACATCCCACGCAAGGATGTATACAGGGAATGGAGAGGGTGTCCGTTCTGTTTGATGGTGAAGATGTCATGTTGAAGCTAAAGTATCTTAGTTTCATTCATCGTCTGAGAGTATGTAACCGCGAGGATGTTCCACATAGCCTTAGTAGTAGGCTGATGTAACACGTCATTGGCGATCTTTGTCGTCAATGTCCCTGAAAACCAGACTTTGGCATATGCATCATCTACCTCCCAAGAGGCGTTTACCCCAGTCTTCTCCATCGGTTCCTCGGTAAGAATATGTTTCTTACCTCTTTACTTCATGAGACTCATGAACTGCATTGCCCAGAGTTCATAGGCCGTCCCGTCCATCTTGATAATAGGCGCTAGACCTCTGAATGCGCCAGTAGAGGGAACATCGACCATACTTTCTGAGATGATGTCGATGAAGGAAGACTAGAATAATAGACGTCTGAGAATAATTGTCTACACGGACATGTGAGGATTTGGTTGCGTGTGTAGACTCAAGGCATAACCAATCCCATCAACAACTGGAAGATCTCTAGAGCACCCCTTCTAGATCACGTGTCTGCACACGCACGACGACGCATTGTCGCACGAATGCGCATTGCGCGGAAGCGCACACAAGAGCGTATAGGCGCACGCAGCACACGGTGCTCCTGCACGCAGGTGGGCTGCGCGGAAGCGGGCGACCCACGAGGCTGGACTGGAAGGCCTTGCGCTGGGCTGGGGGTCGACGCGTGAGGGCGCACAATGCTGGGTGTGGAGGCGCGGCGAGGCTGACGACGGGGGTAGGATCTGTATAGGGCGCAAGAGCACTGGTCTAGGATCGCCGCTATGATACCATGTTGGGAAAAATCGAGAACATGTTTATTCCAGAAACCCTAGGCTCTCTTATATAGAGGAGAGACCTATGGGTAAATTACATGAAAGAGACATAAAGAAATAAAATTGGCGACAAGGTACATAGAAGCATATAAATATCTCTACAAAAGACGTAGGTGGCTCTAGCTTTGAAATGGCTTCCGCCTTTGCAGGATTGACCTCCATGTCACGTTTGGATGACATGGCCCAACACAATCCTTGTGGTTACAATGAAATGATCTCTTCTCCAACGAGAGCACCAAATTAACTTCACAGCATCTCTTCAAGACTCTGTCTAGATAAGATATGTACTTCGAAGCTGTCTCCATAGATCGAGAAATCGTCCATAAAAACCTTAAGAAAGCTACCAACCATATCTACAACAGGTATCGCAAAAATGTTGTTGGAGCATTGCACAAACCAAACGGCATCCTACAGAAGGTATATGTCCCAAATGGACAGGTGAAGGTGGTTTTCTCTTGGTTTATATCCAGAGTATCCATCCAAGAAGCGGAAATACTCCTTCGCGGACAGTCTTTCGAATATTTGATCGATGAAGGGAAGTGGAAAACGATCCTTCTTGATCGCTAAGTTCAAGCGTCTGTAATTTACACAAATGCGTCAAGATGTTAGAACTCTGGCTGCGAGCTCCTCTCCTTTGTCGTTCTTCATGGTGGTGATCCTTGATTTCCTCGGCACGACATGCAAGGGACTTAACCATTTTGAATCAAAGATAGGATATATGGAGCATGCATCACACCATTTGGTAATTTCATTCATCACAACCTCATGAAGATTTGGATTTAATCTGTAGAGATAATTATGTAGTCGATGTATCGTTTATGCTATTTTTTATTCTCTTGGTAACCTCTTATGTAATATACCCATGGGTTACCTCTCTATATAAGAGAGTCTAGGGTTCTATGGAATAAACAGATAACCCTTTTCCACCAACATGGTAACAAAGTCAAAAACCCTAAAAACCTACCCCTTCCCACCCACCCCACTCTCGACGCCGCCGCCTCCTTCCACCCCTCCTCGGCGTCGCCTCCTCCTACCGCACCGTAAGGGCACCTCCACCGTCGAACCCCTCCACCGTTGAACCCCCTCCACCATTGGGTCCCTCCATCGCCGCACCTCTCCACCGTCGGGCCCCTCCACTATCAGGCCCTCTCCACCGTCGGCGCCTCCGCTTCCGCCAGGCTCTCCCTCCATGGATTTGAGTGCGTAAAGTCTACATATGCACTCATATCCTAAACAATTTAAGTAGACCCTTGTCTTTTGATCTATGAATCCTAGTTATTGGTCTCTGACATCATGTCAGAAAACAAAGTCGATATGCCCTCTGTAGGCACGTTCAAAGATCCCGCGCCAATAGTTAAGATGGATGGGACGAACTATGAGCTCTGGACGATGCAGTTCATGAGCCTCATGAAGTCGAACGGTAAGAAGCACATTCTTACCGAGGAAGAACCGTAGCGAAGACTGGGATCTATGCCTCCTGGGAGACTGACGATTCATATGCCAAGGTATGGCTCTCTGGCACGTTGTCGATGGAGATTGCTAATGATGTTTTTTTTACGCTCAAAAAAAGGGGGAAGCACTCAATGGTGTTCGCCCCAATTATATTAAAAAGGAAAGAAAAAAGTATTTACAGGAGATAAAAAAATAGAAGCCCAAAACAAAGCCCCTTACGGTAATCAAGAAGAGATACCCCCCGACGTATACAAATGTCGCTACCCAGAAGACCAATCAACACAAAACGCGTCGCCGAAATACATATATTCTCCCTGTAAAGCCGCTGCCGAGCAAATAGGGCTTCGTTCCTTCCCAACCAAATGCTCCACAAACGAGCAATCGGGTCCAGCAATTCCCTCCTAGATCTACCCCTGGAAGTGACTAAGCTCTCGCAAAAAGAAGCAAATGCCGATATATTAAGCCAGCCCGGGTCATCCCAAAGAGCACGAACACAGCCACAGTTGAAGAAGAGGTGCTCGATTGTTTCCCGCTCCGTGTCACAGAGACCGCACAAGAGCGAACCACTGGGAAACATAATTGCACAGCGATCCCGAGTTAACAGTCTACCACGCCGCAGAAGCCAGAGGAATATGCCAATGCGCTCGGGAAGCTTGAGACGCCAAAAGAAACGACAATCTCGCAAGAAAATAGCGTCATCCCCCACAGCGGGAGGAAGAAGAGCCATGTACGCCTTCCTGGTAGAGAGCGTGCCATCCTTCCAATCCAAATGATCACGGCCCACAGTGGGCTTGGAAGCGTCCGCGAGTGTAGCCAGCATAGAGATGAAGTCGACCAATCTCTGGTCCGATAAATTATCAACAATCATAGGGCACCAGCAGCCACCGTCCCAACAGGATGCCACGGTAGCGTCTTTGTCGTCCACCAGAGCGAACAAATGCGGGTACACGTCCTTGAGAGCACCCCTCCCGTCCAATCATCCGTCCAGAAGCGAAACGAGCATTGGTTTAAAGAGTGATCTGTTGCGGTTAAGAGCACTTATCACACCACGCCAGAAGGTAGAAGTTCGAAGATTGAGTCTCCCCCTCGACGGGGAGATCATGTCCACCCCCAACGCCTCCCTCAGAATATTCAGCATGAAATCCTCCTCCCGACCCCACACCCTAGAAGCCCATTTGAGCAAATTGGCGTCATTCACCACCTCCACACGCCGCACACCTAAGCCCCCCTCCCGCTTAGGCCGCGTGACCTCATCCCACCCCACCAAATGCACCCCCCTTCTCCCTTCGCCCTTCCTTCCCCAAAGGAAACCCCGCATACACTTTTCCAACCTCACCCGAACTCCTTTGGGCATACCACGTACAGATAAGAAGTAGATTGGGATTGAAGATAACACGGATTTGAGTAAAACTAACCGACCGCCCCTGGACAGAAGAGTCGCGCGCCACCCGGCCAATCGAGCCTCCATCTTCTCCACCACCGCTTTCCAATCGCGAATCCGGGCGCGGCCCACCGCCAAAGGCAAGCCAAGATAATCAAATGGGAGCCCACCAGGGTAGGAGCCCAGCAGGCGACCACAATCCAAGACCTCCTCCTGCGGCATATTGAAAGGAACGACCTTGGACTTATTCCCGTTGATTTGAAGGCCCGAGACCTCGCTGAAGAGTTGTAGGGTAATAGCCATACCAGAAACGTCGGAGGTTCCACCCTCGATAAAGCAGATAGTGTCATCAGCAAACTGGATAAGTGGCACATGATATGGCCCAAAGGAACAGCCGCGAGTGAGACCCGCCGCAGCCACACCATCAATCATTCTAGGCAGAACATCAACCGCCAACTCCATCAGCCCACCGCTAAGGTGATGTGGGACATACTGGCGGCGACTTATTCGCAGGTACGAAATGAGACGAAGATGTTACAGCTCCAACATGACATATTCACCATGAAGTATAATGGGCAGCCGCTACATTCCTTGTATACATCCCTACGGGGGATGTTTGAGAAACTCTACAGTACTATACCTCTCACGGCCACTCTGAGCAGCAGAAGACTTTTAGGAATGCTACCTTGGTAGGGGTACTGCTTGCGGCTCTTGATCCTGAATATGATGCTGCCTGATCACAGATACTTGTTCATGCTATCATTCCTCCTATGGAGGAAGTCTACTGGATATTTAGCCGCATCTCTGTCTCTTACAGTACTTCTACTCCACCACCTTCGGTGATGACTGCGTCCCGAGGGAGAGATGGTCAGTCTACATTCCGTGGCCGTGGACCTCGTGGTCGGGGTGGTCGTTATCGCCATCCATGCACTTTTTACCATCGCACAGGTCACTCTGAGGATACATGTTATTCTAAGCATGGGTTTCCAGCATCGGTACGAGTAGCCGAGCATGTTGCATCCCCGTCGGCATCCACTTCAGATCACAGGTTCGAGGAGCTCATGGCAAGACTGCGCGATATTATGCCTCCCGCATCTACAGATTCTCTAGGAGGTTCTTCAAATATTGCTGCTTCAGCATCTGCCAGTACTTTTGCCTCTGCTATCACCTCAGGTAGTGCTTTTGTTTTTACATTATGGCATAATTCAAATGTCTCAGATTGAATTATGGACTCCGGCGCAACACATCATCTTTTGCCGCGACAGAGATAGACTCGAGTCATACAGGGAGATTCCACCAGGACGGTCAGTAGTAGCCGATGGGACTCATTCCCCTATTATTGGACAGGGGGAGATTACCTTGTCACCTTCCATGCATTTACATAATGTTCTACATGCCCCTGATTTTTCGATGAACCTACTGTCTATTAGTCGCTATATTTGACCCATCTTCTCTTACATTTTAGGGCATACTAACGGGCAGGGTGATTGGTTGTGACTCTGAGCAGAACGGTCTCTATCGTCTGGTCCAGAATTCCTATGCTGGCGTCTCCTCTTATTTAGCCGGATTAGTCTCTCCGTATACTTGGCATCTGCGCTTTGGTCACCTCCCAATTCAGAAGATGCATCATCTCTTGCCTCAGATTCCTCCAAGTTCTTCCTTTTGGAGTGAAGCATGTCAGTTGGAAAAGCACCATCGAGCAGTAGCTCTCCGTTTGAATTATTTCATGTCGATATTTGGGGTCCGAGTCGTGTTCCTGATCACCAGGGACACAGGTTTTATCTTGTAGTAGTTGATGATTTCTCTCGTTTGTCGTGGGTATTTCTTTTAAAGAACAAATCTGAAGCAGGGGATGTTATTAGAAATCTTATAATTGAAGTGCAAAATGTTTTTTCCTCTCATGTCGAATATATTCATACGGACAATGCTTCGGAATTTTGCACTCGTTCTCTCTCACATTTCTTTTCGTCAAAAGGTATTATCATCAAACCACATGTGCTTACACATCTCAACAAAATGGAGTTGCAAAGAGAACATCGTCGTCTTCTTGATATTACTCCAACCCTGCTTATCCATAGTTGTGCACCCATTTCTTTTTGGGGAGATGCAGTTCTTACAGCCTGTTACCTTGTGAATCGTATGCCGTCATCGGTACTTGGTAAGAAACTTCCTCTTTCTGTTATTTTTCCAGACAAGGAATTATTCTCTCTTACCCCTCGTGTCTTTGGTGTTGTTGCTTTTGTTCACCAGTTGTCTCCTGGACTTGACAAACTCTCGCCTAGAGCTGTCAAATATGTCTTTGTGGCTTGTGGGTTACTCTCGGACTCAGAAGGGATACCGATGTTACGATCCCGTAAACAGGAAATACTTTGTCAGTGTTATGTGCTTCTCACCTGCAGGTGATAGGTTGGCCTCATCCACATCAAATGACAACGTCTATGTTCCTCCTCCTATTCTGAGTCCACCTCTGTCCATTCCTATCCCGGTTGTCAAGCCAACATCACTCCCATCACCACCACCACCAAAACCACATGTCCTGCCATTACCTAAATATTATACACGTCGGTCAAGGTCTGCTCATGATGCAGGTCAATCATCCAGCACGCCTCATGTATGTTCAGATATTATTAATGGGTCGGATAGAGTGCATGTGCAGGATTCATCTTTGCAGGAGGAACATGAACCGGCGAATATAGTGGATGATGATCTTGATGTCCCTATTGCTATTCGGAAGCAGAAACGTACTTGCGCATCATATCCCATTGCTTCCCAGGTTTCCTTTCATCGTCTCACAGCGGACTTTCATAGGTTTGTTGTGGCTTTGTCTTCCGTGGAGATACTAGGGAATTATTAAAGTGCATTGAAGATTGGTTGCTGGCGTTCTGCTATGGAAGAGGAGATGGTTTCCTTACGGTCACGGGGTACATGGAGCTTGGTTCCCGCTCCCTCAAACGCATCTATTGTTAGATGCAAATGGGTATTCATAGTAAAGTACAACGCATATGGTAGTCTTGACCGTTACAAGGCAAGGCTAGTGGTGAGAGGCTTCACTCAGACATATGGCGTAGATTATATGGATACCTTCTCTCCAGTTGCTCATCATTCCACTCTTCGTATTCTTTCGTCTGTTGTTGTGGTATGTGACAGGCTCCTATTTCAACTTGATGTTAAGAATGCATTCTTGTATGGCGATCTGCAGGAAGAAGTCTACATGCAGCACCCCCCGGGGTTTGTTGCTGAGGGGGAGAATTATATGGTGTGTAGACTTCACAAGGCGATATATGGCCTTAAACAGAGCCAAAGGGCATGGTTTCAGAAGCTTTCCCATCTAATTGAACAAGGATTCAAGAGATCAAACGCGGATCACTCGTTGTTCATCCAGAAGACTCCTAAAGATATGGTTGTCATCATGGTATATGTTAATGATATTCTGGTTACAGGAAATGATGCTCAGGGGATAGAAACAGCAAAAGCATTTTTGAGCCGCCAGTTTGTTATGAAGGATCTCGGTACTCTACGATACTTTCTGGGGTTGGAGTTTGCCAGGAATGCACAGGGTCTTGTGATGATCCAAAGGAAATATATTACAGATTTGCTTGTTGAAATGGATATGGTTGGATGTAGGCCTCGAGTACTTCTATGGATGCAAGCATGAAATTATATGATAATGACACTGAGGAGGATGACAAGAGAAAGTATAGAGAAATGGTGGGTAAGCTTCTTTACATCACTATAACTCGCCCTGATATTGTCTTTATAGTGAGTCGAGTGAGCCAGTTCATGGAACAGCCAAGACAGATACAAATGGATGCCATATATGTGATATTAAGGTATCTAAAGTCGTCTCCAGACACACTATTGTTGTTTAGAAAGGGCACAAATTTATCTATTTCGGCATGTGCGAAAGCGGATTATGCAGGATGCCCTAAGGATCGAAAGTCTACTTCGGACTTCGCAATTTTTGTGGGCAGCTCTCTGGTTTCTTGGAAAAGCAAGAAACAAATTGTTGTGGCTAGATCTAGTGTTGAATATGAATATAGGGCCATGGCACAAGCAAGCACGGAGATGATATGGGTTCGAGCTGTACTAGAAGACTTGCATATAGATGTACCTCTACTCATGAAGCTACAATATGATAATCAAGCTACTTTGTTCATTGCCAATAATCATGCCTATCATGAAAGAACAAAACATATTGATGTAGACCGCCACTACACTAGAGATCTGATCCAGAAGGGCATGATTTCTATTTCACACGTCAGTTCAGGGGAGCAGACTGTCGACATCTTCACCAAGCCATTGCTCAAAGGACCGTTCCAGAAATGTTCTTCCAAGCTGAGCATGATCGATATCTATGCTCCATCTTGAGGAGGAGTGTAGAAATAATTGTGTAGTCGATGGATCATTTATGCTATTTTTTATTTTCTTGGTAACCTCTTATGTAATTTACCCATGGGTTCTCTCTCAATATAAGAGAGCCTTGGTATCATGGAGTAAACAGATAACTCTTTTCCACCAACATAATCTGCATTAAAACTCTTTGGAAAGTTTGTTGTCCTCTTCAAGTTTGATGCGAGCATAATGACGGATTAGTCTCATGGAGATCGGTGATTTTCCAGTCTATCGCCTAGCGGTTCCTTTGTAGAACCACGAGTAGATGAGATTCATGTTCCTAAGTCAGCTGGGAATTGATGATTACAGGAAGCATGTTTTGTGCGTCCGCAAGAAAGGTATATTTCATATTTGCTGGAAGTTGCTTGAGCTCTGGTGGGGTCTGAATCTTCGGTGGTAACTTCTGCGACTGTGCAGGGCATTGGTGTTGTCAAATCTTTCAACTGTACACTAACCACCATAGACATTGCAAGATCTGAATATAAAGATGCACAAAAAGTTTCAATAATAGAATCTTGTTCGTAAAAATCTTCGATGATCTATTTTGCCTCTGTTAAGGATAGGTGGTCATCAATGAGCTCTTCTAGCACATCAGCAAAAATCTCTTCATCTAAGACAGAAGAGAATTCGACTGTGTTATCCACTCCTTCCTCGGCTGAGAGGAATTCGTGGGTCTCGATGTCGTCCATGAACATGTTTGCATCTATGATCTCTGCAAGGAAGTCATAGTCTTCTTTCTATTCTAAAGGCACACTCGCAATTGATGCAGAATCTGTCAGTTTGGGCATATGTCTAAATTGGCACCTTGTCGGTGTTGGAGCGAAAGGTGATTTGTCAGTTGTCGTGGTCCACTACTGCTTCGGTTGTTTGAAGGAACGACCGTCCAAGTATTATCGAGGTATGTAGAAGAGGAGCTGAAGTGTCCATATGCAATACAATGAAGTCCACAGGGAACTGCATTCCCTGAATGGTAATGATGACATCCTCCAAAATTTCTCGGGATTGCTTGTTTGAAGTGTCTACGAACTGTAGAATCATCCTTGTATATTTGAGCGGCCCTAACCCAAACTCCTTCAGCAGTAAAGAATCAAATTAATTGATGATTCTTTGTCAACAAGAGTTCGGTCAAACCCTTGATCAAACATATGACATCAAATAAGAGGCGCTTCCAAGTCTTTCTTCTTATTCGGGAGATTGCTGACAGCATTTACAGTCATTGCGGTAAGAATGTGATTCACATTTCTCTGTCTGGCTCGGCACGGTTGTTTATTCGAAGTGCATGCCTCCTTCAATCCTTTTTTAATGTTTAGCATATACTTAATGGCATGTAGCAAAGGCATCTCAATAACAAGATTCTGAATTGTTTGCACAACATCTAGATCCGACAAGGTATTTTTCAATTTTTAAAATTTTTGGATTTTTGTAAAGCGACTAGAAAAGGAATATTTACATAACCAAATGCAGAAATAGAGCTCTTATTTACATCAAAATTTGTACCCATATCATTATGTATAACTGGATGACAAAAAATAGTATCTTCATTCCTGTGAGGCGGGCATCCAAAAATAGCAGGCGGGACTCCATCGGTTAGCTCTGGAACGACTGCAGGTGTTGACCTCTCCGTTGCTGGCTGGATGGTGCTTCGGTTGCTGCTCTCTTTTTTGTGCTTTTGATTTTTTTTCATTTTTTTGAATTTTTGTTGGTGCTTCTCCTTCCTCACTTCCTCACTGGGCCCAGTTGTTGCTTCGGTTAGTACAGAAGAAGATGATGACTCGCCCTTGGAAGATTTGTTCTTTCCCTTCATTGTTGTAGAAGGTTGCAATGTCCTATTGTTACTGAAAGTAACAGCATTAGATAAAAGCATATCATGAGTATTTGACTCTGTGAGTTTGGATGGGACATCAACATCACAAACTACCTGCTCTCGCTTTCTGAAATGATTGGGATTTGCCTTTACCTGCGTCGGAATGGTGGTCTTGGTAGCGGTGAGGTCATCTAGCTTCTGACTCATATCTACTAGGCTCTTTACTAGCTGAGTCAAGTACTTCAAGGCGAGGTTCACGGGTGTAGCTTCGAATGATTCAAAGTGTTGAGCACGTTGAGACTCGAAATGGTGTATAGGCCGATGGTAGGAATGTTGAGAATATTGGAGAGAAGACTAGTATTGTTGATGCTGAGGAGGGGGATGTTGATATGGCACAATTGAATACTGATGGTACGGTTGATTTTGACAGTATTGCGGTTGTTGGAACTGATTTTATCTTCAGCCATGCTGATATGGCTGAGATTGTTGGTTCCCTTGAACAAATCTCCCGCCTTATTGCTGAGGGAATGGACGAGAATTACGCAAACACGAACTGGTAGGTGCAGATTTTGCTTACCAGCAGCTCCAATTGCTTGGTAATTTGATCCAATTTGTCTAGATTTTGGGTCCTCTTTGATCACAACGAGCTTCTCAAGGTCCTGTGACTATCCACCTTGGACAGGTGGCTCCCTATGATGATCAAATTAGAGCTCTCATTGATGTCCGACTCGTGCGAAGCAGCCATATATACTGGCTTCTGGTGAATCTGTGGCCGACACTAGTATGCTCAAGACGACGATAAGGCAGCTTTTTCTATCATTTCTTCAAAAATTTACCACATGACATCCTCATCTTTGTTAAAATGAGATCCGTCATAAGCAGCATCGACGAGCTTATAACTTTCAATGATAACTCCCCCAAAAAAGTGGTGGACCAAGCTGGTCCACAGAATATCGTGGTGGGGATACTTCTCTTGCAAATCAGTAAACCTCTCCCGGGCCTCGTGAATGGACTCGTGGATGGCTTGGGTGGAGTTGGCAATACGGATACGCATCTAATTCAGCCACCCGAGACCGTAGAACTTGCGCATGAAAGCAGACTGAGCTCCTCCCAGGTAGAGACGACTTTCCCCAAATAATTGATCCTGTGAAGCGCTTTGTCGTGAAGGTTGAATGGGAATGCCGTCATTTTGGCTACACCTTACAGGATGTTAGGTAGTGAGTGGTTCCGCAGATGCGCCCAAACTGTTGGAGATGGATGTATGGTTTTTTTTGACGCTCAAAAAAAGGGGGATACACTCAACGGTGTTCACCCCAATATATTAAAAACAAAACGTAAAGAGAATTTACAAAGGAGTTAAAAGAGTCAAGCAAACAAAAAAAAAGAAGACCCGAAGGGGTACCCGGTTCAAACACCCCCCCGCCAAAACATAATCCAAGCCTACCCAGTACCCCAGTAATGTTTTCCTGTAAAATCGCAGGTCCGTAAAGAGGGCCTCATTCCTCCCCAGCCAAATGCTCCACAACCTCGCCAACGGATCCAGCAAAGACTTCCTTTCCCTGCCCCTGCAGCTCACCAAGCTCTCGCAGAAAGCAGAAATGGACACGGAATTGATCCAGTCAAGATCAGCCCAAAGATCACGAACTAGCCCGCAATCGAAGAATAGGTGATTGATGGTTTCCGGCTCAGCACCGCGCCCGCAGTTCGGCCCAACATTGGGAAATAAATTTGCACATCGGTCACGAGTCAAGAGTCTCCCCCTGCGAAGAAGCCAAAGGAAAATGCCAATGCGTTGTGGAAGCTTCAGCCCCCAAATGAATCTGCAATCACGCACAAGAATAACGTCGTCCACCTGATTGCTAGGAACGAGAGCATCGTGCGCCTTCCTCGTGGAGAAAGAACCATCCTTCCACGCCCAGTGGTCCCTGCCATCATTGGGTTGAATAACGTCCGTAAGCAATCCCATCAAAGAAAGTAGATCGTCCAGCCGCTGCTCCGAAAGGTTCGCAGTAATCCGAGGACACCAGCAGTCGTCCTCCCAGCACGATGCCACCGAAGCCTCCTTATCTTCCACCAAAGAAAACAAACGCGGGAATGTATCCTTGAAAGCACCCTTCCGGACCGGTCATCGGTCCAGAAGCGAAAGGAGGTCCCCTTGCCCAACACAGGTTTAAAAAGGAAGCGGTTACGAGTAAAAACATTCAACACCCCACGCCAAAAAGGAGATAGGTGGCCGAACGAGTTCCCCCGTGTGACGCTCATCAACTCCTCTCCCAGCAACTCCCGCAGAATATTAAGCATGAAGTTCTCCTCATTGCCCCAAACCCGAGAGGCCCACTTAAGCAGGAGGGTGTCATTAACCACGTCCATCCGCCTTACTCCCAAGCCCCCAACCCGTTTGGGCCGCGTTACATCACCCCACCCCACCAAATGAACCCCCCTTCTCCCCTCGCCCTTCCTACCCCATAAGAATCCCCGCATACACCTCTCCAAGCGCAGCCGAATTCCCTTAGGCATAACTCGAACCGAGAAGAAATATATTGGAATGGAGGATAGCACCGCTTTGAGGAGAACCAGCCGCCCCCTGGATAAAAGAGTCGCTCGCCACCCAGCCAGGCGAGCCTCCACCTTCTCCACCACCACCTTCCAATCGCGGAGCCGAACACGACCCACAGCCAGAGGCAGGCCGACGTAGTCGAAGGGGAGTCCACCGGAAGAAGAGCCCAAGAGCCGGTCACACTCCAAGACCTCCGCCTACGACATACCGAAGGGTACCACCTTAGACTTAGCCCCATTAATCAAGAGGCCCGATACCTCACTGAAGAGCTGTAGAGTAGTAGCCATACCGGATACCTCAGTGGGACCACCCTCGATAGACCACCCTCAATGGATGTATGGTTCTTCATTTGCATTCCCGTGGAAGGTGGGAAACAGAGCCAAGAGTGAGGCTTCAATTCAAAATGGGCATCGACATCAGGAATCCGATCCATTCTGACATCTGTCTGACACCGGGGTCGTAAGTCTCCATGAAAGTCAGCTTGGGTCGCCTTCCTCTTCGCTCATATGTCGGCCCTCCGCTAGCTCCATCTTCTCTGTCTTCCTCTTCTCCTCCTCGTGGTTGGTCTCTCCTTCTCCATTGATCATTCAGCATAACCTGAAAGATGACTTGGGCCAATACCTAGTTGGTGAGTTGTTGTTGGATTGCCTATATGGAGGCAAGGAAGTGAGCATTCACTGCATTCTAATCCGGCAGCTGGCATGTATGCGGTTGTGGATGCCGAGGTCCCTTTCCACTCGAAGCCATCTCTTTCTCTGAGTCTGAATCTGACAGAATATCTATCCCTAGATCGGGCTCTTGATCTGCACAAGGAATGATGCCCCGACCAATCTGTATTGAAGCACCAGATATGGAAAATCGTTTTGTATTAAGGTCAATACAAAATTTCATTAAGGATTTAAAGGTGTATGGAATGAAATCAATTTCCATCGAAAATGGGCAGATTTCGGGACAAAAGTGATCCCGATTTATTGAAGAAAGCGGGGAGTCTGGAGAGCGGTTTGCGGAGTCCGAACCATGATCTCAGGTTTCGTCTCGAATTATTGGAGAGGTCGACCGCATGGAATCGATGTTAGTGTCGACAGAGTCTCGATTAAGCCATCCATGTGTCGCCATCTTAAGGATAAAAAAGGAAGATCCATAATGGATTAATGAAATGGAGGTCAATAAGAAATAAAAAAAAGTACAAAATAGTAGAAATGCTTGAAGCGAGCAGAGGTCAAATGAGAATAAAAGAAGAGAAAATGAAAAAGTAAAATTTGCACAAGTGTGTGGGACTTGATCTTTGACTTTAATCTAAATCAAACAAACACCATACTTGTGGATTCACTAACTCAACCCAAGTGAAGCCATAAGAGTTCAGCTTTATCTTTTCAATTTTATAGTTGTTTTGAAGGCAAATCTTATAACAAGTCCTAGTGAGGGCTATCCCTGTAGGAGTGTGTGTACTGTCGGGAAAGTACATTGTACTTCTTACACCTCCCTTATAATATATCTGCACAGTTTGAGATCCTTGATCTCATGCTCGGGCGGCTACTCAGTCAAAGAAATAGAGAAAGGAAATCAATAGGTGAAACTAATACTTCCCTCGCAAGCGAGGTACTCGGTCGCAGGACAATGAGACAGACACCCTCGTGAAGGCATGGCCTATGATCAATACTTCGGACTAAGAAGGATGCTCCACACAAGGCGGAAACACTGTTGTCTACAAGGACCTTCTCGCCCACGTACAACAGAAGCGTCAATGCTTCGTCAACCTATGTGATAATCAAGGTTGTCAGATTGAGTTTTGGCTCTAATCCTTATGGGGTCGCGCCTCACTGAGTCTGAATAGTACCTGAAAGCATTGAGGGCTTTATGAACCCAAAATAAAGATGTTCATTAAGATTTTTAATTAAGGCCAAAGTTTTATTAGCAAAACCTTGTTTTAATATTTTGATTTTCAATTTTTAAGAATTTTTCAAGCAAACCGGCTAACGATTTTTTTTATTTTCTTTTGATTCCAAAATGTGATATAAAAAAGAGAAAGTGGAAAAGCAATGCAAGTGGAAATCTCACTCTCATGTCAAATGATGCATACAAAGTAAGAAGACTCACAGTACTTCCCAGCACTCTCTATGCGGGATGCAAGGCAAAATATATAGACCCTATAATAAATGAATGGTATGCAAAGACATAAAGCATCCTCAACAAGAATTGCTATTATCGGGAAGAACAAGATGCTAATAAATTAAAAATGGATCCAAGTATCTGGTCTTG
The DNA here is from genome assembly GCA_037367405.1 of Ottelia alismoides. Classification (NCBI taxonomy): domain Eukaryota; kingdom Viridiplantae; phylum Streptophyta; class Magnoliopsida; order Alismatales; family Hydrocharitaceae; genus Ottelia; species Ottelia alismoides. The sequence continues at coordinate 63,735 of JAZKJV010006978.1, read as the reverse complement.
AAGAGTCCTCAGTGCCCGCCACAACGAGTGCTACAAGCACCTTGTGGAGTCTCTCACGTCTCGCAATTCCAAATCCAAGTAATTTGCAATTAATAATTTGACTAATTCCAAATGAAAGAGACTATACGTGCATGCTTCTATAAGGTTTTGGACCTACCTTTCCGAATCAAACAATCTTAAATATAGAGGCTCGATCACATAAAACAAATGAAAAGAAAGGTGGAAACTCAAAACACGTGAAACAAAATAAAATAAAAGTGACGAAATGCGAAAAACCAGACGAGGCCCCCAGGTGAACAAAGACCCGAGCACTGGACCTCGTTAAGTAGAAGTGTACAAGTCCAAGTTATTACAAATAATATTACAAAGATAAAATAAAAATCACTCTCCTCGCAAAATAAAACAAAAAAATATCTAAGTGTGTTGCTCTTCTCCTTCTCTCTTTCATTCTCTCTCATGCTCTCCCCTATTTGACTCACAAGTAGAAGAGCCAACCTCCTCGTGGCTCGGGTGCGTCCATCTCCTAAGAAGCGATCGTCGCCATGTGATCCCTCGCAAGAAAGGCCAATAAAGACAAGTGGGTCAGAACAGGTCAAATAATTATCAAAAATAAATAATCAGAAAATAAGATAAAAAATAATGTGCAAGTTATGTACAAGATTCATTTGATATCTGTTGTTCCCCTTCAACAGCGTCATTTGTAATAGCGAAGAATCGGAGGAGAGAGTCGTACAATCTCACAAGGCGAGATCGAAGTCGCTGAAGTGACATCTCGCAAAGATCTCAGCTAAATTCAACAATCAACCCACAAGAGAGAATCATCAAGCAATGCAAGCAAAATGTGGATCAAAAATTATTAAAAACCCAACAATGTACGTGTACAGTGGACAAGCAGGTAGGGTATCGAACATAGGGAACAAAGGACGTAGCAATGTATATTATTTAGAAATGAATAATAAAAGTCCTTTTATGTATAAGATGCACAATTTAAATCAGTGTGTTAAATTTTTTAATTTAATAATATGTAATAATATATAAATATGTATATAAGGAAATATATAAAGGGGTTGATGGGGCTGCCCCGCCCCATTTTTGGGCAAATTTTTTATTTTTTTTGAAAAATATCGTCATGTAAATTCATTCCTATATCCCTCCTATATGCCATTCGAATTTCGTCAGAAACAGAGACCCCTACGGCCTCCATCCAGACAGGGTCGATTTAAAAAATCCTGCGACCGTTAAAAAAATGATGTCTGGATGGAGGCCGTAGAAGTCTCTGTTTCTGACGAAATTTAAATGACATATAGGAGGGATATAGAGATGAATATACATGGTGATATTTTTCCAAAAAAATAAAAAAATTGCCAAAAATGGGGTGAGGGCAGCCATGTTGGCAGCCCCAGGGGACAGCCCCACTTTTCCCATATATAAAGGTATATAAAGCAATATATAATATAAGTAATATATATAGAACATAAATAATAAATCTACAAAATAGGAAGATGTCCAAAAGAATGGTTCTTTTTATTTTTTTAAAGGTTCTAAATTATATTTATAGTATTTATAATAATCAATAATAATATATATACTATATATAATAAGGGTTTAATGTAGTTGCCCCTAAGGGGGAGCTAACTTGGCTCCCCCTGCCCCATTTTCCCCATTTTTTATTTTTTTTTTTGAAAATTTCTTTCGTGAATTTTCATCACTATATCCCTATATTATGCCATTAAAATTTCGTGCGAAACAGAGACTCCTATGGCCTCCATCCAGACAATCATTTTTTAACGGTAACAGAATTGCTAAAAAAGACCCCGTCTGGATGGAGGCCGTAGGAGTCTCTGTTTCGCATGAAATTTTAATAGCATAATATAGGGATACATTGATAAAAATCTACGGAAGAAATTTTAAAAAAAATAAATAAAATGGGGAAAATTGGGCGGGGGAAGCCAAGTTAGCTCCCCTCAAGGGGGCAGCCCCATTTTACCCATATAATAATATATTGGTCTATATACGCAATATAGGGTAGTATAATTATTAATATAGATAAATAAAGACACAATTTTCAAAATAAAATATTTTTAGGTTTTCAAAATATTTCCCTATTTTTGTGAATTTTTGTAAATTTATGGCATTTTTAAAAACATAAATAAGGAAAAACATGAACTTTTTAAATAGGTCGAATTGATTTGAGATTTCAAAATAGTAAAATGAGTCAAAATTTCTTAAAATCAATTTAATAGATAGGAATATGTAAATATAAAAATATAAGCAAAAAACTTTTTTGGATTTTTTAGAAAATATTTTATAATATATTAAGGTTAGCAAGGGTCTGTTAACTTTATGGGTTTCTTTTGAGATTTTTTATGATTTTTGGTCTGAGTGAATGAAATAGGATAACAAACCGTGTGTAATTTTTTGGAATTTTTAGAAAAATATTCATACTTTTTTGTATTTTTTAAGTCAAACAGGTAATAAAATAGCTCTATTTGATTTTTAATAAATAATAAATGCATGCAAAATGGCCAAGAAAATATGTAACGTGAACAGGCAACAAATCATGCACTTACACCTATTTTTGCAAATTGTTTAGAGCACAAGAGCTATTTTTACTAAAAAGAAATATAAAGATAAAAACAAATCAAGTTGGCCCAGGTATATTTGCAAATAAAATATATTCCAGGGGCTCACATACAAAATAACCAGAAAGTTTACACCGTAACTTGATTTTTAAGTACTAAATAATAAATACAAAAGTTGCAAAGGTACATTTGCAAAATGTCCACTCATGTGGGGGTCCACGTAGGTGACATGGCACTGCCCTAAGTGCAAAATCACTGAAGTGTGAGGGCATATATGCAAATAGTCCACAAAGTTTTGTACTTAATTAAATAATTACATAACCTTTTACAAAAATAAAAAGATGGGTCTATGTAAATTACCCCACTTTAGTTGCTTCAATCTGCCCGCTCTTTGCACGCCACGTGGACGATCCGATGCTCTTGGATGAGTACCCCCTTTGAACAAAATTGACAATCCGGATTAGAACTGGATCGTATTCTTGATCGGACGGTCTGGAAGGGGTCTCCATGAACTCCAGAAGAACACAAGTCCGACGAACTTCGAGCAACCATATCTCCTTGCTCCGACGACTGATCTTGGCTCCAACAGGTGGTACAGCTTCCTGGAGCTCCTCTGCATGTGTTCGTGCCTTCAGATGCGCTCGATGGTGTTCAACGTAGGATCTAGAGGTGATTCGAGTCTGAGGTGACCTGGAGGTACTCCAGGTCTGATTCCTAGCTCCAGATGGCTCCTCAGTGGGTTTGACCTGCACCAAAAGATTCTGGGGCTCGATGGCTATAACCTCGACCCTTGGATGAAGCTGAAGCGCACGGTGAATGAAGTGGCGATAGTGATCCGGTGAAGGGCGACGGATGGAGCCTCGACTCCTAGATCCACGATGGATCTAGGGTAGAATTATTGAGCGATCAACGGAGAAAGTGAAGGGGGTTCGAATGAGATGAAAATTGAGGTGGATTAATCGTAGCATCAAGATGAATTGGCCTGGAGCTCGAGCTCCAGGCAATTTGGGCATTCTCAAAATTAAGGTTAAAAACTTGATAACAGCTAAAATTAAATGTGAGAATTAAAACTAGAAGCAAAGATATACCTAGGATAGGACGGACGGACCTCAACTTGGTCGATAAGCCAAGGAAGCGGAACCAGTCGGCGGTGTGATGCAGCGTGGGCCCCAAACATAGGGCCAAATATTTATTTATTTTTAATTATCAATTTTATTTACATTTTTAAGTTGTCGTAATTGTCTAATTAAATAATTGAGATCGCCTGTGATCTCAACGTTTAATCGTAGAGTTAATTTTAGTCAAGAGTCTAATTAGGGTAATTAGAGGTCAATTTGAATTTTAAAATTTGTCAGAGTCCAATTAGGATAAGTTGGTTGTCAATTTTAATTAGTTTACTATTTTTGTAAACCCCATCTCTCCTATATAAAGAGATGGTAGTCCAATGTTTTTAGACAGTCAAGCATTAAGAAAATTTGAGATTTTATCTCTATCTCCTCTCCTTCTCCTTTCCTCACGCGATCTCCGCGGTTCTCCTCCTTCAACCCCTCGTTACCGACGAGTTCTTCTTCTCAATCCTTCCAATTTCTTCTTCTCAACCCTTCTATTTCTTTTACCAAAAAATCCACCACAAAAAAAATATTTTATTATCAACGTCGACGCCGGATCCCATTCCGCATCAATTAGTATCAGAGCATGGATATTGAATCGTTCCTACGATTCAACGATCCAGTTGCATATTGGCGTTTGAAGCTTGATCTCAACCGCATATCTCATGGGCCGCATGCGCGTTCGCGTCAACGGAAGTTCCAGAAACATCTCTTGTGAAGTCTCAAGGTGCAAGGATGGTTGGACGCTCTAATCGACGACGATTCAACAGCCAACGACCAAAATCAGATCTGTGCAACCGCTATTCCACCCGATTTCGAAGCAAAAAACGAAGAACACGATGTTGTGGAAGACGATTCACCCGCTGTCCAGGAGATTTCAGATCTGATGCTGCGAACGGAGTTGGTCCCATCACCCCCTCCGGCCACCCGCCCCCCTACCCTCCTCGTCTGGTCGTCCCCCCCCCAAACACCACCTCCAACACTCCTCGTATCCTCTGCGACGTCCACCACAGCCCCAGACCCCCCAGCGGCACCCACCAACCCCGCCGCACCTACAGCCCCGGTCAAACCCCCAGCACCGCCGGCTCCTCCCACTGCCCCACCACCACCTCTGCCCCCTCCCGCGCCCTCTGGCCCTCTTTCTACAACCACGGCAGCCCCATCCCCACCCCCAGACCCGCCAACTCTCACCCCAGCCTCCCCTCAGGCCTCGCCGCCATCGCCAGCCCGCTACGGCGCCACCCCCGCTACCGCCTCCCCTGACCGTGCCACTTCACCCCATCTCGCCACCCTCCCTCTTTCCTACCCCATCAGTGTCGTGCCCCTCCCCCTCCCACTCCGCATCCAGCGCCTGCACGCCATCACCCTGTTGGAAATGCGAGCCCACGGCGAGCCATTATACAATAAATGTTATTGCACATATCATTCCCTGATCTGAAATGAAGAATGAATAATTTGTATAATAGGTCCCTTAGTACATTTAGGGTTATGTACCATGGCCATCTTAATAATCATACAGCTGTTGATTCAACTGTTGAATCATAGAGGCTGGTGCTTGGATGAATATCTAAAGAGTTAGATTGAGGACTCATCAAGCACCGTCAAATGATTATTAAGAGATGATCTCCAGCCTGAGTAGGAGATGGCAATCCTATCTCTGAAGGCTGATATCTGACTGACCTCTTGATGCAGGTCCTCTGCATAGGAATAGAGATTCGGAGGTGTCAGATTAGTTAGGTCAAAGAGTTGACTTAACGAGATCGAGATAACCAAAGTCCTATATCATATGCTGTCATGATATAGGCACGCATCCTCTGACCGGAGACAGATGTGTTGCTATATGTCTAAGTATGTACATTTGGCAGACCAATAGGTTGATGACCTAATCAAGGTCTATACACCGACGTGCTGGTGTGCATATAAGGGCATATGAGTAATACGATCTCTCAAAGGGATCATACAGGTTCAGTTACTGAACTGGAAGACATGAGCTCACTCATGAGATATTGGGAAGAATCAAATTCCATGCGCATGGTCGTCTCGCTTTGGAAGCTTGACTGAATTTGTAGGTTTGATATATACTTTTAGTATATGATCAAGACCTAGGTATGATGTACACTTTTGGAAAGTGTATGATCGATACCAACTCCCAATGATCGAATGAGAAACTTACTGATAAAACCATGAAGTAGACAGTATAAAGTTGATCCGATACTTCGGGTTTAATCTGAGTCTTCCAGTATGCAGGATGTACAGGTATTGGGAATACCTGAGGGTGATTTGATCATAAACGGTTGTATAACCATGACGCTTCCATTCCTAGGGAGTGATGAAACGGGTCTGGATTTTAGTGACTCCTCTCAGTAGAGAAGTGATCTGATCTTGGTCCAAGTATTGGACATTGATCTGAATGTGATTCAGATACAATGAGAAGATTAGATTTACGGTCTTGATTTAATCAAGCATCTATGGGAGGCCCGCGATCTGGATTTGAGATATGATCTCAATATCCATGTCACTATACGTGGAACAATACAATCGCCCTGTCCTTATCTCCAAGTATCTGCGGAGAGATTGCATTATTCTTGAAGGGTTCAAGAATAATTCCATACGATCTAAGTAATGAAGAAATAATGATTAAATGTGATTTAATCATCTTGATGTGTGAAGAAATTATCCAACTTAATTAAATGTGATTTAATTAATGTGGATAAGAATAATGTGGATAGAAATATCCAATTATTCATAATATATTATAAATGTGATTTATAATGTATTAGAGAGAGCTAATTATAATTTATATGTGTTGATTAATTATTATGTGTATTGGATACACATTGTGTAATTAATTAACAATATGAATTATATGTTGTTTTGGGTTGTGAATATGATTCACAATTTTTTCCATGGCAAGATTGCAATATTCTCAAAGATAATTGTGAATTATTTTTGAAGAATAAAACCCAATAAATTTGTTGCAAATAAATAAGAGAGATTTCATGGAGATATGCAATCTCATGGATTTCCATGAGATTGCAATCTCCATGCAATCTCATGGACGGCACACCATTCCTATATGGAATGGGTGTGCGCCCACTTGGAAGGCACATGGAGATGAAATCTCCATGTGTCTTCTCTCCTTATTTGTTGGGTTGATTTAGGAATGAATTATATTTGATTTTGTCAAATATATTTTAACCTAAATTTGTTGCTTTTGACAACAACAATCTTGGCCATTGGATTGACATAAATCAATCTCACCCATTGATTTTATGTGTCCCATGGATTGAGATCCATGGATCCCAAAACCCTATAAATAGAGAGGCATTCTATGCTCTCTAAGGACTTGCAATATTGGAGCTCTCTCCCTCCCTCATTTCTTCATACACGCCAGCCCTCTCTCCCTCTCTTGTTGGTGGCCGTCCACCATACCCTAGAGGAGAGAACCGTCGTCGCCTTCGCCACCGCGCCGCCGCTTCGACGTTCTTCGGTTCTCCGTCTTCTTGGAGAGTTCCTCTCACGAAGGAGACGTTTGATCTCGTGCGACGAGATCAGGAGCAACCATGCTTGGATCATCTTCTTGGATTGCGAGGACAACGCGGTTCATCCCCGCGCTCGCAAGCGGTCTCGCCGACGATCGGACTTGAGACAGGAGGTCTCTTTCTTTAGAGACTTGATCAACCACGCTTCAAGAGGTATTGCATTATACTTGTTGTGGTTATAGATGAAACGATCTGAGAATGGTTCTCGGATCATGTGGTTTCATCGAATAAATTTTTTTAAATTCCGCTGCATCGAACAACTAGTACGACTAGTCGTTCTTCGTCGTATCCGATACGACGATCACGCTTCCGTGATGCGCTTGAGGATAATTTCCATATCCTTTACACCCTCCTCAGGATCCCCCTCCTCCTCCCGCTAACCGACCGCCCCTCCCTCGCCGCCCCGACGCCGCCATCGACTCCTGCGCCTCTACGAGACAGGTGCACTGCGCCTCCATGAGACAGGCGCGCTGCCCGTCGTCCTCCGCTCCTGGAGACCCCCACGTGCGGTAGCCTTTCAGCCCTCGCCGCCCCGACGCTGCCGTCGTTGAGTAGGCGCCGCCCTCAACCGCGTTGTATAGCGAGGAGCTTGGGCGAACCCTAACGGGTGAACCGAAGTTTGTGGGATGCGGATCCCAGGACTTGTGGGAATGGTTATTTAGGAGAAATTACAAAAGAAGCCCCATGAATACCCTATTTGCAGAAAAGCCAAAAGAAAAAAAAGAGTAAGGAACAATGAAGGGGTACGAAAATTGCACCCACACCCCTGGCGGCGGAAATATTTAAAAAAGAGGGTTGTAACTAGGAAATCAGAGGATCTTCCTTATCCAAATAGGACTAGGACCTTGGGTTTTCCCTATATAAGGACCCCATGACTCCATTCCTTGGACACAACTCCTCCCCTCCTCTCCTTGTGCCATTGCTTCACTATGGATTCTCCAAGGGCCGTATTTTCCATGCCTTATCAATTTTTCGGGCATCACAAGAAGGAGACGTCAATCAAGAAAACGCCGTCGTTCGCGCCGCACATGTTCTTCAACCACAACGGTCGCGTCATCCCCGCCCGCGTATGGACTCCGCCGTTCGCTCCACACCAATTCTTCCAGATGATAGATGAGCATGCTGATTCATCCGCCAAGCCTGCAGATCCAGCAATTCGTCGGGAGACGAATTTTTAAAGCGGAGGAGAGTTGATGCAGCGTGGGCCCCAAACATAGGGCCAAATATTTATTTATTTTTAATTGTCAATTTTATTTACGTTTTTAAGTTGTCGTAATTGTCTAATTAAATAATTGAGATCGCCTGTGATCTCAACGTTTAATCGTAGAGTTAATTTTGGTCAAGAGTCTAATTAGGGTAATTAGAGGTCAATTTGAATTTTAAAATTTGTCAGAGTCCAATTAGGATAAGTTGGTTGTCAATTTTAATCTTTGTTCATGAAAGCAGTCCGAGCGGCCGCATATGCGGCCGCATATGCCTAAGCGGCCTCCTCAGCGCACCGATTACCTGAAGCCCCGCTTTATGCGTCCTTTGCACATATATGGCCCGCATATGTAGGCTGTGCGGGCGCATATGCACTCTGTGCGCTCATTTAAGGTTCAGTTGGGTCATCGAATCGGGATCTTAAGATCCAGATCTTGTATTGTTTTGATTCTATATATTAAATTAGATTATGTAATACTATCTTTGATGACTTTGATATTTAGTTGTACTTTTTTGAGCTCTATATGAAAATCATTTTTCTCAGATCTTCTGTTGCACCACATTTATTCATAAATTCATTTTAGTTGTATTTACTTTTGTAGATATGTATTTATTTTTAAATAAAAAATAAAAAAACCGCTTAGAACCGCATATACCCCGCATATGCCCCGGCATACCGCTTAATCGCTATTCAGTGACCTGTCCTAACGCATACGCATACCGCTTTCCTGAACCTATATTTAAATTAGTTTACTATTTTTGTAAACCCCATCTCTCCTATATAAAGAGATGGTAGTCCAATGTTTTTAGACAGTCAAGTATTAAGAAAATTTGAGATTTTATCTCTATCTCCTCTCCTTCTCCTTTCCTCACGCGATCTCTGCGGTTCTCCTCCTTCAACCCCTCGTTACCGACGAGTTCTTCTTCTCAACCCTTCCAATTTCTTCTTCTCAACCCTTCTATTTCTTCTACCAAAAAATCCACCACAAAAAAATTATTTTATTATCAACGTCGACGCCGGATCCCATTCCGCATCACGGTGGCATCCGATGGTAATTGGACCTTGCTCCTCCGCTGCTACTCCTCGTTACAAAGCCTCCGTTCTTCAAGTTGTCAGCACAAGGAAAAGAATGGAGTGGCTCTGAGGAGCTAAGAGTGCCATAAGAGTGATCAAAATTGGAGGCGGAGCTGAAGTAGCAAAATTATAAACTGAAGGAGGGAGGTAGTTGCGAAGCATATGTTGATGAGTCAATGAAGATCAGTCAGATCTTTGATGTTCGCGGGAATTAGGGAGGTTCAATCTCCAGGAATCGAGCAGCATACCAAGGCAGATGATGATGAGATGATGGTCTCGAGCGGAAAAAAGGGAAAAGATGCGGGCTCCGACATATCCATAGCTCGAGGAAGAGAGAGTGGGGCAGTTGACCCCAAGTCAACGTGGGAAGGCTTCTGGTCGATTCACGTGGACCAACCAGAAAATTCCCTAGAGGAAATTCTTTGGAAATTCAAGAATAAATAATAAACGAATTATTTAATTTTTTTATTAAAACATAAAAACTGTTTGTAATTTAATGTAGTATTTTATACATATTTTTATTTATTTTTTCGAGGCTTTTATTATGAGTTACTATTTACAAACAAAATAAACACATAAATACCTATATTTGTGTATTTTTAATTTAATTTTGTATTATACATTTTATTGTTTTATACAAGTATTTTATATATTTTTTATTTATTTTAATACACATTCAGGTATTTTTATTGTTTTTTCTGAGTTTATATGTGCATCTAATTAATTGCATATATATACAAGCATATTTGGCCTATGTATTTAAATGTGTTATTTATGTTGATTTTGTTTTGATGGTTTTATTTTATTTTAATTATGTAAATATGTTTTAAATAATATTTCAAATTTTATAACAAATAAAAGAATTTGAAAAATATAAAGAATGAATATATTGAATAAAATATACATGTATATTGCACAATAAGTGCCCAAAATCTAATTTTGCATCTTAACTCTAAATTGAATGAAACTACCTTCATTAAATAGCTTAATAAAAGTTATATACAAATAAAGGAGATTTTGGTCCATTTTGATACAGTATAGAGAAGATACAGGTCTGTAAAGTTTTTATTTTGAGTTTTTATGTTGAGTGTCCTGAGCACAGTGTGCATTATTTTTCGATGAACTCAATTTTGTATTTTTCTTTGCATTTTTATCTACAATATTCGTATTGAGGGTTTTATTATTTGAGGTGTAAAAATAATAAAATAAAATAGGTGTCAAAAGGTAATTATAGATGAATTAAAAATTAGAGTTTTTCTGTCTTTTCTGTACAAGTCATCTGCCCTATATCTCCTTACTTTATTCCTTGTCGACCAATTCATCATGAATGGGTCTCAAGGTCTAGGGTCACTCAACATCTATGGTGTTTCATTTCTTCTTCTTTTCTTCCTTTACTCTTCAATTTTGGAATTAAATACATTAAATAAAATAGTATTTTATACAGTATTTTATACCAATTACATAGTGTTTATTTTGACAAATTAATGATATATGCATGCATTTAGCTAGGGATTTAAGGCCAAAAGTTGATGAAATGGAGATTCGTCGGTAGGCGGATTGGTTGATCGTTGCAACAAGCTATGTTTTTTCTTTTTTAATTTTTTTTATAAACTTAATCTAAGATTTTTGATGGTTGATTGAAATTTGATTATTTCTTTTGTTTCATTGTAATGATAGTATTGGTAAATATATGGGAATATGTATAAAAATATTTATATGTTCAAAATAACTAAATAATACAAAATCGACTAAAGTCTAACTAAGTCCAATTAGTCTCATGATTGTCGATCAGTAAGTAATCCAGTTGACCGAGTACTAACTACAGACTTTTGCATTATTGGTTATCGATTACCCATGGGTCAACCCATATCTCTCCCCTACCTTCATTCTCTCCAATTCCTTTTCATCGTCCTATACGCTATCTTTGTCCAATCAATGTCGCATCGGGCAGTGCTCTTTCCGCCACCACCTCCAATGCTTCAGAAGACGCCCCAACCCTCCCCGTCAACATTGATGCAGCAATGCGCAACATCAGTGATAAGTTGTAGATCGCCAGCACCATATCCCACTTTGCCTCCCACAATCGCATATGCATTGCATCTTCCAAAAATACCACAATGCCCAAAGTCATCCCTACAATTTCCTTCATTACATCCAAAACCATCAAGCTGAAGAATCTCGTGATTATTGTTTGTGCTACCATGTCCATGCATAAGGATCCGACCGGCCATCATGTTATGCTTGATGTATTAAACTTGTTAATGTTTTTTTGATGAAGTGAAAGATATACCTGAAATAGCGGATTGCTAAATTTCATTAAGCGTGTGGTGGATGTTTGATAGATGCATCAAAAGTCAAATATTGTACAATTTGAATGATTAAGGCAACTAGTTGCATGCTTGCACCAATTCCTTGAGAAATAAAAACATCAATCTCTCATTCGCATTCCGATTCAACAATTTATGAGGATATTATTTCTTGCAAAGTTAATCTTGCAAGGGTCCTTGATTTTTTATTACATTAGTTACCTTGTTGTTTCCATTAATCCGGTACAACAATAATATATTATTTATGATTGCAACTACACTATATTCCTATTGGAATTGATATTCCATGGGTACCCAAAGGTACCCGTAACCAATTCACATCATCTACATACCCGTTAGAACTATGTACCCATAGGAACGAGTGGGATTGACACATGACTTGGTAATGACAGGTCGGGGCAAGTCATGATTGAATGGGTTGGGTACCTGACTTTTAAAAACTCTTAATTGCTAGCGAGAGCGAAGCTCTTGGTCCCATTTTGCAGCAAACATGGCCACATTAAGGAAATCTTTGGGCCACATGATTGATACAAAACTACATAGGTGGTCACCATTGATAATGTAAGCATCGAAATGATCAACATTCTAGGTTCAAACTTTAATGAGTTGTTATAAGGATTAGATGTTCCATGGTCTTTTATTTATGTACTACTACAACTTCGGGCATGCCCTCGCTCACTCTTATAATCATGTTGTTATCTAAACACTTGCAGCCTTGCAGATTTCATAGCATCTATTTTCACTTGTGTAGAGACAAGCCGATTCACCAAATTATAATGTCCCAACATGCGTGCTCTAAGAAACCTTAGTGTGTACATGCATGTATGTGTGTTTATGGGGGAGGCATGTGTTTGTATATACCTAGTGCATATTCAGCAAGGCCTTAAATGTCGGACTTTGGTTTCATTTTGATAAAACCTAAAAAGAAAATTCAGCGGAAATTTGGTGAAATGGTTGGAATATGGGGAAATTACTTAAAAGCTCATTTTTTTCAAAAATTAAGATTTCTACCATTCTTTAGTCGATAAGTGAGGTAGAAATACAGAATTTTTCATAATAATAAGATGTTAACGTGATATGTTATATTAAATTTCCCTCCAATATCTCTCAGTCATATATGCTGCTTAGAGCTAGAATCGGATTTGGAACCGAATTAGAAGCCATTAGTTTCACCATGAGAACATGTGACATGTGCAATTATAACATCGAAAAACATAGACCAACAAAGAGGACTAGCAAAGTGATCTTACCTAAGAAATTGTAGATCGAAATAATAGCTTAGAACTTGTATCTAATCAAAATACTTTTAATTTAGAAGATATTTAATTTTAGAAATAAAATAAAATTCACACATATACACACACGCAAACACACAAATTTTTATAACATGCATATCTAATAGTTGCATTGTAGAGCTTGCGATCATAAAATATATGTTATGCGAGATAAAAACAAATCAATTAATTCCAAGAAACTGCATAGCATTCATAAGCACGGTCTATATCCAACCTAATAGTAGGCAACTACTTACAGTCACAAGACTTGGAAGGTTGCTAACAACTTAGCATTGGCACAGCCACACCTATTCCTTGTAGTAAAAAGAAGCAGCAAGAAAGAGAGTCCGAAAAATGAGTAACTTTCTAGTGTCTTGTGAGATGAAATGAAGCAATGTAATGCACCAATATATAGAGCTCAAAAACTACCCAAAAGTGGCTGAAATTAAGTAAAAGCGTGGCCTAAGAGGCTCTGAGGTTGAATTTCGATGAAAGGTGACTAGATTCCTTTTTTTCGTTGTTTCATCCTAAATTTAGCCAAAAATTCCATCGAAATGGACCAAAATATATGTGAAATCTGAGAAAAGGAAATGTTATAGGGTATCAACCTCGGTCACATATCGAAATCAAATTTGAACAAATTTCAGTGCAATTTCTGTGAAATTTAAGGTCATGTTTAAGTGTATATGTATGGTATGTATGTGGATGTGTGTTTGTATGCAAATTTGTTAGGTAAAAAGATAGTAAGGCAATGAAAAGAACGTATATAATATTTAGACATAAATAATATATATCTGCATGTATGTTTGCATGCAGATTTTTTTAATTGATTGCAACTTTGGTGCTTCCACTCATGTTGAGGGAAATCCCTCATGATTATTATTACCACCGTTCTAAAACTTTTTTAGTTTCAAAGTTGCGAGAGGGTCACTGCATTGAATCATTGGTGAGACAAGTACTACAAGTCCTTGTCTTACCTTTGTTTAATATCCCATGATCTTGTAAGCTTGCACTAAAATTACTTTCTATTAGTCAAATTTCTAAAGATCTTGAAAAGGTCACCAAAGATCCTCAGTTATGTTTCATTGCCCTTGATCTCCTTCACCGAGAATCACTGTGATCAGATCACCAAAGCACTACCATCTTAGGACATCTGTTATGGATTCTATAGAATAGCCTCTTATGATCAAAAGCGGTCAAGGTTAACGAAAGAAGGATAAACCAATAAATCTAGTAAGGATCATGTTATGAGGCCATCAATGAGTTTAAAAATCCTCTTGGTTATTAAACAATTCAAAAGATTGAATTTGAAATGTTACTGAAAATTTAAGAAAACCGGATCCAGGATGGTGTTGAGAAAAACTCTTTATTCCATTCCAAAAGAAGGGAAGTTATCAGTCTTCAATAAAGACATTAAGCATATCGTCAGGTGAAGAACTTAAGAGAGCTCAAGTATCTGCCAAGTTTGCATGTGCAAAAGTACCAGCTTTCTTTGTAGAAATTGATGGAAACCCACGAAAAAAATCAAAAAGTGAATAAAAGATGCCCTTTAAATTGATGATTAAGCCTGACCTCAAACCCTATTTGGACAGGTAAAGTGCACATAGCGGACTGTAAACTTGCACATCTAACCAGAAAATTAAATTGAATAAGCATCGACAATCTACTTGAACATCCCTGCTTTAGCTGCTAATAAGCAGTCATATGAAGCAAACAAGAAGTGATTCTTCTAGAAGATGCAAAATTTGCCACAAATTTGTTGCATTTGGCCAGCATCCACACTTGCAAAGACACATTTCACATGACCTCGGGATACCTTCAATTCTACCATGCCAAACATAAATCCCAAAAACAATGCGACTTATACGTCAGAGAATACCATGATGTTCGATGCATGGCTTAGATAGTCCCCAACACCGTCCTCCCACAGCTCATATGGATGATTCTGTAACTGTGATTGCACCCACCTGCTCAAAAAAGAGATAAGGCGATATTACATTACAGCCAAGGTAAACCGCAAAGTTGCAAGGGGTTTCCGAGTCTCAGACAAATGAAGGCAGGAAACATGCTTCTTAGATGTGAAAATGATAGTTTCGTATGTGCCGCATGTAAGTTGTATATTCTGGGCAAAACAATAGAGATGAAGAACTTAGCTGTCAAAAGTGTTACAACAATATCGCTGTATCTACTTAAGGTACAAGTTTCTCTAGAGCACAGAGAAACAGAGCATAAATGGACACCCAAAACCTCCAAGAAAAAGAAAATTAAGGAGATTTGCAGAAGAAAGAACAAAACACGACAAGGAATCCCCCAGAGTTGTCATAACCCTATGCGCTGCCTATTTCTTTAACATTTGGCTGGTGAAGCATTTCGTAACTAAGAAGCTTGTAGTGACATGTCTTGTGATCGAGCATGGTTCTGAGACTGCAAGAATGTGACATAAGTAGCGAAAAAGTAGTTATTGGACCTCAATAATATGCTCAGAGCTCAACTAGAACGCCGACCACAGACCACACATTTCAAATGTTTGAAGTAAACACCAAGCTTGGCAACCCAGCACCAAACCACAACCTTCACTAAATAAATAAACCTTCAGACTATTAAAGGTCCCTCCAAAATCGCTAAAAGCAGATGCATTACCATATATAAAAATGGCAAAACCTTCTCCTACTTCAAGTAGGATCAGCTACACGGATTCTTGCTCAAATCCATGGCGAAAGATCCGACTAGTTTTACCTAGATGTTGGCTATCTAACGCAACTCCCATAAGGAGGGATTTGAACCTTGGTCTTTTCGGTGGTTGGCTCCTGAAGTACCACCAAACCATTGAAGTGCGTAATGCATTACCATCTATAAACTAATTAATTGCCCATTGGGATGACCAAATAAAAACCGAAACCCACTTATTCACCGAATCCATTGTTGAGTTTACTTTATTTCAAAGGAACTTTCTGTTTGATTTTTATAGTTTATGATTTTCATGTGTAAACCCACTTAAATGGTCTGGTGGTAGTGCAGTGTGCCTACCAACCAAAAGACCAAGGTTCAAATCCCCCCTTTGCGGGGGTTGCATTAGGAAGTCGACAGCCAACGTAAAAAATAGTCGAATTTTCAACATGGATTTGAGGAAGAATCCATGTAGCTTACCATACTTATAATGGGAGAAGGCTTCGCCATGATTTTCGTGTATAATTTTTTCCCTTGGTATGCCCTATATAAGATACCATAGGGTAGCTTGTTACCATCAATGTTTGAAAAAACACATCTCAAGGCGCTCAAGATGTACGCCTCAAGACAAGGCAAATCGTTTAAGACTCGGCGTGTACCTCTCGGGTTTGCATTGCAAGGAGGGTGGCTCGACTAGCCGAGGCGATCTAACTTTCTAAGGCACTCGAGGCAATGTGTTGGGCAGAGGGGTTACATTAGGCATTGGAGGTCTTATGTGAGCCATGTGCTCTGTACATGACACACAATTGCCCCAATAAATTGCATGCATACCTCCCTGCTTCCCAATCCTTGCAAAACCCTTCAACAACAAGGGCTCTCTATCTCTTCATAGTGGAAGAATAATAATATAAAAGAACAATTATTAGCTCTAATCCTAAAGAGGTTTATATATAGTGCACTAGTAATCCAAATAGGACTAGAAAATTGAATTTGTTTTTTTTAAGGGGGGGGGGGGAGGGGACACCCCCTAAGCTCATTGACCAAACGACGAGATCCCCATCTCGGATGCAAGTTTTGGTTGCCAACATTGGGAAAGGTTATAGAACAAGCTATGCAATGTTTCAGAATGAATAGTCGTGAGGATAAGGCATCTAAGCAAATGAAATGATTACTAGCCATTATAACTTATTGGTCTTGGGCACAATTGGGTCAATTAGCCACCTCCAAAATGCTTAAGCTCAAGTCGTTTAGTAGTAGTGCCCACTACTTATAGCTTATTATTACACTTTGTGATTACTAGATGTGGGACTTTGTTTGGGGAGCTACAATCTCCCCCCACTTATATATGCAACGTCCTTGTTACGATATGGTTGCTCACTTATTCCCAGTAACAATGGTGGTTACACGCTTTGGGTTCCTCCTAACATTTTGGTGGAGGTGATTCCCCCTCTATGTAGTCTTTCCACTATTTGAGGGAACTTGGTATGATACCATTTTGTCAATGTAAAGGAGATGATGAATTATTGTGTTTATTCCATGAATTTAGGATTTTTTATATAAAGAGAAACCCTAGAGGGCAAAACGGGAGAATTACATATAAGACCTCGAAGGGTTACAAGACTCAAATAAAATAGAAATACAATAACTCTAATACTCCCTTCAAGTTGGAGCATATCTGTCGATCATACCCAACTTGAAAATCAAACACGAGAAGCGTTTCTTCGCAGTGCCTTCATAAAGATGTCTGCAGGCTGAAGTTTAGTGGAGATGTGTGGAGTAATGATCCTTCTTCCTCATATTCTATCACCAATGAAGTGACAGTCAAGCTCAATATGCTTGGTTTGCTCATGGAATACATGATTGGTGGCGATGTACGTAGCAGATTTTTTGTCACGGTATAAAAGTGCGGGAGTAGCAACTGAATGTCCAACTTCTTATGCAAGAGGAGTAGTAGTCCTCAAAGTTTGATAGGTGAAGATAGTAGGAGAGAGATGGACAGCACGATGAGGTCTGGAGCGAATGGAGTAGAGCAACTGGGAGTGAGAACGGGGCAAGATTGGTGAGCAGAGGGCCTCTAATAATCGTGAGGGCGACAATGGTATCCAAGAAGATGTTGTCAAGGGCCCATATGATGTGGTCATGGAGGAGTTGGCTGGGAGGGTCCTTGGAGCACATTACGCAAGCAATCAAGCAATTCGAACCACGTGGGGAAGAGAAGTCATGGTGCTTCAGGTGCAGAGTGTCGGACCATTTTTCTAAGGTTTGCATGGCAACATAACACATGCTTCCGATGTGATCGGTCGGGTCATCGGAGACAGGAATGCGCAGGAGAAGGCAATGGTTGAAGAAAAACACCTCGGGCATGGTTCGTTTTGACAAGGAGGTGGTCTCTTTGCTGTGTCGGTTGTCGAAGGAGGCAGAGCTTGACCGCCCTTTGGATGGCACAATCGTGGGGGCGGGGAAGGTGGAGGATTTAAAGAGGTTTCAAAAGAGGTTGGGGTTGGTGAAAGGAGTTGATATCTGCATTGACTCCTTGTGGTTGTCGAGCTTAAAAGAGAAAATATGTTCACATGTCCTGCAAGACTTTTCAGGATAAAGCGAAAATCCTTCCCATGAAAGGCAGGAAGCCTTCCACCCAAGTAGCTTCTCCCCGTGAAAGGCATGAACCCGGGTGCAGCGAGCAAAGGTGCTTTTCAACCCTTAGAAGAAGACCTGAGTTTTCTAATCGAGTCTCCTCTTCGACTCGTAACTAGTGGGATTCTAAGATGCTCATGACGTTGGAACTTTGCTTCTACCGTCAAAGAGTTGCCCGTTGAAGCATGATCTCAGCTACGTTTGACTTGCAGTGGAGGAAGAGGGTCTTAGGGTTTCCGCCCCTAAACCAAGGGAGCAAGCAAAGTTGTCAACACGAGCGGGGGGTGAAGGACCCTCTGTACCTGAGAGAGCGGAAAGTGCGGAGGAACCTTTAATTACCCCATTGGTTTCCTTTCGTGGAGCAGGTTGTTTTGGGGCTTGAAAAGGTGGTTGCTATTGCCCTACCAGAGTTCTCTTCATCCTTATTTGGTGAAGAAGAGGCAATGGGGGAAAATGAAGAGGTATCGACCTCGAAAATGCCCAGGAAAGGCTTGATGTGTTAGTGCTTTCTGTTTCAAAGAAAAATCACAAGTGGTGACTGCAGCGGGTGTGGCCGTAGCATCGTGTCAAAGTTTGTTGCTTTAATGAAGACGATAACTTGGAATGTGAGAGGTCTGGGTGACCCAAAGAAGATGGGTTCAGTTGGAGCTCTTCCAAGAGATTGGTATTGTGATGTGGTTTTGTTGCAAGAGATAAATCTTCATCATGTCCGTGCAATGTCTGGAAGTCATTGGGTGCAGCCTCTGTGTCAGAATACAGGATAATTGATGCTACCGTAGTGCTACAGAGTTGGTTGTGACCTGGAAAGGCTCACTATTCTCTCTTCTCTCAGAGCTGAAGGGTATATTTTTTGATGATTTTATTGAAGAACTTAAGGTCTGGGTCAAGTATGGTTGTCTCTTGTGTCTATGGCCCTTGCTTACCTACTCAAAGAGCTAAGTTGTGAATAATCTCCGAAAAGCAAGTTCTTACCTAGGCGTAGCTTGGTTGGTTGGAAGGGACTTCAATGTCACCCTCCTTTCGTCCGATCACCCTAGACTACGACGGAGACAGGACCCTGGTTCGGTATATCTAACAAAGCCGATTGATGGATTGGAGCTCGAGGTGTTAGATGCTTCGAATACAAAGTATACTTGAAGGAATTCCAGATCGCGATCTCGTCTTGATCATTTTCTGGTGTCACATGAACTGCATGAGGAGCTCCCACTCTCCACAATTCCGATAAGGACTCGTACCAGGTCGGATCACACTCCCTTGGTATGAAACTCTGGTGGAGATATGATTCAACAACAACAACAAAGCCTTTTCCCACAATAAATAGGGTCAGCTACATGGATTCTTCGCCTCCATTCAAATCTATCTTGGGCCAATCCCGGGCATATATCCAAAAAACTAAGATCCCTTCGTATAGTCTCTTTCCAAAACTTCTTAGGTCGTCCTCGCTCTCTCTTAGCCGGCTCAACATCCCAACACTCGCATCTCCTAACTGGTGCATCAGTTGATCTTCTTAGCAAATGATCAAGCCATCTTAAGCGGTTTTCTCACATCTTATCCTCGATCGGAATTACACCAACTTTCTTTCTGATTGCATCATTCCGAATCCGATCTTTACGTGTGTGTCCACACATCCACCTTAGCATTTTCATTTCTACTACAGTCATTCTCTGCACATGTCTATGGTACACAGGGCAACATTCAGAACTATAGAGCATGGCAGGTCTCACGGCTGCTTTGTAAAACTTTCCTTTAATTTTGAAATGAATTTTCTTATCACAGAGAACAGCAAAGGCTCCTCTCCACTTTAACTAGCCTGCATTTATTCTATTAGTAACATCTCCATCAATTTCCCAATCATGTTGCAAAATATATCCCAGATATCTTTTTTTTTGAAAGGAAATATATCCCAGATATCTAAAAGAATCTCTCTTCCGAATGTTATCGTCACCAATTTTCACATCGATTCCTTCGCCATTGCTTCCATCAAAGGTGCACTCCATATATTCCGTCGTAGCCCTACTTATACGAAATCCTTTAGTCTCCAACTCATGTCTCCAGACCTCAAGCTTCTCATTTACTCCATCTTTAGTCTCGTCAATCAGCACAATATCATCAGCAAATAATATGCACCAAGGTAACTCATCTTGAATGTGACTTGTCAACTCGTCCATAATCAAAGTAAAAAGAAATGGACTCAAAGCTAAACCTTGATGTAAACCAATGTTGGTGTCAAACTACTAGTTTTCCCAGCGGGTCCTTACACAAGATAAAACCCTACCATACATGTCCTTTATGAGGTTAATGTATAGGACAGGTACTTGTCTCTTCTCCAAAACTCTCCACGATATCTCTCGTGGGACAGAATCATGAGCCTTCTCCAAATCAATAAAGATCATATGGAGGTTCTTCCTTTTAGCTATATAACTCTCCATTGTTCTCAACAAATGGATGGATTCAACAAATGGATGAATCCGAATTGATTTTCTTTTACGTTGGAAACTTGCCTCAACCTTCTTTCGATCACACGTTTCCAAATTTTCATAGTGTGACTCATTAGCTTGATACCTCTGTAATTCCCAAGATTTTTTCATATTCGAATGAGTGGCTCCAAGAAGAGAATTTCAGCGATCTAGTGTCCAATCACTGGGCTTCCACGATGTCTTTCGAGTCTGCAATCGCTTGTATGGCACGGAGGCTGATTTCCCTTCATGTCGGGCTCTATATGTTCAAGAAGGAAGTTAGAGGCGAGAAGAGCATGTCGAGTTGAGGTAGAAACGGAGATCCACAGACTTGATGGGATAGAGGATGTCAGAGATCTTACAGTGGAGGAGTTTGGAGAAAGAAAGGCGACGCGGAGTATTGTCACGTCAGAAGATAAGAAGAGAGTTCCGTATTTGAGGCAGTAATCGCAGCAATCTTGGTTTAAGGAGGGGGATGTTGATACAGCCTACTTCCATAGAGTGGCTAGCGAAAGACATCAGCACAATTTGATTAGAGCTATCATAGTGAACGGCACAAGAGTAGAGGGAGATTGTGATATAGAATGAGGTGTTGCTGACCATTTCTCAGAGTTCCTCTAAACGATCGGAGGGAAGGACTTGGAGGTGGACAGGCTTGGGAGCTATCTAACTTTCCTAGCAACATGCATATAGTTTGATTTTGTTTTTCACAGAAGACGAGGTGAATGTAGATGTTTGGAGTTTAAATGTGGATGGCGCATCTGAACCTGATGGATTTCATGTTTTCTTCTTCAAGGAATTTCGGTTAATCGTTGGGAAAGAGGTTGATGTAGTGGTGGAATTTGCAGATGGTAATGCAGGTTTGGAGAGGATCTACAGTGGCATAATCTTCTCACTTCTAAAAAAGGATGTGGATGTGCATATTGGGGATTTTTACCTGATTGCTCTACACAATGCTCTTTATCGGAGGTGCTGGCAAATAAACTGAGCAAAGTTTTGGATTATATTATCTCTCCGCTGCAATCAGCTTTAATTTCTGGAAGACAAATTGGTGACAGCCTAGCAATGGCCGTGAAGATCATCGCGGACTGGAATAGGCACACAGTCAGGGAGTGATGTGGAAAGTGGGCTTCTCCAAGGCTGATGACAAGCTTGAGTGGCATTTCATTCGAGTGGTATTGGTAAATGGGGTTTCCCAGATATCTAGATCTCTTGGATGAAATGATGTGTCACCACAGCATCCTACTCGATCTTCGTCAACGACCGTCCTGAGGATGGGTTCTACCAACCACAGAGAGGCATGCGTCATGGGTGCCCCATTGAACTTTTGCTTTTCATTATCGTGGTTGGTGTGTTACCTTGCATGGTTGATTAGGTGTTGCAATAGGATTTTACTGCAGTTTACTCCCTAGGAGATATTCGCATTCCTCTACTTCAGTATGCCACCATTTTTTATTGAAAGAGGTAGGGGAGTAAGCTAAGGGGACGGTTGCAACGCTCGAGATTTTTGGGGAGCTTTCTGGGCTTCATTTCAACCATAGTAAATCTACAGTTATTCCATTCGGCATGGAAGATGTAGAGGCCCAGGCATCTTGTACGAAAGTTGGGAAGGAGAGAGGGTCCATGCCTATTCATTACCTCAATTTACCATTATCAAATGGCAGACTTAAGATGGTTGATTAGCTTCCTTCAATAGAGAAGATGGAAAGAAAGTTGGCTGGTTAGAGGGCGTGGATTGTGTCCCGTAGGGGTCGTTTGATGATGTTAAAGGTAGTGCTTTCGGCTATTCAAGTGTTATTTTTATCAGCGAGACTCCTTCATGAGGGTATACAACAGTAGGTAGAGTCGATTATGAAGAGATTCTTTTGGGGAAAGTCGGGCCGAGAGGGTTCTGGAATCCATCTTGTGGATTCGGAGACGATCTCGCAGAAGTCCACGGGCGGTGTGGAAGAGAATATTTTGTTGTTTATTCATGGTACTTTGTTGTTTATTCATAGAGCCCAAGAGTTTCTTATATAGAAGAGAGAAACTCTAATGGGTAAATTACATACTACGGACAAAATAAAAAATAACAATGAAATAGTGGCATAGCGTAAAACTCAACACTCCCCCTCAAGCTAAGCATAGATGTCTATCAGGTTCAGCTTGGAACAGCATCTCTGAAAGGGTCCTCGGGCTAGAGCCTTGGTGAGCACGTATGTTGTCTGCTCACAAGAACTGACATGAGATGTAGAAATAAGGCCCTTCTGGATCATATCTCGAGTGTAGTGACAGTTTACCTCGATATGCTTAGTTTGCTCATGGCAGGCTGGATTGTTGGCAATGAATAGTGTGGCATGGTTGTCATACTGGAGGTGCATAGGAAGAGGTGCCTCAATGGCTAGGTCAGTCAGAACTGATCTGACCCACATCATCTCGGTGCTCCCTTGTGTCATAGCTCTGTACTCTGATTCAACACTTGATCGGGCGACAACTATCTGTTTTTTGCTCTTCCATGATACTAATGAATTCCCTACAAACCCTGCGAACCCGAAAGTCGACTTCCTGTCCTTGGGACATCCTGCATAGTATGCATCTACAGAAGATGTAACACCAAGGGATGTGCCTCTGCTAAACAAAAGACTAGTGTCAAGTGAAGTCCTCATATACCTCAAAATCATATGGATTGCATCCATATGGGTTTGTCTTGCTTGTTCCATGAAATAACTCATTTGGATTATTACAAAGGATTTATCTGGCATGGTGATGGTCACGTATAGCAACTTCCCAGCTAGCTCCATGTACCTCCTCTTGTCAACCTCATCAGTGTCATCATCATAGAACATCATGCTCGGGTCCATAAGAGTAGTAGCTGGATTGCAATCTGTCATACCTAAATCTGATAGGAGATCAGTAACATACTTCCTCTGGGTTATCACAAGACCTCGTCAATTCCTGACAAACTCCAGTCCAAGGAAGAAGCGTAGACTATCAAGGTCCTTGGTCACAAACTGCTGACCTGGGAAAGCCTTAGCTGCTAGAATCCATGTGCATTATCCCCTGTAATGATGATGTCATCGACATATACCAGTATAGTAATGGTGCCCTTCTGGGACCTTTGAACAAACAAGCAGTGATTTGCAGTGGATCTCACGAACCCCTTATGTTCTATCGCATCTGAGAGCTTCTGAAACCATGCTCTCGAACTCTGCTTAAGGCCATAGATTACCTTGTGAAGTTTGCACACCTTCTGACATTCCCCCTCAACAGCGAACTCAAGTGGTTGCAGTATGTACTATGAGACTTCCTCCTGAAAATCACCATAGATGAAAGCATTCATCACATCAAGCTAATACAGAGGTTAGTCCCGTGTGATAGCGATAGAGAGAATAACCCAAAGTATGGAGTACCAAGCTACTAGAGGAAAGTGTCATGATAGTCCACCCTATAAGTATGGGTGAACCCACGAGCTAAAAGTCGTGCCTTGTAGCGATCAATACCGTCATATGCTCGATGCTTTACAGTAAAAACCTACTTGCATCCTACAACAGGCACGTCTGCAGGAATTGTAATAGTACTCTACGTGCCACGAGACTGTAAAGCAGTCATATCTGCTTCCATGGCCAGATGTCATTCACTCACCTTGAATACCTCCTGATATGTGCCTAGGATTTCAATGGCAGATAATCCGACAATAAATTTCCTGAAATATGGTGAAAGTCGCTCCAAAGACACATGGATTGCAAGGGAGTATCGTGAACAGGAGCGTTTGCCTTTCCGCAAGGCAATAAATTGCCCTAAATCAGTCTTTACTGGTGATTCTGTCTCAACATGTATATCTGCATGCTCATCATGTACATCATGCACACCAGTACACCAATAGTTCCATCAGTCAAAACCAAGATTTCACTATTTACTTCAGATGTGTCGGATGCTAGGGAAGGCATTGGAACATGAAGGGTAGGCTAAGGTATATGTGTAGGAGGGGGTGGAAGAGTGACATCAACCTCAAACTCAGAGGGACTCAACCTGTCACATGTAAGAGAGTAGTACATGATGGACTTAAAGAAGGTGACCTCGACAAGGTTTTAAGTCTCGATTTCTATTTGACATGGCGAAAAAACAAAACAATTTCGAAAGTTTGCCAATTTTGATCAAAATCGCCCTAGATTTGCGAAGAAAGGGTTCATATCGAGATTTCGATTTCCATTTCGGTGGAGTATCGAAATCGAAATTGCGGTGAAATTTCGCCAAAATTTCGTGAAATTTGAAACACTGGACGTCAGCACTGACATAGTATTATCCTTTAACAGGATCAAAGTATCGATAACCCTTTTGGGTGCGAGAGTAACCTCCAAGCACACATTTGACAGATCGAGGAGTGAGCTAACCATGACCAGGACGTAGGATATGGACAATTGTCACGCACACAAATACTCATGGCGTGAGGCAGAAGAGGTCCTTATCAGGAAATGCAAGAGCAAAGGGTGCCTTTTCACCCAAGATTGTAGAGGGCATCCGATTTATAAGGTAACAAGCTGTCATCACAGCATCACCCCAGAAAGAATGTGGAGCCCGACTCTGCATGAGGAGAGTCCTGGTGATGTCTAGAAAATGTCGGCGTTTGCGTTCAGGCAAACCGATGTGTTGAGATGTACAAGTAAAGAAGTCTAATGAATAATACCACGTGAGTTGGAAAAATGAGATGGTCGTGTAGTACAGAACTCAAAGGCATTATCGAAACAAATATATTTTATTGAGGTAGAGAAAATACTTTATTTCAGACACAGAATTAGTATATTAGCCTCAGACATATGCTTTAAAAGAAAGACCCAGGACAATCTGGAAAAATCATCAACACAAAAAAGATAGTACGTGTGTCCCTGATGATCATGTACACGACTCGGACCCCACATGTCCAAGTGAAATAAATCAAACAGAACCTAACTGCTCCGACCTTAACGACTTAGAAAGCTGGATCGATGATGCTTTCTAAGTTGACATGACTCACACTGGAAACTGGACTTGACAGAGATACCAGGTAGGAGACGATAAATTTTCTGCAGCGGTAGGTGGCCAAATCTGAGATGCCACATGTAAGGGAAAATTGACTCAGCAGAAAGAGAAGTGGCACCAGCATAAGAAGATTGAGTCAACTTGTATAGCCCTTCATGTTCACGGCCAAATCCAATCACCCTACTCGTAAGTATATCCTGAAAAACAAGAGAACTAGAGTCAAATATAAAACGACAATGTAAATCTTTTGTTATCTGATTAATAGATAATAAGTTCATGGAGAATGCGAGTGCATGAAGAACATTTTGCAAATGTATGCAGGGTGTCAAATGAATTTCCCCTTGTCTAGTGATCCGGGAATGAATTCCATCCGCAATCACCACGGATCTTGCAAGCGATCTCCACAAAGATGGCGCGATGCTCCAGAATCCATTATTCATTCTGAAGGATCTTGTCTAGAATGACCAGTAAATGCATAAGTAATACCTGAGCTACTAGTAGAGTCCGAGTTTGCTATGTCTGATGATCCATGCTAGAAGATCCAGCAGCTGGAGGCATTATATCTCTAAGGAAAGCAACAAAGTCATCGTAGCGATGATTAGTGAGATCTCAGGAGTAATCTGACTCTGCTCTACAGCAGAAGCTAATGGTGGAAACCATGCTTAGAGTAGCATGTGTCCTCTGAATGAACTGAACGATGGCAGTATGAACATGGCTGACGTGGGCGTGAACCGCCTCTGCCACGTGTGCCTCGTCTTCTGAATGGAGTTGATCGACCTCTACCAAGTGATGTAACCTTAGCTGGCGATGTCTAAAAGGCGTTGCAGAGGAGATAATCAAGCGGATGAGCCTGCAGTATGCTTACTCCATAGGAGGTATAGTGGCATCGGTGAGGAGCTGAGAGCGAACTGAATCATATTCTGGGTTGAGAGCAGCTAGAATTACACTGGTCATGACAGAATCTATGTATGTTGGTGAGGCCGTGAGGGGTATGTAGCTGTGGATTCGCTCAAACATAACCCTCAAAGGGGTGTACAGGGCATGAAGAGGATGATCACCTTGTTTGGTTGTGAAAATATCATGTCGGAGTTGCAATGTCTTCGACTCATTCTTCGTTTGGGAATATGTTGCTGCGAGAATATCCCACATCGCCTTTGTTGTGGGTTGACCCGGGATATCGTTGGCTATCTCAATAGAGACAGTACCACATACCAGACCTTGGCATATGCATCATCAGGCTCCCATGAGGCGTTGATCCCAGTCTTGTCCGTTGGCTCATCCTGCATCAGAATATGCTCCTCATGGCTCTGCAGCAGATTCATGAACTCCATCGCCCACAACTCGTAGATTGTACCGTCCATCTTGACAATAGGGGTTGGACCCTTGAAGGCACCCATAGATGATGTATCAACTCTGCTTTCTGACGTCGTGAACAATCACTGGGACCTTAAAACAATTGTACAGTGACTAAACAGGCATGAAAGGAGATGGTTGCGAACTTAGACTCATACCATAATCATCTTTAGACGACTGTGGTCTGATTTTGATATTAAATAAGGTAAATCAAACCCAAACTTCTAAAATCAGACCAAAAAGCACAACTCAGGGCTTCAAGAGAACACGGATCGTGTTTGTGAGATCATGAGGCCACCAAACTAGCTTTCAGGGAGCCAAGATTGACCTTGGGCGACACCACCATCCACCTAGTTGCTGCGGCGGCAGCAAATTGCTGATGGGCGACGACGCTGCCATGAGCAAGAAGAAGAGGAGCAAGCAAGGGGCTGCGTGGAGGGTTGATGTGAGGAAAGGGTCTTCGTGCGGAGGGTTGGAGCACTACGAGGAACGGCGCGCGAAGGAGGAGGTGTCGTGTGAAGGCTGGGGCGACGCTCGGAGAGAGAGGCGATGCGTGGAGATTGTGGCAGCATGCGGAGAGGGGCTAGGACGTAGGTTTAGGGTTAGGGTTTTGGTTCATGGCTCCGGTCTAGGACCGTCGCTCTGATACCAAGTGTAAGAGAATACTTTGTTGTTATTCATAGAGCCCAAGGGTTCTCTTGTATAGAAAAGAGAAACATTGATGGGTAACTTACATACTACGGACAAAATAAATAAACAGATAATTGTGAAACAGTAACATAACATAAAACTCTTCAACATGCGGCCTTGGGATTGCCTTGATTCAATGAATGAGGCCCTTATTCTGAAGTGGGTGAGCATGATTTGAGGGAGAGGAAGGATCCTTGTTGTTGACTTATTCATCGCATTTAGAGAACCCCAACTAATGGAAACCTTGCAGAGATTCCTTTTTTCCCTTCGGCCTTTTGGAAGGGAATTAAAGCCCTTATGTTGCAGTTTCCATATCTTTTCGCCAAGTACTTGGTAGTGGTGACATTTTTGCATTTTAGACGGATAACTGGATAGGCAATGGGTCTTTAACGACGTGCTTCCCCCGGCTTGTTGCGTTAGCAACGGATCGTGAGGCACGTGAGGTAGTCTGCTACAATGATAGAAGTTGGATGCCTTCTGTTTTGACAGGTTTTCGAATCAGCACATGGACGGGTTTTTCTTTCTCCCGGACACCATGAGTGGTATTGAGGGCCTAACAGACGGGCGTGATCATTGGGTTTGGAAATACAATACTTTTTCAGTGAAGAGAGCATACAGAGCGGTGAAAAGGCCACCACCAACTGTGGGGATTGCAACTTTGTTTGAAGTTTGAAACTTCCAAAAAAAATCACCATTTTTATGTGGTTATTCAGAAGAAAGCACATCCTTACTAAGGTGGATGTGTGGACACACACGTAAAGATCGGATTCGGAATGATGCCATCAGAAAGAAAGTTGGTGTAGCTCCGATCGAGGATAAGATGCGAGAAAATCGCTTAAGATGATTTGGACATTTGCAAAGAAGATCAGCTGATGCACCAGTTAGGAAATGTGAGTGTTGGGATGTTGAGCAGACTAAGAGAGGGCGAGGACGGCCCAAGAAGTGTTGGAAAGAGACCATATGAAGGGATCTTAGTTTTGTGGATATAAGCTCGGGATTGGCCCAAGATAGATCTAAATGGAGGCGAAGAATCCATGTAGCCGACCCTACTTAATTGTGGGAAAAGGCTTTGTTGTTGTTGTTGTTGTTTGATATGTGCCCTCTTTGTGGGATGGAGATAGAGATCCTGGAGCATCTTTTCTTCCGTTGTGAAAGAACTTCAAGGACTTAGCTCGACCTTAACATTGCATGGGTGAACATTGCCGATTACGAGGGCTTTTGGGATGCTCTTATAATGCGAAACATAAGCCAAAGAAGGAGCGTCTTCTTCCTGTAACAGCCATTTGGGCGTTGCGCTAACCAAGAATAGTGCACTCTTTGCCGCACGATGCTTTTATATTGATGATGTAATCTCACTTGCCAAAACTCTCCTCGAGTATTGGTTTTTGCAAGTATCATTGCTTTCCTTTTTAGTTAATATATTTGAGGCGGGCACCATAGCGTGTTTCCCCCCTTTTGGCTTTAAAAAAAACCTTTCAATAACCAACAACCAGTCAGCCATATGGAGTCGACCACAACTTATTGGTAAGTCCAAGGCCTTAAATGTCGATTTCGGTCACCATTTCGGTATCGACCAAAACAGAATTTCGATGGAATTTCGACCGAATGTTCGGTCATTTCGGTCATTTTTTGTACTGGGACCCCCATATTTCGGTCATTTCGGACATTTCGGTCGAATTTCGATTTCGACTGGATATCGATATTCGACAGAAATTCGACCGAATTTCGCTGAAATTTAAGGCCATGGGTAAGTCCACATATCGAATCGGTAGCGGCCCACAAGCCATGCCCAAAGCAGCACCACACTCCATAGCCTCAACCTTCTGGACTTTAAACGAGACAATGGCAAATTTGTTCCAGTCAATCCTAAGGCCTAAGAGCTCACCTAAGATGTCAAGCATTGTAGCCATCCCTTTCGCCTCCTCACCTCTTTATGTGAAGAAGATCATGTTGTTAACATAATGCAGAACATGAATGGAAATCTCTGCAAGCACATTATAGAAAACGTAATGCGGAAGCGATAATAAGAAATAGAACAGATAAAAAACAATGAACACAAGGGTTTTACGTGGAACCCTAATCCCTAAGGAGCGAGATGGAACCACGAGAGAACACCTCATAGGGCTGGAATTTTTATTACAATTCTCTCAATAAGCACAGAGGATGTGGGGCCCTTTATATTGCTCAACCAATATGACCAAATCCCATCGGTTCATGATTTGAGGCTAAATATGAGTGCTCATGGTAATTGGATCCTGGATAGATCCAATTACCGATCTACTGGTATCATGTAACACTCTCCCTCAAACTGGATCATGCAACGTTCAACTTGAATAAATAGAAAGAAGGCACTCACTCACTGAATACAAGACACTATGGACAATATCAACTCAATGCATACTATGTCGGGTGCCTACTAAGGACATTACTTCTCATGTCATGATGGTGAAGAGGAACTGAAGGGCTAGAGTGTAGGTGATGATCTGAATTGAAGACTAACTCGTGTGCCTTGTACCTGCATCTATCAGAACCACAGGTACTAGAATTAGTCTCCTACATGGAGTACCCTGGCCCGCTCTTACACCATATAGAAAATGTAAGGCAGAAGCGATAACCAGAAATAAGAAAAACGAACACAAGAGTTTTATTGGGAACCCTACTCCCTAAAGAACAGGATGAAGCACCGAAGAACACCTCATACGGTCCAGATAATTTATTATAATTCCCTCGATAAGTACAGAAGGTGTGGGGCTCTTCATACAACCTCACCAATATGACCAAGTCCCACTACTCCATAATGTGAGACTAAACATGAGTATGTATGGTAATTAGATCCTGCCGAAATCTAATTACTCATTTACATGTATTCTCTAACATATATACCATGTCGATAGCCTTTGCCACACCACCTGATCAGTCATCCTTGCAAGCACATCTACAGCCAACACAAACAAAAGTGGGGCCAAGGGGCATCTCGACCTGACACCTCATTGTGGATGAACAACACCTCCCTTCGGGCACCTGTTAAGCATGCCAGAGTACGATGTTGTCAAGACATATCTCTTCCTCCATGAAATTTATACATCAGGAAACCCCTGCTTTATCGAAAAAGACAACAAGAACCTCAAGTCAACACTATTGTTAGAGTTATTTTTTTCTTGAGGCTCAAAAGGAGGGGGAGACACTCAACGGTGTTCGCCCCAATATATTAAAAAAGTAGGAAAAGAATGTTACAAAAAAGGAGAAGTAAAAAATACAGTACTACACCCTTAAAAGAGGATCGAATAAGCAACAGAATAACATCACCCCCAAGAAAACCACCTGCGGGCTACACCGCACACCAGTCATCCAGAAGACGCAAACAATGGATAAGAACGTTATCCCGGTAGAAGCGTTGGCCGGAGAATAGGGCCTCATTCCTACCCAGCCGTATACACCACAACCTTGCAATCGGGGCCAAAATGTCCCTCCTTTCCATGTTCCTGTTGCAGAACAAAAGCTCGCAGAAGGAAATCAGATCATCCGATCTCACCCACTCCATATCATCCCAGATCCCCCCGACCACGTGGCAGCCGAAGAATAAATGATCAATAGTTTCCACCTCTGCATCACAAAGGACACAAATGGAACCAATGTTAACAAAGAATCTGGCGCAGCGATCACGCGTTAAAAGCCTCCCTCTGCGAAGAAGCCAAAGGAAGGCGCCAATGCGCTCGGGAAGCCTCAATCCCCAAAGGAACCAACAATCGCGCAAGAGGAGATCAGCCCCAACCGGAGGATGGGGAGCCAGCGCCCGATATGCCTTACGTGTGGAAAAAGTGTCGTCCTTCCACGTCCAGTGATCCCGTCCATCATTAGGCCGGTCATAGTCACAGAGGACGTTCAATAGAGAAACAAAATCATCAAGCCGTTGGTCCGAGAAATTCGCAAGAAATCGCGGACACCAGAAGCCATCCAGCCAGCAAGAAGCAACCGTAGCCTCTTTGTCATCCGCCAAAGCAAACAGACGGGGAAAGCGCTCCATCAAAGAACCCCTTCCCGACCAATCGTCAAGCCAAAATTTGAAAGAGTCCCCCTTCCCCAGAACCGGCCTAAAGAGGGAAACATTCCTAGCAAAAACATCCAACACATTACGCCAGAACGAAGAATGGGGCCCGATATCACCCCCCCGCACCACCCCCAACCTCGCATCACCCAGGAACTCCCTGAGAACCTTAATGAAGAAATTATCCTCCTGACCCCAAATTCTACTCACCCATTTAAGTAGAAGAGCATCGTTAACAACCTCCAGCCTCCGCACACCCAGGCCACCATCCCGCTTGGCCCTAGTAACCTCATCCCAGGCCACAAGATGTACCCCCATACCCCCCTCCCCCTTCTTACCCCACAAGAAGCGGCGCATACAACTCTCAAGTCACAGACGAATCCCCTTAGGCATGCGACGAATCGGGAGGAAGAAAATCGGAATAGAGGAAAGCACCGCCTTGAGAAGAACAAGATGACCCCCTCTATAAAGCAACGTCGCGCGCCATCCAGCAAGGCGAGCCTCCACCTTCTCAAAATTCAAACGCCAATCCCGAAGCCTGACGCGGCCCACCACCAGCGGTAGGCCAAGGTAATCAAAAGGGAGCCCACTTGGAGGAGACCCCAACAGCTGCCCACATTCCACCGCCTCCGCCTGCGACATCCCAAAGGGGATCACCTTGGATTTAGCGCCAATAATCAAGAGCCCCGATAATTCGCTGAACAGGTCAAGAGTGATCGCCATACCGAAGACCTCAGAAGTGCCACCCTCGATGAAGCAAATAGTATCATCCGCGAATTGAATTAAGGGCACGTGCAAGGCGCCCATAGTGAAGCCATTGGACAGCCCCGCCTCGATCACACGATCCACCATACGTGCCAGCACATCTGAAGCCAACACAAAGAGGAGGGGAGCGAGGGGACACCCCTGGCGCACCCCCTCCTCGGTTGGAAGAAGCCCCCAACCGCCCGACCATTAACTAGGACAGAGAGGGAGACAGTGGACATGCATCGACGCATCCATGAGATCCATACCTCAGGGAATCCCCTCCTCCTCAATACAGACCACAAGAACCGCCACTCCAAGCAATCATACGCCTTAGCGAAGTCGATCTTCCAAAGTACCCCCTTCTTGTCAGAGCTCTTCCAATCAGCGACCAACTCAGAAACCACCGCGATGCAATCTAAAATCTGCCTGCCCCTAATGAAGGCAGCCTGGGCCGGAAAGACAAGAGAGTCCAGAACACAAGCAAGCCGTCTAGCTAAGACCTTAGCAACGATAAGGTAAATCCCATTTGAGATTGAGATAGGACGGTAGTCCTCGATACGATTCGCCGTCGAGGAATTAGGGATCAAGACAATGATGGCCCTATTAATCCTATCAAAAACAGCATTCCCAACCCAAAATTCGCTAACCACCTCCATAACATCAATGGCCATCACCTCCCAAAAATCACGGTAAAAAGCCACCGAAAACCCGTCAGGGCCCGGGGATCCATCAGCATTCAAGTCCCAAACGGCCTCCTTAAGCTCCTCGAAGGAAATTGGCCGAGTCAAGGCCTCAGAGTCCAAGGCCGATAAAGAAGGAGCCCCAAGGCCCAGCCAGCGCCATCTGCGCGGTGAGCGGTTCGCAGAGAACCGCTTGAAATGATCCACAATGGCGAGCCCCATCTCCCTCTCCCCACAAACTTGAGCACCATTAATGTTAAGAGATCGAATTGAGTTATAGCGCTTTCTACCGCTAGCCACACGGTGAAAAAAGGCCATATTGGCATCACCATCTTTGAGTCATTTCATACGCGATCGCTGACGCCACTCAATATTCCTTATCTTGTCCTCCGCCGCGACCTTATTTTGTGCAGCAAGGCGCTCATGAAGTTCCTCAGGCAACAGGTCCCTATCATTCTCAGCCCGATCAAGGAGCGCAATGACATCCTCCGCCGTCGCCCTTGCGGCAACACGCGCCAACCTCGACTCCTTCTTGAACCCCGCAAGTACTTTCCGCAAAGATGCAAGCTTCTGATCAAGTCTATGAGCCGCAGACCCCGCAAAAGAAGCTTGGTTCCAATGCGTCTTCACCACATCTTTGAAATTAGGCTCCAAGAACCAACATTTTTCGTATCGGAAAAGGCCCCGTGTCCGATGGCCCTCACCAGACTCCCACATAATAGGATTGTGGTCAGAGAAGAAGCGGGGGCGAGAGGACACCGAGCAGAGAGGGAAAACCTCCATAAGTTTCCCAGAAGCCAAGAACCGATCAATCCTAGATCGGGTCGAATTATTCCTCCAAGTGTAGGATATATCATCAGGCACCAACCCCTCCAAAGCTAGCTCATCCAAAAGCTCAATAGAATCCCGCGACCCCGGGTCCTGGACCCCCCGACCCCGGGGGCGATCCGAAGAGTGAACTGTGACATTGAAATCCCCCCCCCAGAGCCAAGGAAGCCCCTCAAAAGCGGAAGCCGCATCACGAAGATCCGCCCAAAGCTCCCTCCGCAAAACGTGGCAAGTAGGGGCATAAATACAAGAGAAGGCAATAGGCACGAGAGAATCAGTCTGGGTCAGCACCACCGAAAGCATATGTCTTCCCGCCCGAATCGAGGTGAAGGAGAACGCCGCAGAACGCCAAGCCAGCAAGAAACCCCCCGCTGTCTCAACCGCATCCACCGCCCGAAACTCGTCCAGAGGGCCAGAACCAAAAGAGCACCAAAGAAAATCGTCCACCCCCCCAATTTCGTTTCTTGAATAAAAGCAATATCACAGCCCCAATCGGAGAATCGCGAGCCCAAAGAGCGTCTCTTGTCAGCCTCACCAAGGCCCCTAACGTTCCAGGAGAGAACCTTCATTAAAAACCATCAGAGCCCCCCCCCCCAAGGATAGTGAGACCAGCCGCCTCCGCCACGGATTCCCGCAACGTCGCACAGGAATGCTTCATCAAAGAACCGAGCCGAGATTGGTTACGCCTCCGATAACGTTTCCCCGACCGCTTGTCTGAGAGGCCCCCCACATCAGAAGCAGCTGCCCCGTCAGAAAAGTTCCCCAAGGGGCCATCAGAAGGAGCCAACACCGAAGAAGCCCTCCGGTCCACAGGAGTGGGGGAGGGGGATCGGGTAAGTGACGAAGCAACAGGGGTCGAACAAAGCACCTCCGAGTCCGAGTGCACACCCACTTCCTCCAAATGAATCCGGTGGACCAAATCCGAAGTAGAGTCGGTTAGCGTAATCGGGTCACTGGGCCACCACTTCGTCGGCCAAGTACCGAAGTTTAGAGATCCGCTAAAGCCCATCGCTCTGCGGGCAGACACTGGACCTGAGAATCGCAACTGCAAAGCACTAGCCGCCAAAACCGGTCGAGGTTGAGGAAGCGAATCGTCCTCGGCCATCCCCAAATCAAAGAAACCGTCCCTTTCTGACGCAAGGTACAGCACCCGATGTTGCACCTCGTAGGGGCAAGAAGAGTCGAACACAGGGGGCGACGCTTCGGTAAATCCCCCCAAACACGCCACCTGGCAGCCAGAAGATGAGGCGACATCCCCCAACCCCGAGCCAGCCGGACCGACCAAAGAAGCCGGTCGAACAGGATTAGCCACCGCCGCCGGCGTCGGGGCGACGACCGAGAACTCCACCTTGAAGCGCCAACGGCCAATTTTCAAAGTCTCGAAGAAAAGCTTGCCAAGCGCATCGCGAAGGAAACCCCTGCTGCACTCCATGAGAACCCGAGTAACCCTCCAGTCCGATCCCGGCGAGAGACCATCATCCATAATTGCCAGAACTTCCCCCCATTGCTGGAATGTCTTGCAAAGACAGGGGACAGTTCGAGAGAAAAATGGCACACCACGAAGCTCCGCAACACAGACCTCGGTGTCTGAGAATGCACCATCAGCAACACGAAGCAATCTCCAAATCACATCTTCGGTATCACCATTTCGAATAAGCCTTTCCCGTTGCTCCGGGGAAAGGCCACGAACACAGCAACGCGAGGAATCAAGAACTTGGAAATCCCCATTGAAGCAGGGGCCCAGAAAGCCAAGAAGGTGAGATCTAACACCATCCCAAACCACACCGCTCCAGCGTGCAAGCCCCACAGCCGCGACGAAGTGACCCTCGCCCTGCAACCCCATACCAATCACCGCCTCCCCATGCACCGCCGTCCCATGCACGGCCTTTCCATGCAAGCCCGCTACCCAAGGCGGTTCTTCCCCCGCTACATTCTCCACTGTCGTGCCACCCTCGCCATTAGGGGTGTAAGAAAATTCTCAAGTTTGATATTCGCTCAGGTTCGGCTCGCTAAAAGTTCGATTCAGATTCGGTTCGGAAATAAACGAACCGAACCTGAACACAAGTTTAGGCTCGATTAAATAAACGAACCAAACCTAAAAATCATACGTTCGCTCAGGTTCGATTCGTTAAAAGCTCGATAAACATACACATATACATATTTACAAATCCTTATCCGTAGAAGTGGACTTATTTTGAGATGAGTGGTTTTTATCCCAAGGTAAGTGAATTTTGTGTAGAGATAACTAGATATTTACGGGATAACTAGGTTTTATCTCGGTATAAACTATCCAAAAATAAATAATCACATCGTGTTTACAACATCTATCATCTATGGTCTAGTACTTTTCCTTTCTTTATCTTCAAATCAACAGAACAAGTACAAACATTACTTGTCGAATATCTCCGCATTATTCTTATTCCTTATCCCCATCTGAATAGATATAAAATATATTATAATTATACTTTTTTCAAAGAGACGAATCCTTATTAATCTAATTTTTTCAAAAGATGGAGATGAGTTAGATAAAGAAAAAAACTAAATGAGTATTTATTCTAATTGTAAATACACATATATATTCCCATTTCTCTTCTTTTCACCCCCTCTTATTAGAGAATTCTTAAGTTCGATATTCGCTTAGGTTCGATTCGTTTAAAAAGAGGTTCGATTCGGATTCAGTTCGAAAATAAACGAACCGAACCTGAACACAAGTTGAGGCTCGATTAAATAAACGAATCAAACCTAAAAAATATAGGTTCGCTCAGGTTCGGTCCGTTTACACCCCTACTCGCCATCCACCTCGACACCCGCACCACGAAGATCACCGCCAGACGAAAAGACGTGAGGCGCCTCCACCACCGGAGCATAGGAACGGACCCCCCTTCCAACGGGAGGAGGAAAGGAGGCCGCCTCCGACGTCGAAATGGTCCCAGGCATCCTCGACCGGGCTCGCATCCCGGACAGAGAAGAGCCTCGATCACCAAGAGCGCGCCAGCACGAAGCTTGCCGATGGGGGAGCACCGAGGGGGGAGCCGACAGAACAAAGCAACATGACCATGCACGCCGCACCTAAAACATCTCTTCTACGGCTTCTTGTGAGAGACCTGCACCCACTCTTCATCTCCCTCCCGTCGCCTCTCGCCGCCCTCTCCATGCAGCGGATTCCCAGCATCGAGCCCGGGAACCACCCCCTTCCCCTTCGCAGCAACCCCCCCGAGAGAGCACCACTCGCAGCCCCCGACCTTTCCGACGTCGCACCGCCTTTCGCCTTTGCTCTCCACCAGCGCTCCATACTCGACGTCTACTGTTAGAGTTATTATATTTATGTTTTATATTTTGTAACCCTTAAGGGTATTTATGTATTTTTCCTCTTGATCTCTCTAGGGTTTTCTCTATATATAAGAGACCCTAGACCTATGGAATACGCAACAACTCATTCTCTTTTCTCCACATGGTATCAGAGCAACATTCTTAGATCGGAGTTCTAACCTAAAATCTCTGCCATCACTTTCAAGCCTCGCAAAAGCCTCCACGGACCCTTTTCCCCAACCTAGGGCACCACGTGAAGCTCTCCAATGACCTCCAGGCGATGCCAAAGCAGCAGCCCGACCCCCTGAGCACCGGCAGCACCTTCCAAGAGTCATTGGCACCACCCTCAGTGGGGGCCACATCCTACCACACCACCGCCAACACCTCCCACGGAGGACGCCAACGCCGTCAGGACCTCCCACGGAGGACGCCAACCCCACAGCTACCCTCTATGGGTACCGTAGGTATCTTCAGAGATCCACAATTTATCTTGGACCACTGCCAGGACTCTAGATCTGATGCACGTTGAGGTTTCAGCCCTTCTTCACAAGCAAACACGAGTTCTAAGGCATTTTTTGGCCCTTATATGCATTCTTTCGATCACATGATCTTCTTTATGTTTTAAGACCACCATGGCACATTTTTTTACCGAGACAAAATCCATGGCCACGAATATTATGGAGCAAGGCACTACTATCAAACTCCAGGGCACAGAAAATTACGTGCTCTGGTCTCGATCTTGTATGGTGTTCATTGTGGTCAGAGAAAACTCTACGTCCTGACTCAAGAACCCAAGAGCAGCGAACCAAAAGAACCCAAAAAAGAAGCGAGGGTCATAAGTGGATCCAAGGGGCTGCTCGAGAAGGAGGAACCTGAAAAAGATCAGCAGCGGGGATCCGCCTTACCCTACCCGGATCCGACATCCAGACAGTTCGACAGAAGGGAGAACCGAATCGCATCTTCTGCAGGAACAGACGAATTGTCCAAGAAGGAAGCCAAAGTGGAAACCTCCTAAAATGCCGCCTCGAGCCCCGCGCCTTCCAAAATCACACATCGTAGACGTGTAATTCTGTCGAAGGAGGCGGAGGCATCGCCGACCTCTGACCGATCCGGAGGCGGCGGAGGCAGAACAAAAAATACCCGCAAGTCAAAGGAGAAACGGCCCACCTTCAACTCCACAGTCGCCTCCATCGCCACGGTATCAGAGCACTCCAAGAGCAGCAAGGTGACAATTGGGTCTTGACCCAACACGACCATTGGCCAAAACACGAATCACCAAGCCGATGCGTGAAAGCGTCGCCCCCATGCAAGGTAGAGTTCAATAAAGAACGGAACCCCCAGAACTCGAGCCACGCGCCTGACAAGAACCTCCTCGGATCCATCAGCGAAACGTGGCAATCTCCACTCAACATCATCCACCACGGGCAACTGCAGAAGAAGCTTTAGTTGAAGATCGTATAGGACATGGGCACAATATTGTGGCTAAATCCCAGCTCCACCACATTGCCCGTAAAGGCTTGGCCGAACAAACTGGATATACCCGCCTTAATCGAAGCCATCATTACCGAGTTCTTCGACCAAGACCCAATTAACATTCAAGTCTTCGCCTCTTCTGGGGGACCATGACCCACCGCTGCATAGGAGCGTGCAGCATCACAAGCCTTCGCAACAAAACGGCCAGGAACCTCTGAAGCCCCATCCGCAAAAGAGCAGCGACCATCAGTGTAGACCCTCTACTTAGCACGCCCCGACGTAAGAGAACAGGAACCGCAGCGGTGACCCACATCGCCACACAGAAAACAAGGAGGTGAGGGGCATGAAGAAGACAAATGCCCCCCCCCACCCCCCCGCACCGGAAGCACTTCTGCCCAGGCTTCTTGTGGGACACAAGAACCCATTCTCTCGCGCTACCCTCCTCTACTCCAAACTTGCCCCGAGGCGCGCCCGATCTTCTTCTCCATCCCCTCTTGCCCTCTTGAATCGCCCAGAGCGTCCTATCCCGCTTCTTCCTCTCCATCCTCGATCGATCGACCTCTTCATGCCCACCATAGCCTCAAATTTCAACGAAATGCGGTCGAATTTCTGTCAAATATCGATATCCTGTCAAAATCGAAATTCAACCGAAATGACCGAAATATGAGAGCCCTAGTACAAAAAATGACCGAAATTTCGATCGAATTTCGACCGAAATTCTGTTTCGGTCGGTCACCGAAATGGTGACCGAAACTGACATTTAAGGCCTTGATGCCCACTTCTCGCGTCTTCGAGGCATGTATGAGCATCAGCATAGCTTTATAATTATTACTACCAGCACTGTGCAGTAGTAGGCATACTGGAATGCCACTATGACAGAAGTCTTTATGTCATCCCTTGACTCTGAGTACGATGCAGCACGTATTCAACTACTTACTGGAGAGACAATACCTCCAATGGAGGAGGTCTACAAGAGGCTGAGCAAGATCGCTACTTCATCTATTACCATGGCGCATACTCCATCTGCTATGGCAGCTTTTTTGTGGCAGAGAGGGTACTTCATAGTTTTGCGTCTGCGGATTCCATGGTCGAGAAGGAGGACATCAGTGTGGTCCATGCTCACGTTGCTACCGCCCAGGTCATTCGAAGGAGACATGTTATCTGACGCATGGGTATCATGTGTCTGTTCGTGTAGCTGAGCAGACAGAGCCTACTCCAGCTCCTTGTCATGATGCGCGGTTTGATGATATTGTTTCTAGACTGAGAGAGATAATGACTACTCCAACTACTATAGGTGTAGGATCTTCAGATGTCGCAGCTACTGCCAGAGCTTCTTCGAGTTCGTCAGGTATTTCTTATGCACTTACCAGTTGTAGCAGTTCAAATTTGACAGATTGGATCATGGACTCTGCATCTCATCATATGTGTGGCAATCGAGCATAGTTCAATTCTTACAGGCCTATCCCTCCAGGTAGATCAGCGGTCATTGCTAATGGGGTTCATCTACCCATTGTTGGTCCGGGGGAGATTGTCCTAGCTCCCTCGATGTGCCTGCAGAATGTCTTGCATGCTCCAGCATTTCAGATTAATCTTTTATCTATTAGCTAGATTACAAAAGATTTACATTGGCATGCCATATTTGATCCATCTTCTCTTGTGTT
Organism: Ottelia alismoides; assembly: GCA_037367405.1. Lineage (NCBI taxonomy): Eukaryota > Viridiplantae > Streptophyta > Magnoliopsida > Alismatales > Hydrocharitaceae > Ottelia > Ottelia alismoides. Next base: position 23,085 of record JAZKJV010006978.1, on the reverse strand, counting down.
TCAGGACATACTCACGAGGAGGGTGATTGGATGTGGCCGTGAACAGAGAGGACTTTACAGGTTGGTCCAGCCTCCATGTGCCGGTGTTGCTACCATTCCTTCTGGATCTGTTTCTCCTTTCATGTGGCATCTTCGATTTGGACACCTTCCTCTGCAGAAGTTGTAGCACGTTCTCCCTCAGATCTCTACTCGTACTACCTTGAAGTGGGAGGCATCTCAGCTTTGGAAGCAACAACGTTCTTTTTCGAGTCGTCATAGTCAGTCGTTTGAGTTGTTTCATTTTGATATTTGGGGTCCTAGTCGTGTTCCCGATCATCAGGGACATAGGTTCTATATGGCTGTTGTGGATGACTTTTCTATATTATTTTGGGTGTTCCTGTTAAAGAATAAGTCTGAAGCATGTCCTGTTATTAAATCGTTTATTATTGAAGTTAAGAACATTTTTCTGCTAATGTGAAGTTTATTCGTACTGAGTTTTCTACTTTATAGCTATTTGACTTTCTCAAATCTCTTGGAATTGTTCATCAGACTTTTTGTGCTTACACTTCACAGCAAATAATGTTGTTGAACCCAAACACCGTCATCTTCTAGATGTCACAAGGACTCTTTTGATTCAGAGTCAAGCTCCTCATTCGTTCTGGGGAGATGCGATTCTCATTGCTTGCTACTTGGTGAACTGCATGCCTTCCACTATCCTTGGAAAAAAGATTCCTTTCTTGATTACATTCCTCGAGAAGGACCTATTCTCCCTTACTCCAGGTCTTTAGTTCTTTGCCATTTGTCTACAATTTTACTCCTAGTCGTGACAAGCTCTCTCCAAGAGCAATCAAATGTGTGTTCGTTGGCTATTCTCGTGCCTAAAAAGGGTATAGATGTTTTGATCATGTAGGGAGAAAGTATTATGTGAGTGCTAATGTCACATTTTTTGAGTCTATTATGTATTTTTCTCCTTCTGGTGACAGGTTGTCTAACTCTGACCCTGGAGAGGATGTCTTTGTTCCACCACCTTCGTTATCTCCACCAACAACATCCCATGTTGAGTCTTAGTCATTGCCAGCTCCACCTTCTCCACACCCTCCATCTCCATCTACCCTTTTCTTGACATGGTTTTACATTTGCAGGTCCTCTACTCTCCCCTCCGCTCATGTGCCTTCCCCGTCATCCAGCACGCCTCAGGTAAGTATTGAACACATTGTTCCTATTGATGGCACTTGCGATATGTTTGTACCATGGGATCTTGTACATGAGGAGTTGATACCAGAGAACAAAGAGGCTGATGATGAAGTTGCATCGTAATTGTGCCACTTATCCTCTTGTTGCTCATGTTTCCTCGGATCATCTTTCAGTGGAGTATAGAAGGTTTGTCGTAGGACTATCTGTCGTCACTATCCCATGAACATACCAAGAGGTCGTACAGGATAGTAGTTGGTGACTAGCCATGGAGGAGGAGATTGCCACTTTGCAGTCTCGTGGTACATTGAGTGTTGTTTCTGTTCCTCCAAGTGCCTCTGTTGTAGGGTGCAAATGGATCTTTACGGTGAAGCAATGGACATATGGCAATAGAGATCGCTACAAGGCAAGGCTTGTAGCATGAGGGTTCACCCAGACTTATGGGGTGGACTATGGGGATAACTTCTCACCAATGGTCAGGCATTCGACATTTCGCATTCTTCTATCGGCTGTTGTATCTCAGGATTGGCCTCTTTACCAACTTGATGTGAAGAATGTGTTTCTATATGGAGATATATAGGAGGATGTATATATGTAGCAGCCACCATGGATTGCTGATGAGCGGGAGTCTCAGAAGGTGTACAGGATCCACAAGGCGATTTACGACCTGAAGCTAGGGTTGAGCATGGGTCGGGTTCGGGCCGGGTTCAACTTGGCTCGGCCCAAACATTATGGGTCGGGTTAACGGGCCGGGCCTAGGCCCGTTTTATTTTTCAAAATATAGGCCCAAGCCCAAGCCCGGCCCAAACATTATGGGTCGGGTTCGGGCCAGGCCGACCCAATTGAAACACCATGACATATTGAGCTTGTTTTTATCTTCCAAATACACCACCCATCCCCAATAAAAATGTGTATTCTTTACTCATGCAAATATGTTTAACCATATTGATAATATTAAGGAATCATGTCCACGATACGAATTTGTTATGTACAACAACATGCTCTAAACATGATGAATATATTACCAGTGTAATATAATTGTTTATAACATATGTTCATTAACATGGTAAATTATTATCATAATAGTATATATATCAACGATGGTTGTTAAATTTAACTAAATTAATATGTTTAGAATTTAATATCTATCTGAATTCTGTCATCACTCATATGCAAAAGTAATGGGTTGAGCTAACGGGTCGGGTAGTTTGGGCCCTTGAAACGGGCCGAGCTAACGGGTCGGGCTATCGAGCTCTCGGATTTTGGGCCCTATCAGGCTCGGGCCCGGCCCGAATATACATTTGGGCTTGAATTAAGGCCCAAAGCCCGGCCCAATTATTTGCAGGCTCGGGTTCGGGCCGGGCTACATGGGTCGGGTTTCGAGGCGGGTCGGGTTGGCCCGGCCCAATGCTCAACCCTGCCTGAAGCAGAGTCCGAGAGCTTGGTACCGTAAGCTATCAGAGTTGATAGAGAACCAGGGGTTTGCGCAGTCCATTACGAATCACTCTTTTTGTTCAGAGAACACGGAGAGGTACAGTTGTCATTCTGATTTACGTTGATGATATTATTGACACTGGTGATGATGAGCAGGACATTCAGGCTACCAAGGAGTTCCTAGGTCAGTAGTTTGTGACTGAGGATCTTGGTAGTCTTCGTTACTTCCTTACATTGTTTTAAAAATGTACCTCGAGGCGCTGAGGCATACGCCTTGAGGCATTTTTCAAGGAAACACGACTCGAGGCTATAGCCTCATGCAGCCTTAGTGAGGCACGTGCCTTAAGGCATACACCTCAATGTGTGCTTCGAGGAGCTGCCTCATGTATGAGCTGATTTTTTAAAAAAAAATTCTACAATATTTTTCTTTTCTTTTTTATTGTGAACTTTTCATCTTTCGTGGACAAGTATTTTCAATTCCTTAAGCTCACGATTCATTAAAATGCTTTTTTTTGTTTATTAACATATTAATCTTATTTTTACGTTGTTATGCATGTTCTTTATAAATCAACATGAACAAAAAATTAAGTCTTGAGTCCTTGAATCTAATGCCTCTAAACTTTTGTATGAATCAAGCATAAATGCTTTCTTTATTAAAATGTTTGGAGTCAAGTCCCCTACTTTTATCTAAATTTAGAAACGTATATTTTTGTAAACATATCTCAACTTTTATTCTATTCAATCGGGATTAAATTAATACACATCAAAGCACGCATGAACAAAGATGGTCATAACATGCAATATTCAAGTATTTTATCCCCCAATCCTTATGGTAAAGTAAAAAGTGATAATTGATTCGTTGCTTACTCTGTTATCCTTCAAAATTGAATGAAACATAACGCACCTAATTTTGAAAATGGTGTGTTACATCTAGGTCCTTTAGTTAAGTTTTTTTACTAAAAATAAGGGGGAGCCCTCCCAAGGTGGGAGTCACCACACCAACACATTCATTAATATCAAAAAAGGTACATCATTTCGACATCCAGAAATTGTATAAAGCATTATAATGCGCGACCACATTCTCGTAAAAGCGCTGACCCTTGAAAATGTAATCATTCCTGCCAGCCCAAATAGCCCAAAGAACAGCGAAAGGCCTTGAGACGTCGTCCGAAGACCCAAGACCCACCGACCAAATCGATCTCCAGAAATTCTCCAAGCTGGATGCCTGAACCCAAGCCAACCCCAACGAACCCCAAACCTGCTCCGAAGACCGGCAACCAGTGTTGTCAAAGGCGTGAGGCGCTCTAAGGCGCTACGGGTCCAAAACGCCTGAGGCGCTAGGCGCTCACCTAGGCGCTTGCCTGAGATAATCGAGGCGCTAAAGAAATATCGTATGTATATATAATATATGTACACATTAAATTATTTATATTACTTATTCCAAATAAAAATATACCACAAGTATAGCACTAGCATGCAATGAATATCATTCAAACATATATTAGAAAAAAATAAACCTTCAAACACTTCTAGAAATTGTTTAAACATTCAAATTACACAAACAAAGCATTGTTTTCATCTTCATCATACAAACATATAACTAAAAACGGAAATGTCTATGGATCCGTAAGTTCTTCGTCTTCATCACCACCAAAATTGATTTCACCAGCATCGTCTTCATCTTCACCTTCATTCCCCTCAATCTCTTCCATTTCTTCTTCGTCGTTGTCTTGTGAAGCAACAACTCGTCTTGAAGAAGATCCCGCAATAGGTGCTCCATGCTTTGTACGTTGTCACGTATATGTTTGTGCCTCTGCAATTCCAGATGCTCTTGCTACATCTCCCCATGTCAATATATCATCTTCAAAGACAAAATCTTCCTCTGCATTATTCGTCTCCATTTCACCTAGCAACCATTCATTAGCATCATCAATCTCAGTAAGAGCGATCGGATCTATGGTGTCTCGTAAGTCATATCGATCCTTCAAAGCCTGGTTATATTTGATGTACACCAAATCCTGCAACCTTTGATGTTCAAGTCTATTTCTTTTCTTTGAATGAATCTGCAAAAATGTTCGCACTATAAGAATTAAAATCAAAGACTCAAAAGTCTGGATTAACATAAAATAACTTACGTGCTCAAATACACTCCAATTACGTTCACATCCAGATGAACTGCATGTCAAGCTCAAAATCTTTATAGCTAGACGTTGCAAGTTTGGAGCTGAACTTCCAAAAGAGCTCCACCATTCCACTACATTATCATAAGAAGATTTTAACATCAAGAATTAAATCAATTTGAGTTTATCAAAAAAAAAATTTGAGTAAAAGCACGAGGGAGCCCTCCCGAGGCGGGAGTCACCACACCAAAGCATTCATTAATAAGGTAAAGAGTACATCAGTTTGAAACCCAGAAATTATACAAAGCATTACAGTGGGCTACAACATTCTCAGAGTAAAACCGCTGCCCCTTGAAGACAGTATCATTCCTACCCAGCCAGATAGCCCACAGTGTGGCAAAAGGCTTGGAGACATCATCGAAAGACCCATGGCCGACCCGACGAAGCGACCGCCAAAACTGATCAGCATCAAAGGCCCGGACTCACATGAGCCCCAATGACTCCCAAACCTCTGCGGAAGACCTGCAACCAAAGAAGATGTGGTCCACACTCTCCAACTCGTCCTCGCATCTGTCACACCTTAGATCCATCCCACCCAGCAGTTTGCCTCTTCTCACCTTGTTACAGATACGACCTCTCCTCATACACCAAAGGAAAACCTTAACCCGCATAGGAATCTTAGCTGCCCAAATCATCTTCACGCCAGCGCACAGCTCTTCATCACACTCCACCAAAGCCGCAGCAACCTTCCGATAGGCCGCCTTCACCGAGAACCTACCACCAGTCCACTCAAAATGGTCTGGGTTCCCCGACAGCTCCCCAGCAGGGGGAATCTCAGACAACATCCTCAAAAACTCCTCCAGCCTCTGATCCGATAGATCCGCAAGGAACCTCGGCGCCCACGCCCCATCTTCGACAACCTCCGCCACCCGCGCTCCCCTATCAACGGCCAACGCCATCAACCGAGAGAAGCGGGAGGCCAGAGCCCCATCCCCCGTCCAGTCATCCAACCAAAACCGGAAACGGAGCCCATCCCCCAAAACCGGCCTAAGAAGCGGCCGAAGCACCGGAAGTACGGCACTAATCCCAGTCCACAAGGAAGACTCATGACGCTTCCTCTCTGCCACCAACTCCCCAGTAACACCATAAATCTTTCTCAGCAGCTGCAAGACCGGCGAATCGGAGGAACCCCAAATGCGCACCACCCACTTGGCTAACAGAGCTTTGTTCATAGATTCCACGTCCCTAACGCCAAGGCCCCCCTCTGCAACAGGAACAGCCAGGTCCTTCCAAGCCACCAGGAGATTGTAATGGTGCCTGGAGATTTTGAGTTTCTTGATCGAATGGCCATGGGATTTCCAAAAATTCCCTCAGCATTTTTATATGAGCTTAACTCAATCATAATTTTATCTTGCACATTTACTTCAGAAACCAATCTTTGTATGCATTTGTATAGTCCGTCAATGATCTCCGCATCAAATGCAATGGATAGGTTGCCATAGTAGAATTCAAGGTTCAGAAAATGACCTGCAGCATGTAATGGATGATGAAGCTGGCATTCCCATCTTTTATCAGTTGGCATTCCCATCTTTTATCAATGATTTGAAATACATCATTATACTTTTCCTCCTTTCCATTGAAGCTTTTCTCAATTGCTTCCTTTGCACGATCCATTGCTTCATAAATGTATCCCATTGCAGGTTTTCGCTCACTATCAACAAGCCGAAGAACTTTAACAAGAGGTTCCATATACTTAAGCGTGTCAAGTACATAATTCCAAAACGAGGGCATCAAAGCGATATCCCTTGCTTTCTTGCCCTTGGCTTCCTTAGCCCATTTGCTAGTAACACATTTCTCTGAAGTAAACATGGTCCTTAAACTGTGCTTATTCTTATGGAGAGATTGCAAAGAAAGAAATGTTGTTGCAAATCGAGTCACACCATGACGAACCAATTCATTGCCATTCGTAAATTCCCTCATCATGTTCAGTAGCCCAATGTGATTGTAAACGTAACCCGCAATCGCAATGGCTCTTTCAAGATTCTTTTTAATCGTTGGGATCTTACCAATATCCTCTAACATGAGATCGATGCAATGTGCCGCACATGGAGTCCAATACAAGTGTGGTCTCTTCTCTTGTAAAAACATGCCTATATAAAAATAGTAGGATGGTGTAACATTAATTTCAAATAATTCAATAGTTATAGTCATTAAAAATAAATATAAACCTGCTAAGACATAGTTGCTTCCATTGTCAATCACGACTTGTACGACATTTCTCTCTCCAATTTGCTCCACAAACATATCAAGAAGCTCATAAATCTTCTCTCATGTCTTCGCATATGATGATGAATCAATGGATTCCACAAACATCGTGCCCTTGGAACAATTCACCATAAAATTAAGTATGCATCTATTTCTCTTATCAGTCCAAGCATCAGACATGATAGAACATACATACTTTCCCCAAGTTTCTTTGTGCCCAGCCAACAATTCAGATGTGTAATCCTTCTCAATGCGAAGTAATGGGACTCTAAGCTCATGGTATGAAGGTGGTTTCAAGTTAGGACCATATACTCCAATAGCTTGAATCATATCCTTGAAACATTGCAGCTTTGCAGCATTAAATGGTATACCAGCACGATAGAAAAAGCGAGCTATACATTGAATGGTTCTGGGTCGCATCTCTTTGTCATAAGCCTCCACCATGGAAGTTTGTCTCATTGGAGCTTTTCCTCTCTCTTTTGCCACTTTCATAGTCACAAATGAGTCCATTGGTCCTTGACCCTTTTTTGTAGGTTGCAAAATAGAATTACTATTGCTGCTTGGACAAGCCCTCTTCCCAATCCCAATTGCATTTTGTTCCTCACATTCATCGTCATCAAAATTCATGTCATCCACATCAATGTTCCCACCTTCAAAAGAATCCTTTTGAGACATCCTCCCATTCATATATGCACGCAATTCTTCCTTTTACCTCCGGAGGGCATTTCTTACAAGCGACAGCATTCTTGAAAGATCCTACTTGATGTTGTTTGGCTCTATAGATTCCACCTTTAGTGGTCTTCTCACAAAACATGCATGTTACACTGTTTGGTTCTTTTTGGTCTTTCAGATAATTGTACCTCCACGCAATATCTTTCTTGGTAGTTCTTTCTTCAACCATGTCACGTCCACTTCCCGTAGCCATTCCTAACACATATGAACATATTTGCACAATCAACATTATAAGTTTCTAACACAAACATTTGCATAGATACTATAATAAATATATGTAAGCATGCCATATATTTGTTATAACTGAGATCTCTACATGTTATTTGGTGGGTGAACCCAGCCGTATAGCCCCACCCGTGCCACCATACCCTACCAGCACGGGGGTCTCGCTGCCCGGTCAGCGAGCCTTGGGGGCTGGGGGGAGCAGGTGCGCCCCCCTTTGCAGGGGTTGCAGGGGGCAGTGCCCCCGTCCCGAAACAAATTTTCTATATAGATTTTCAAATCCATCCGTATTCGGGATCGCTACATAAACAATATTCATGCAGAAATCAGATAAAAGGAAGCGGCAGAAACCTAACCCGAAATGATTAGGATGATGGTGTTGAATCTGATGATGCCTCTGCGCGATAGAAGGAGGCGAAACACAAAAACTGTGGCGGAGGAGCAACCACAAGACAGAGGAGCTAATGGTGATGATTAGGGCGATGAAGATCACAAGATGTTGTAGGCGTGGGAGTATTACGAAACAGGCTACAAGTTAGGGTTTGTAAGGCGAATAGTTTGAGAGCCTTTGTAAAATCTAATCGGATCTCCAACAGGGATCCGATTAGACCCTAAAGAGATCAATATTTTATCAGGCGCTCGCCCGAGCGCCTCGCGCTTTCCATCAAGGCACTCGCTTCTGTCGCGCCTACACCAAATCGCTTCGCCTGACTCTAAACGAGGCGCCATGGCCTCGCCTCGCCTTAGCGCCTAGGTGAGCGCTTGGCTCGCTTTTGACAACACTGCCGTCAACCGAAGAAGATATGCTCAGCGTCTTCCACAAACCCCTCGCATCTATCACAGCTCATGTCTGTCACGCCAAAAAGCCTTCCCCTCCTCACTTTGTCACACAGACGATTTCTTCTCAGGCACCACAGGAACACCTTTACCCGACCGGGTATCCTGGCCGCCCAAATAACCTTCATGTCTGCACAGAAGTCGTCGTCGTGCCCCACCCCTACACCACTCAGCTTCCGGTAGGCTTTCTTCACAAAGAATCTCCCATCCGCCCACACAAAACGGTCCGGCTCACCTGACAATTCCCCCGGAGTGAGAATCTCAGACTGCATCCGCAAGAAGTCATCCAGTCGCTGATTCGACAGATCCGAAACAAAGGTAGGGGCCCACGACCCCGAGTCCGCCACCTCCGCCAGCCGTGACCCCCTGTCAACCGCTAAAGCCATCAACCTTAGGAAACGATGCCCCAGTGCCCCCTCCCTCGTCCAATCATCCAGCCAAAACCTGAAGAGTTGACCATTCCCCATCCTTGGTCGCAAGAAAGACCTGATCTCTGACAGCACAGCACGGATCCCCACCCACAACGGCGACTCAAAGGACCTCCTCCCGGCCACCAACTCCCCATCCCTTTAGTTAAGTTTTATTCAAAACTTTAGATTTTGCATAAAGTTACCCATTGTTGTACTTGCATATCCATATTTACTTGATTCCTTATATATTTAGAGTCCAAAAAGAGAGAGTTATAGAGCAACTCGGATGTTTAAACCATGATGCTAGCCTTGAAATATTATGGAGTTATATATTTAATCATAACCATTTAATTTCAAGAACTTGAAAATTGTAATTACTATTAATTATTATGTTCTATGAAATATTTTCTTTCACGAGCGAGGCTTACGCCTCGATAAGCCTTACGCTTTTTAAAACCTTGCTTCCTTGGGCTAGAGTTCACCAAGAACCATAGTGGTCTTGTGATGACCTAGAGGAAGTTTGTGACCAATCTTCTACTAGAGAAAGGGACGACAGGGTGCAAGCCTGCTACTATCCCTATGGATCCGAGCATGAGATTATATGATGATGACATTGAGGAGGTAGACCAGAAGAGATACAGGGACATTGTTGGGAAACTCCTCAATGCTACTATCACCAGACCTGGTGGCTAGTATATCCTTTGTTATAAGCAAGGTGAGCCAGCTTATGGAGCAGTCCAAGAAGGCCCATATGGATGTTTTTTATATGATTTTGAGATATTTGAAGACTTCGCCAAGTACTAGTCCTCTATTCAGCAGAGGTATATTTCTTGAGGTGACATCTTGTGCAGATCAGATTATGCAGAATGCCTTAGAGACAGTAAATCTACTTCTAGCTTTGTTATTTTTGTTGGGAGCTCACTTGTGTCGTGGAAAAACAAGAAGCATGTGGTGGTTGCTAGATCCAATGCAAAGTTTGAGTACAGAGCCATGGCTTAGGGGAGCACAGAAATGATGTGAGTTAAATCTGTCTTGATTGATCTTGTTGTTGAGGTGCCTTTTCACATGCAGCTTTTATGCAACAATCAAGCAGCCCTATTTATCGCTAATAATCTCGCTTTCCATGAACATATCAAGCAATAGAGGTGGATTACCACTATACCAGAGACATGATCCATAAGGGTCTTATATCCATCTCCTATGTTCCTAGTGGAGATCAAACTGTTGATACGTTCACCAAAGCCCTTGCTAGAGGTCCATTTTAGAGATGTTGTTCCAAGCTGAGCATGATTGGCATATATGCTCCATCTTGAGGGGGAGTGTTGAGATTTTTGTATCTCTTCGTATTTATTTCTCATTTCTATTTTCTTCATGTACCTCTAATGTAATTAACCCAGAACTTTTCTCATATATAAGAGAGCTCTAAGGTCTCTTCAATGATAAGCAATTATTTTCTCCCAACACACCTTCTTTGAGCAGACAAGTTACTTCATACAGATTGTGAGTGACATCCCTATGGACCTCCCTCCTCCACTAATTGTCTATACTACCTTCTATACCGATGTCTATACCTTTGTTTGTCCCTTTTATGCAGGATGATGTGACCACTTCACGTGCTTCCACCATTGTTGTCCCGGATGTACCTGAGGAGCTTCCTATAGCTCTCACAAATAAAGAGGCAATGTACTCCCCATATCACATTTTACTTATGTTGATGGTTTATATAGTTGTGACAATAGATTTCTTGATACTGTGAATGTTATTTACATCCCTAGACATCATCTTAGTGCAATGCAAGAACATGGTTGGCATCATGCCATGGATGAGGTGATGGATGCACTTACCTCCCGGGGCACGTGGGATCTTGTGTTGTGCCCTCCGAGAGTTCGTTCAGTGTCTTGCATATGTGTTTTCACGACTAAACAGTCGTGTGATGGGGCTATTGACAGGTTCAAAGCTAGACTAGTTGCCAAAGGTTTCATACAAACCTTTGGGGTTGATCATTTTGAGGCATTCTTACAAGTTGCCAGAATGGGATCGATATGTACCATTCGCTTTGTTTCTGCCAACAAAGCCTAGTCCATTTACCAACTTGATGTGAAGAACGTCGTTCTTTATGGTGATTTTGAGGAGGAGGTCTACATGATGCAACTGCCATTTTACATAGTCGGGGAGGAGCGTGTATACTGACTACACAAGGTCATCTATGGCTTGAAGCAGAGACCCAGGACATGGTTTAATAGGCTCACTACGGAGATCGGCACACTTGGCTTTCAAAGGACAGCATAAGACTACTCGATCTTGGTCAAACAATGGTCTATACACATTATCATTCTTGTTGTCTATGTTGACGATATGGCTGTCACATGAGATGATAAAGTCGGTATTCTAAAGACCAAGACCTTCCTCCAAAAGATCTTTGTCACGAAAGATCTTGACCAACTTCGTTATATTCTTGGCATTGAGGTGATACGCATTACAAAGGCTCTCTACCTTTCACAGGGGAAGTATTGCCTCGATGCAAGCCATCTGGAACCCCAGAATAAGCGAGAAAACATTCCACATCTATCGATCCATCATTTAAAAATGCAACACGATATAGGATCTTAGTAGGAAATTTGTTGTATCTCACTGTTACAAGGTCAAATATATCATATGTTGTGAGCAGAACTACACAGCATATGGAGAAGCACCTTTATAGTCGTCGGTGGGATGTTCTTCTAATCATTCAATATTTGAAGGAATCTCCTAGACGTGGACTCTTCTATGGGGTGAATGGGCACACTAATATCTCCGTCTGTACAGATTCTGACTATGCTAGCTCTCCCGAGGACCGTCGATCCATTACAAGCTACACCGTGTTTGTTGGGGACAACCTTGTTACTTGACGGAGCAAAAGAAGCAGACAATGGCTTCCAGATCAAGTGCGGAAGCAGAATACAATGTAATGGCTCAAGCCATCGCGGCAAGGGGGGCGCCCTGCGCGGGGTTGGTCGGGCAACGAATGGTCTGCTGTTGATGTCAATCTCCTTGGCAGTGCTTCCTTGGACGTGGTCGAGGTCACCTCTCCCCCTTCAAGATTTGGTCGGGCCTACAGTCGAAGGCGGTCTTCCCGCCTTGGTGACGCGTCCCCCTCTTCTCCCTACCGAGGCTCTTCTTCTTTCTCGCTTCGCGATGCGGTGGCTGTTGCTTCTGGATTAATCCGTTTGGTGAGGCGATCGCCTCCTGGCAATTGATTCTGGCTTTTTTGAATAGCGGTTTCCTGGGATACCCGTGATTGTCAATGAAGATTTTGTCTTGGAATGTGCGTGGCCTTTGCGACCCTCACCGTCGCCGAATTCGGGGGGCTCGTCTTTTGGAGTGGGGTTGCGACATTGTCTTTATTCAAGAATCTAAGTTGCCTGTGCTGGATGATGATTTATGGCGGTCTTTTGGTGCTGGTGGGCTGGATGCGTTTCGCTCGTTGGATGCAAATGGCGCGAGCGGCGGTTTATTTGTTGCTTGGCGCTCTTCGCGCCTATCTATCTCATCTTCGAGGATCGGGCGTCACTCCGTCTCCGTGGTGCTCACTTTATCGGATAATAATTTGCGTGCAGCCTTCACTTGTGTTTATGGGCCAAACTCTCACATCGCTCGCCGGGAGCTTTGGGAGGACCTCAGGGAGGATGCGCTTGCTTTTGGGGACTTACCTTGGCTTTTGGGGGGTGACTTTAATGTCACTTTGCTCTCGCAGGATCGTCCCCGTGCTCGTGGGGGGAGCGATCCCGGTTCTGGGGACTTTATGGATTTTATTCGGGATTTGGCCCTGGAGGGGCTGGAGGCAAATGATATCTCCTACACTTGGAGATCGAATTCTTCCCGCTCGCGGATTGATCGATTCCTGGCCAATGTGCAGTTCATGGAGGCTTTTCCCCTCTGTGCGGTCACTTCTCGTCCTCGCTCTTTCTCTGATCACAATCCCATCATTTGGGATTCCGGGGATGGCCAGCTTCCTCGTGGGCTCTTCCGCTATGAGTGTTGTTGGCTCCTCGAGCCGGGTTTCAAGGATCTTGTTCGGAATCATTGGGACCAATCCTCTTTTGCGGGATCTGCCGCTCGTCGCTTTGCCCTTAAAATCTCTTCCTTGCGCGCGGCTCTCGCGTCCTTCAAACGGGAGTCGCGACAGGCTCGTATTTGTGATCGGGTGGCGGCTGAGGCTGTGATTTTGCGGTTTGACCTTCTCGAGAACAAAAGGGATCTGACCCCGGGGGAGTTGGCCGAGCGCGCTGCCGCCGTTGCGACGGCCCGGCTGGAGGATCGAAAGTGTTCAATCGAATGGCGTCAACGATCTCGGGTGAGGTGGCTCAAGGAGGGGGACGCCAACTCTGCTTACTTCCACAGGGTGGCGAGTGGCCGCCGCCGCTCTAATTCTATTACATCTATTTCCATCGGCGGTGCGCTTTTTGAGGGCGAGATTGATGTGGGGGTGGCCGTGGGGAACTATTTTCGTGTCGCGTTTGGTTCCTCGGCTTCGCGTCGGTGGCGGTGGTCGGGCCAGGGGGCTCCTGCTCTCCCTGCGTCTTCCGCGGAGGCGCTCGTGCTCCCGCTTTCTTTGGAGGAACTCAAAGGGGCCGTTTGGGACCTCAATTCTGATGCTGCGCCGGGGCCTGATGGCTTCCCGGTTTGTTTCTACAAGGACTTTTGGGATATTCTTGCGAACGATGTTCTGGCTGTGGCGCGGGACTTCTGCGAGGGGAACGATGGATTCGATATTCTCAATCGGTCTCATATTGTCCTTATTCCTAAATCTTCATCGGCTACTCGGATTGAGGACTTCCGGCCTATCTCCATCTCCAATGCGATCTACTTAATTATTGCCAAGGCCCTGGCGCGGCGCCTGGCACCGCTCCTCGACTCGCTCATTTCGCCTGCGCAGGCCGCTTTCGTGCGTGGAAGGCAGATTTCAGATTGCTATGCGGTTGTTTCCGAGATTATTGCGGCATGGAGGAAGAATGCCACTAAGGGGATTCTCTGGAAGATTGATTTTGCGAAGGCCTATGATACTCTTGATTGGCGGTTCTTATGGTCCGTTCTTTGGAGAAGGGGGTTCCCTTCAACATGGATTACGTGGATGCGGCGTTGTCTGTCAACGGCATCACTTTCTCTTTTGATCAATGGTCGTTCGGTTGGGGGCTCTTTCCAACCTAGGAGGGGGATTCGTCAGGGCTGCCCCCTTGCTCCTCTCCTTTTCGTTTTGGCGGTTGATGTTTTGCCGCGCATGATCGAGGGTGTTGTGGCGGCTGGGCTGTCTCGCGGCTGCTCTTTTGGCCCTTACCACGTCCCGCTTGTTCAATTTGCTGATGATACAATTTGCTTCATCGAGGGTGATCCTTCGAATGTTTCCCCTATGGCTACTACTCTTCAACTTTTCAGCGAGCTCTCGGGTCTTCAAATCAATGGCAACAAATCTAAGGCGGTCCCTTTCTCCATGTCCACGGCGGAGGAGGCGGAGTGCTCGCGTTTGCTGGGTTGTCCTGCCTCCGATCTCCCTTTTGATTACTTGGGTTTACCTCTGACGGTGGGTCGCACGCGCACTCGTGATTGGAAGTCGATCGTCGAAAAGGTGGAGCATCGCTTGGCTGGGTGGCGCGCGGCTATTCTCTCCCGTGGTGGGCGGTTAGTGCTTCTTAAAACGGTTTTATCTTCCATCCCTATATAGTTTCTCTCGGTGCGGGGGATGCCAAAGGGGGTTCGTTTGCGTCTGGAGAAGTGTATGCGGGGCTTTTTGTGGGGGAAGAAGGGGGGAGGGGGGGAGGGTGTGCACCTCGTGGCCTGGGATGAGGTCACGCGACCTAAGAAGGAGGGCGGGCTGGGCGTGAGGCGCCTAGCGACGGTGAACGATGCTCTATTGCTCAATGGGCGGCGAGAATTTGGGGTAGGGAGGACAATTTCTTGTTAAACTGCTTGAGGGTTGCGGCTGGGGATGGCTTTCTTTCTGCCTTTCGTGGTGATTATCAGGGTCAGGTATCAACTTTTTGGCGAGGGGTGATGGGCGCTCTTATCAGAAATCGCTCCTTTTTTTCAATTAAGCTCGGTGATGGTAATTTGATTCGCTTCTGGGAGGATGACTGGACGGGAAGGGGGCCCTTACGGATCCTATTCTCCCGCCTTTACGCCTTGGTGCCCAACAAAGATGTAACGGTGGCCTGCTGTTGGGATGGGCGTGCTTGGTGCCCTCCAATTTCTGAGTTTTTGTCGGATCAGCGGATGCACGATTATATCGCTCTCATTTCCTTTCTTGTTGATGCCCCCGTGCCTTCTTGGGGCCGTGACTATTTGGCCTGGAAGAATGGGTCCTTCTCTATCAGTGACGCTTATAAGGCCATCTTGCCCATCTTCGATGGGGCGGATGACATATTCTTGAGAGATTGCAGATTCTTGTGGGGGCTCAAGCTTCCTGAGCGAGTTGGTATTTTCCTTTGGCTTCTCCGTCGGGGAAGATTGCTAACTCGTGATCGTTGTGCTCGGATGTTTCCAAATTCTTCGCCTCTCTGTGGACTCTATAACATGGAAACGGAAAGTATTGATCACCTATTTCTACATTGCAGCTGTGTTTGTGCTCTATGGGCCGACTTAGGTTGGCTGGATCTGTCATCTTTCGCTCCTTTCTGTCATAGCTTGTTCTGTGGTAGGGGGCGGCCACGGCTTGCGCTGCTAGATCCAATTTCGCGCCTTTGGAGCCTTTGGCTGGGACGAAATGAAGCTATCTTTGCTCGGCAGCGGTTCTATTTGGAGAATATTCGCTCCACGACCTCGGGCTTCCTTCGTGACTGGACCTCATTGTAATATGTTTTTTGCTGCGGGGGTAACGCTCTTTGTTTACCCCCTGTACCTTGTTTTGTACTTTCTGCTCTTCCATTCCCCCTTGTAAGTATTTCTTCCTCTTTTTAATGCATTGGGGTGAGCACCTTCGCGTGTGTCCCCCTTTTTTCAGCCTCAAAAAAAAATGGCTCAAGCCACACGTGACTTGTCTTTTCCTCACAGAGCTTGGCTTTGACAATCGCTACTCATGTACCCTTATACTGTGACAACAAGTCTGCCACATACATCGCCACCAATCTAGTTTTCCATGAGCGGACAAAACACATCAAAGTTGATTGCCATTTCATTCGTGATGCAGTATGAGGAGGAAGGATCAACACTCCACACATCTCTACTGAACTTCAACTAGCAGATATCTTCGCAAAGGCACTTCAAAAGAAGCGACTTGTGTATTTAGTGTCCAAGTTGGGCATGATTGACAGATATGCTCCAACTTGAGGGGAGTGTTAGAGTTATTATATTTATGTTTTATGTTTTGTAACACTTAGGGGTATTTATATATTTGTCCTCCTGATCTCTCTAGAGTTTTCTCTCTATAAAAGAGACCCTAGGCTTAAGGAATAAACAACAATTCATTCTCTTTTCTCCACAACTATCATAGTCTTTGGAGAAGTCAACTTTCCATGATAAACCTTTTACCTTCCTTCTCTTCCAGTCTACCACAATCTCTATTACAATAGCCAAGCTATCCACCATCCGGCGCCTTGGAATAAATGTTGACTGCATATGTGGAATAACTCCATCAAGAACACAACTTAGCCTATTAGCAAGCACCTTCACTATTACCAACTAAATAGCATTGGATAGAGCAATAGGAAGAAAGTCCTCTACTCGATGTGAGCCTTCCTTTTTCAGCAATAAGAATAAAAGGGCTCTACGCATTCTATCGAACCCTAAATTTCCCAAGTAAACTCCTCCATTAAGTTTATTAGGTCATTACCTACCACATCTCAGAACTAACAATAAAAAAAACACTCGAAACTATCTAGTCCTAAAACGCTATTTGCGTTCAGCTCCAACACAATGGATCTAATCTCATCTCTCTCGAAGCTTCACGTGAGAGTAGAGGCTCCTTGAACTGAAATAGGAGATATTCCCGTGCCCAACCATCTCCACTCCTAACAGATAATTTTTTGTGAGGTCTCGTGAAAATAATCTGCCAAAGTTTGACCCATCTATCGATCCCCTTCTACCTAGATCGCATTTACCACTATAGATCTGAAAAAAATCATGTGTACTCAGCAACTAGCCATTACATGAGAGAATATGGATTCACATCACCCTCCTTGATCCATTTCTGTCTAGATATCTACCTCCATTATGTTGCCTTCATCCTGCCTTCCTCTTGAGTAATTGTTTGGGCTCGTGATCTCTCTGCTATTTCACACTTAAAGTATCACGTGAATCTTCGGAGGTGTCCAATCTGGAAATCTCTGCATGTGCCAAGTTATTGCACGCATACCGTATTTCTCTCAACTCCTTGTAGTCACACAACCCTTTTCGCGATGACACCAATATGTGGAATACCCGGTATGTCACAGACCATTCATACCCCACCAATCTCTACTGTTATGCATGTGCAATGGCGTTCTGAGACACACGTTTAACATGTGTCATGGAGAGATTATTATCACTCCAAAATATCTTTTTGACATAATGATCGATGAAAATGCCCTGATTGGTCACACTGCTTCACCAAGTCGGTCGAGCCTGTTTGAGAGACTATTAGGTATGAGATTGAAGAAGCCTAATACCTAACATATGGGTGTGTTACATAAGTTATAATCTGACGAAATCGTTTATCTTGCAGGATTAGATGGGTAAATTTCATGTGTGGCATCAGATATACGTCACCTAATAGAAGACATCATCTAACAACAAATCAGAAGATTATATACAAATAGTGAGGAAGACAATATGGGAGATAATAATGGGAATGATGTTGAAGTGTATGTATAACACCCCGAGCCCTAGATCTTCCACTATTACGAGGAACTTGTTCTTATATCCTCTATAACGTCTCGAGCCCTAATCTTGGTCCATTATCAGAGATTATTGGCCTTGACAACCTGTTGGGCTTGAGCCCAACTGGAGCCCTTGACCACATCCCAAAATGCTTAAGCCCAGATTGTCTAGTAGTAACCCCCACTACTTATAAGCTACTACCACGTTTTATAATTATTAGATGTGGTACTATGTTTGGGTGATATGGTATGTTTCTCGTAGACTGGCCCGTAGCCAAGGATGAGATCGAGTAAGTCGACATGATGAAGATCGGGCTCATGGCCAACATGATGATTTTGGAGAGTTCACAAGAGACGACAGAATTACCCTCATTGAGAATTGAATTATAAACTCCATTTTCTAAACATAAGCCACTACATATTCCTCTAACACTGCATCACCGAGGAAGAAAAGGACAAATGTTGATGTTGGCCCCTCGTTGTTCCTCGTGACCAACACTCAACTTGGAGGGAATCGACGATGAGGATGTTTCACGAATTTCGCAAATTAATCGTGCAAGTCATTTATCTAGTATTATTTCAGCATCGACTAAAGCATCCCAACTAGAAGAAAGACCTCACAAGTTGAAATGGATTAGGAGACCAATGTTGTAAAAGTCGGCGACTATGCCGATAAGTCGGTCCCGACTAATCAAGTCGGGGGGTAGCCGACTCAACTAGACCCAGTCGGTCAACCCGACTAATGATGCCAACTACAAGACTGATTTTTACATAGAGAATTTTTTATTTTTTTTAGTTTTCTGATTTTTTTGAAAGCAAACTTATTCTAATATGCTTAATGTTATATTTAAAGTCAAATCCTTCTTTTATTTCATTACAATAGTATAGAAAATGAAGAATATATGTATACAAAATGATTTATATATTTAAAATAGTTAAAAAAATCCAAAACCGACTAATGGCCAACTAAATCCGATTAGTCGCCCAACTGCCGATTAATCCTTAGTCAGTGACCCCGCCGACCGAGTACTGACTACCGTTTTCTGCAACCTTGTTGGAGACACAGATGTCAATGACATTTTGTATACTCGTACTTGAGATTGATGTTACACAAATGAACGAAGAGATGTTTGAATGTTTTGATTAAGTAATGATTAGTTAAATGCTTTGATTGCTTAAATGATTGAGTTTGTGATTGGCCAAATTCATCAAGTTGAATGCTTTGATTAGTTAAATGGTTTATTATAATTGGAATGTGATGTCAATCCATGAGTGAGCGCACAAGCAAGTTCTTTCCTAAAAAATAACAGGCAACAGCATCAAACAGGAGATGTCATGTCGTGGTTTCTGCATAGAAGATCGAGCTTCAAATGTGGGCTTTAGCCGCCTCTTAAGAGGGGCACGATGGATCATATACCAAAAGAGTCGCCTCTTCAAGGGGAAAATAACTTAAGTAGAAGAGTAGAAAGTCGCCTCCTACTTAACAAAAAAAAGTTTGCAAATCGCATGGAGGGAAATTTTGTTCATGTATACGGTAAGGAGGAGAATCTTTGAATTCACTCGTTCCACCTCGTCTTTCTGAGCAAGGCAGTCTTAGCATTGTCGTATGTTTTCCCATCCAACCCTAGCATGCTGAGATGCAAAAAACGAAATGTTGTTGAACCGCATCCAGTTTTAGCAAGAACTTGTGAAAAGAAACGGCTCGCCTACTAGAAAGAAGAGCTAACAAAAGTTGGTGACCATTTTGGTTTCCTTTTTTTTTTTGAGAGTGGGCTTTTGTCGTGTCTTAGATGTATTGTACAACCATGTGAACCCTAGCAAAAACCCACAAAAATAACTGTTGGATACAGCTTCGATGGCATAGTTTCATGATTCGGGCGCAAGGAAGGAGGGGTTTTATGAGAGGACCTTGCGAACTGGTTGTTGAGAGCGCTGACATACTTGTGGGCCAACTCCACCCGGTGAGCATCCACTGGGGGAACCTCCGCCGCCATCAGTCTTTCCCCTTGCGACTGCTTACTTGATACGTGTTGTGCTGCGAGAGACAACGATCGGAAAGGCACTCACCGGCGTCCAGTCCCTGATACGAGGAGCTTCAGCGGCAATTCTTTGATCAAAGCCCAGCGACCGGGTTGGTTCCGGATTGACGCCTATGTCTAATAATGGATTCGTATTATTAGGTTCATCCGATTAATTCAGGTAGCCATAGCATGCGAAGTTAATACACCTAAATGTAAAGATCATATTTGAAATGATGCAATCATAAGTAAAGTTGATTAGTTCCAATTGAAATTAAGATGTGACAAAATATTTTAAGATGATTTGATCATTTGCAAAGGAGATTGGCTGATACATCAGTTGGGAGATACGAGTTTTGGGCGTTACGTCGACTAAGAGAGGACAAGAAAGGCTAAGGAAATGTTGGAATGAAACTATCCGAAGGGATCTTGACGAAACACCGACAACAACCACTTTGCAGGAGAGGACAAGAAAGCTAAGTCCTTGAAAGAAATGAACAAAATCCAAGCATAATGTGAATAGTCATCTACTATAATAAAACAACAGCGACAACCATTTCAAATTTTGTGGGTCCGGATAAATTTAAGTGTAAACACTATAAACAATATGGTCGAGTTAATGTGTTTTTTGTACTTTAAGGGTTTTTTTATGATGTTTTTTTCCAAATTCACGTGTTGAGCACATACTTACCTTGTAGGATAGTTTGGGAAGGTCTTTAACTAAGTCAAGTTTGTTGATTCAATGGATGAGTTAGAGTGAATGTGACCTAATCTATTATGTCTAAGTAAATGTTTTTCTCATGCCGCCTGAAGGTAATCTAATGATGAACACTCATCGAATCTAAGTATGTATATAATTTTATGCCTACCCCATTGAGCAACAAGTATAGTGTCTCTTCGTTAAGAACTTCAAGATCATAAGAAAAAGAATAAGAAGAAAAAGGAAGCACAACTTTAAAACTCTTATTGTATATCTGAGATACGCTCAAAAGATTATGCTTAAGACCGTGAACAAGGCTAACATGACTAATATAAGTTAAAGGGTTTCTGATCGTACATTTCTCAATTATCATACATTTGTAGTTGTTGCCAAAAGTGAAAACCCCACCAGTTTTGACCTTTATATTGAGAAATAGACCCTTGTCTCCAATCGTGTGATACAAACATCAAATGTCCATGATCCATTTGCTAGTGTGGTCTCTCTTTATGTCCTCCGAAAGATGGTCCGATCATGAATGGTCAATTTGCCCCCTTTGATTAACCATGGTTTCTACAAAAATAATTTAAGGATTTCTTCGATACCCATTACTAGTGGATCCTTGAACTGATAGTATAGTTCTTTGGAATACTTAGTGGTTCCGTTACCTTCTTGGCTTTAACTTGACTTGAAATATTTTTAATAGTCAATAAGATTTTACAAGTTTAACAGACTTAGAACAATTATAGTTTTATGGGTTGTGCCCAACCCCATACTTAATTCTATTATGATAGTACGTCCTAGAAATTTGTCTAGGTTCTTTCGTACCCTTAGTGATCTTTGTCTTGTCATTTACTATGGTGAGTTTATTTTGTTTTAGTTCACCTGCATTGATTTCTAGGTTATCTATGTTTGACTTAAGCAGTTTAAAGTCAGTTTCATACTATTTTCGGAAAGCAACGAACTAGATGTAAGTCTCCTGATGTGATCTTTCATATAGCCAATATCTTTTGAATGGTCCTAAATTTCAATAATTTATTTTCCTTTTTCAGTTTTACCACTAAACTACGTAGTTCAGAAACAACTTATTACAATTTATCTAAAGAGAGTTATTCAAAAGTTACCTCTTTTTCTTCGAAATGTATAACCCCAAACAAGGCTTCTTCTTTGTTGGATTCATCTGATACGCTTTCAGAAGATATTGAGGTATCGAGTCGGAGTCAAAAGAATCCCAAAAGGCTTAAAAACCTTTCTCTTTAAATACCTACGATGGTGTATGTGACCTTTTCTCCGCTCATACTTGACTACCTTTTTGCCTTTGCTTGAATCGTGTCTTCGAGGTTCTTGTGTACTGCTTCTTTTGAGGAGTGGACAACCTTTCTTAAAGTTTCCCTTCCTTTCTGCAGTTGAAGTACTCTTGATCGCTTCCTTTCTTCATATTGTTTATGATGAAGAACTTCTTGAACTTCATGATGAACATGGCCAAGACATCCTCTGAGGTTGACTCTGTTGTCTGAAGTGCAATACCTTTCTTTTTCTTGACTTCTGCATTGACTTTGTCTGTGTGAGTTTTCTAGACTTCGTAGTGTAAGAGTTTGCCAATCAGCTCGTCAATTGGATGAGTGTTAAGGTTGTTGGCTTGCTTGAGACAATCTAGTGGTCTGACATTAGGTTAGCTTTCAAAATCCTTGCATGTTATAATTATCATATGTATTCTTGACTAAATACTTCAAGTAAACGATCCTTACTCTAATACCAAATGTAAGTTACTGGATAACGATACCACTAAAGGGGTGTGAATAGTTGTTTGAGGCAATCCTAAAAATCTTTGTGGAATAACCAACAAGCACAGAAACAATGATCAAGCAAACCAATCAACACACTTGCAAGGTATTATTACTTGAAAACTCACATGGGTAAGAACCACAACTCATTCTCCCTGACTAGGGATTATAGATTAGCCGAGCTAATTAATTGCTTCATTAAAGCTTGAGATATTTAATATATATCAACCGTCTACAAAGATTTCGGTTCACAATCTTGAATTAAACACCAAGATCGATACTACATATCAAACATTGTAACACTAACAGATGAACGCACGAGATTTCAACTTTCTCGGTGCTTACTTGGAGATCTCACATATCAGATCATCTCTTCATACTTAGGATTAGACACTTAAGCATGCACAAAAAGGTTAATTGGAAATAGGATATATGACAATAATAATATCCACATAAAGATATCTCCACAAATAGCAAGAACATAAATTTGACAATAAATAATATCAATATATTGAGATAAAACAACATTGTATAATTGCACAGATAAATCACGGAGAATGGCACAACCAAA